>VBSM01001681.1:250963-334435 GCA_008086735.1 Cheirogaleus medius
AATCCTGCTAGGGCTTATTTTGTGGGTAGGTCTTATTTTCGGGGAAACATGGTACCTCTCCCAGCTCCCAGGGCCATATGGCTACGTCTGGCCAACGCACTTCCAGGCTGAGGCAGTTAAGAATTGTTGTGTCTCCTTCAAACCTTTCTTCTCTGACCCCAGCAACTTTGAACAATGGACTTTAATGGGCAGGAAGTCATCTTTGTTGTGTTAAGCCACTGAGATATTTAGGTTTGTTTGTTGCCACAGATGACATTAACTACTTTGACTAATAGGGAGTCCTTGACACTCTCATTCCTGTAACACAGTAGGCATGCAAAAGATATTTGTTGAATACATGTTTGGATGAACAAATGAATGTTTCAGGTGGGAGGAGGACCAAGTCCTTTTCTACATATGGAGGCATAATAGCAAAAAATTGTAGTGCAAAGGCAATCTACTGTGTTTTTTGGGGGAAACTCTTGACCTGTTTTTAGTTCATATGACTTGCATACACACTTACACTATTCTTCCTATTCAGTTCAAGTTACTTTATCAACCATTTGCTGAATACTTACTCTACTAGCTCTATCCTGGGAACTGGGGGAGGAATTTTTACCTAGCTGAAGGGACCTGCAACACAGAAGCTGAATGAGACAAATGTACAAATAACCAAGTTACTAAGCTAAGGTTCAGATGCAAACAGAACCCTCTTACTGAAACCATCCTGATTCCCTCCTCTCCTGACTCTTCCCAATGAGTAACTGCTTTCCTCCTGCTGCTCCCAACACACGTGTGAAAGCCCCACGGCATCTTTTGCCTTGGCTTTGGTATTTACACTCATGCCTGTCGCCTCCCCTGGAGTTTACAGGTGCCAACAAGGCCAGTTTTGTGTTGTGTACCCTTTGTAGATGTGCAATAAATGCTTCTCAGACTTGTGAGCAGTGTCATGAGGGGTGAATATGCTCAATGCTATGAGAATGCTCTGGGTTTGGTACAGAGATTTGTGAGATTCTATTGAATTTGGGGGCTTGAGGAAGCTTCATGGTAGATTTGTGGAAAGGGCAGTTGGGGTGGTGGAGGGGGGCATTCAGGAGAGTGGGTGTCCAGGACCAAGTCTAAAGTATAGTAAAAGGACACGGAGAAGCATAGGATGGGGAGAGGGGATGAGGAAGAGAAAGGTCAGGGAGGTAGGCAAGGGTATAGGAAGGCTTGGTGTCAGGCTGGTACATCTGCACTTCATTAAGCTGGGAATGGGGAACCATGATTTAGGTGTTGGGGTTTTGAAATGTCTAGGGAGGCAAGAACTGAGAACGGGGAGCTGGTGATTAGAAGACTCCCCCGATCCTCTGCCACAGTCAAAAAAAGCAAACACTCTAAAGCTGCGGTCCCCAACCCCCAGTACCAGTCTCTGCCTGTTAGGGACTGGGCTGCAGAGCTCCACCGCCCCCCTAAGCCCATCTGTGGAAAAATTGTCTTCCTTGAAACTAGCCCCTGGTGCCAAAAAGGTTGGGGACCGCTGCTCTAAAGAGATGAAGGACAGAAGCCAGATTGACAAATGTTAAGGGTGAGAGGTGGTAGGAAAATGCAGTCTTTTAGTTTGGTTGTTAGTGACCCAGGAGAGAGACAGAACTTGACAACGATCAGGATGGAGAGAAGATTTTCCAGGAAAGGAGGACATAAGCGTAAGTGAGGAGAAGAGATGCGTGAGGCAAGAAGGAGAGGGGCTGATCCACAGGACATGGCCCAGACGGGATGGCATGAGGCCTTCAGAGCTCAGGTGGAGAGGTTGGCCTTGGCAGGAAAGGGGGGATAGATATTGCAGCCCAGTGGAAAACTGTCAAGGGGGAGAGGAGGAGACATTCTGAGATGGGTTAGGGAGGGTAGGAGGATCCTTTGGTAGAATAGGAGGGACAAGTTAGGGTGGCAGAAATGGGGTTTGCCTATTTAGGAGAGTGGGAATATTTGGGAGCCTCACTGTGGCAACTGTGTTACAGAGTAAGCAAGAGATTGATGATGATGTGTGTGTAGGGCCCTGGGAAGAGGTTATTGAGCATGAAGTCATGGGATGTCATGCCTTAATTTTGAATATAAGGTGAATCTTTTTTCTTCATGTAATAGTTAAAATTATAACAGGTGTATCTAGCAACTCAACACTCCATGCCTTGCATTTCCTCCCTTTGACATCTCCCCTCCCACTATAGCACAATCCCTCCTCAGTCTGGTGTTCTTTCCTCTGGCCAGGGTCCATTGCTTTGCTTCCTAAGCAAGTGTTTCCACGAAGTCAGTGATCCTGTCGGTCCCGCAATGAGTGGTTTCCAAAAATGGAATAAATAACCCAATTCTTCTACTCTGAAACCCATCCTCTATTTCTTTCTGAGAATGAAGATGAGTTAGTTGAGTTGCTTTTCACAATTCAGTTTCAAGGGCTCCATAGCCTCTTAACAATTTCTGGAAAATTTATTTCCACCTACCTGTTTACAAAGTATTTGTTTCCGAGAGGCAGAACCTAACACTGTTCTCCTTTCCCCCCCACACTCACATCTTGGCCACCCCTTGGAGTCACTGATTAGCCTGACCTATTATTTTCTTGTTTACTTCTAAAAAAAATGTGAATAGAGCTCCCGTACTATCTAGAATGCAAAGTTGCTATGAGGCATATTTGAAATAATTATTTATATTAAAAGTAGAGGTTTAATTTATTTCATCTTAGGGGTGAAAGGATGCCACATTTGTAATTATATTTATATTCTGACATAATTATAATTATAATTCCATGATTACATTCTGATATACATTGATTTTTAGGAGCATATATCAGATGTTCTCAATACAAATGAAGGAAAAGGGCTATTTATCGTTTAATGGCATTTTTTGGCACCTACAGAGACTCCAAATTTTCAAAAGAAAAATTTAATTGAATTGAAAATAAAATTCAATTAGCTTTCAATAAACTTTTCCAGCTATAATAAAATACTCACCATCCTACTTCCCTAGTCCCATGTATGTGCAGGAAGGAGCATGTCACATGCACATAGATGCATGCAATTTACTTTCTCCTTGAGCAACATGCTCTTATTCTAGGTATCATGAGCATGCCCTTACCATAGTCCCATTCTTCTGATAGCCTGCCTCCTTCTAGCAATTCCTTTGCCTTGACTATGAATTTCCCCATTTTCTTCTGTATGACTGTTGCCCTATTTGACACGGAGCCAATTTCTCTTATTCACACGTTTTATCCTGAACTCGAGCTGCCAGGGTCACACCCAGAGGTAGGAGTGTGGCTCAGTGTGAACAGCCCCTTGCTTGCGCCCACCTGGTCCTGCCCCAGGGGCGCATCGTGCCTACCTGGAAGGCCCAGGATGGTGAAGTAGGGTCGGCACTCGGTGAACCCAGAGCTCTGCCTCACGCAGCTCCTCCAGAGCCCTTCGTATTGGAACACGGAGGTGACGGGGTTGTCATACAGGTCCTGGGTGCTCCACATGTCCATCCCCGTGGCGGCGATGCATCCCGCCAGGCCCAGGATGGACAGGAGGAACCCCACCACTTGGAGTGTGGTGGTGGACATGGCCCCAGCCCGCCGGCTCTGTGGCTGCTGCCTCAGAGACGCTGCCACCCTCCTGCTGCCGAAGGTGTGCACTTAAATTGCACCTGAGGGGAGCTCGTCTAATCAGGTGGTTTCCCTCGGCTCTCGGTGTTTGCTCACAGTGTTTTCCTTAGATAGTTCAGTTTCACTCCTGGTTCAAGGGCATTATTTTTTCATTTGTTAGGGAAGCGGCCCCAAGAGGCACTTGTCCTGCTCAGTTGCGGAGGCCCAGGTGGTTTGAGCCCAGAGCTGAGTGCACAGGACTCGCTCCTCCAGGCTGCACCAGCTGTCCCCGGCTCAGCCCTGGCTCCGCCCTGAACATGCTACCATCTGGGGGAAAAGCTGATGTATCCACCACTAGGAACATGGCTGGGGACCACTTTGGCTGACCTCACTTAAAATAAAATGGCCCTAAGAGCACCTGCCATGTTCCATCCTAAACAAGACTTTTCACATTCTCTCTTTGCAACTCAAACTCCTTTTCACTTACATCTTTCCATTTTGATCTTACAGAAATGGGTAGGGCAGGTATTATTATCCCCATTTTTTTAGGTGAGTCAAGTGAAATAGAGATAAGTTAAGGACCTTGTCCAACTGCCTTGAACGACAGATACTCTAAAAGCATGAGGGTGGGGCTCCCGCCTCTACTTCCAGTCCAGCACTCTTTCTCTATTTCCATAGGTAGCAGCTGGGGCAGGCAAAGTTGCCCTCACTTTTGAGAACTGGTGATCCAGTCCTAGAGATCTGCTCTTGGTCCACAGGTATTGGATCTGGGTTGAGAAGAAGCCAGTGATCCTGTTAATCTCCAACTCATGTTTTCACTCATGCCACAAGAACCATGTGAGGACCCCATGGCAGACATAGAAGGTTCCCACAAAGGCTGAAGGAGGGACCAGGGCTTGAGGGACCAGGGCTTGCTGGGCCAAAGTCCATGCCTGGTTACTGAGAGGCTTAAGATCTTCTGACACTGGCCCTAACACGCCATGTTCTGGGTGATTTGGGAGCAAACTCCTAAGCCCTTGTAGGTTACAGTTTCTTCATCTGTAACATGTAGGGTCTAAACTAGAGTACTTCAGAGCCCTTTCAGATCTCATACACTACAGTCTACATTTGCAGAAAAGTTTTCACTATAATTGACCAAAACAAGAATTGTATGGTCATAGTAAAGAGAGACTTGGCTAAAGAGATCAGGTGTTGTGTTTTGTCTATGCAACTCAATTTTATTAGAGGATTGATTGACCTGGTGCTTCCTGAGGATTATGTATGTCTGACCTCTGAATTCAGAGACATTTTAGTGAGACCTTCCCAAATCTGGATTTCAAGGCCCTGAAACACACACACACACACACACACACACACACACACACACGTGGGCGTGCACACTCCAATTTCTAACATTTATAGGTTCTCCAAGAAATGAGCCCGAGTGCCTGGACATTTCAATGTTATCTTGGGTGCACCCAACCACCGCTCCCATAGTTTTATTCCCAGCAAACACAGAGAGCAAATATGGAAGGTCTCCCCCTGCTCTGAATGAAAGCTACACTCCCCTTAACTGCACACCTTACTTTAGGTTTTGTGGTCAGTGTTTCTAGAGAATGAAGCATGAGCCAGAAAACCTAAAATAAGAGGCCAAGCAATAGTAATATGACTTATAGTGAAGAAGTGTTGATGGTTATACATCCCTTCAGCTGAGCTACAAGGCCAGGTCTACAAGGGGGTGAAGGAACAATTAGAAGAAGTGAAACTGGTCTATGTTGATAGACATGGATGGACCAATTAGATTGGAAAATGCTACTGGAATAATTTGGGAACAATTCTGCCATGGTTTCCATGGACAAAGTCCATCTTATTCTTATTTCAACCAACAGGCAGGTTTTATTCTTCAGAGCACTAATAGTTTGGTTTCCAGCTATTTAGTTTATGACATTTGTCTAACAGCCCCCTCTCCCCATACATTGGTTATAATGCCACCAAAATAATAAAAAATAAAAAATAGTTTATTACAAGTTATCTGTTCTCACTGTGGCAGTTCCTCTGCCAATTTCCCCATGCAAATGTTTTTATGCAAAATTTCAAAATAGAGAAAAACGTTACTCAGGTAATAATAAATTAACTTGTCTTTCTTGGTTGAAATGGTGGCAATCACTTTATTTATTCGAAAGAAGACAAAGTTAATTTTAAAAGATAAACTAAAGCTATCTCTACCTAGGCAGAATACTGAATGAGAAGAGAGAAATTGTAAGTCTGCACACTTCTATGTGAAATCAATATTGACATGTTTTAAAACACTTGGAAAATGAAACTTTTCACTTCCTGATGAATTTTCTGTGCTCTGAGTGGACCACTACTTTAACTGCATCTGCCAAAGAATGAATGGGTGTCCGTAGAGGAAAATCTGACTTCCTTGTTCATAGCAACAGGCTTTGTTGAAACATATCAAAGTATCTCTATAAGTCCTGGTTTGATTCTGTTTAACAATAATGGGATTGGTACATTTTGTTTAATCACCTTTAAAATGGTGCAAATTTTTTTGCTGACTTCCTAGGGGAAATCATCCCTGCATTCAGGTTTAAATATGACTCTGGCAGTATCATTTCAGGCTGTAAGTTTCCAGGAGCTAATATTATTTTACAGACATTGGAGAAAATATTTCCTAATTCCATTTATGGTAATTAGGCAAAATGGTGGCGCAAATAGCAATACAAAATATTTATACTAGCAAGAAAAATACTTGACATATCCATTAATTTTTTTCTTTTAAAATATTACCACAATGTATATCCCTAATTTCTGATTCCACCTTTTGGTGTTCATAATAGAAAATTTGGAGAGAATTTGAACAAATTCCTCACTTAAACCTTACAAAAAATATTTGGCATACTTCCTTCTTATCAATTCTCTGTATGTATTTTTTACATGATTAAGGGATTATATTCCTTGATGTTTTGCTCTTTTCAGTTAATTTTATTCATGTCATCAAAGCTCTCATAAACATCATTTAATATGAGTGTATCAGTTTTATCTTCTATAGAAGTGCTATTATTCACCTAAATAGCATCTATTCTTCTATAGCTAGATTATATCTTTCCCCGATTTTTTGTATAAAAGGCAACGTTATGATGAACATCTTACACATAACTCTTTGCTAGCATTTCTGATTACTCTTTTAGGATAGATTCCTAGGAGTGGAATAAAGTTATCAAAAAGTGTGACGTTTTAAAAAATCTTTTTTACACATTTCTTTCTATGAATTTTATCCAAACAGCAGTATTTGAAAGATCTTATTTCTCACCTACATTGTGAATTTGGTAAGTTATACATGATAATTTGTTTTAATGTGCATCTCTTTTATTATTGACTTTGAACCTTTTTTAAAAAACCAAATTTTTATGAAACATTATTTTCCTTTTCTTGAATGGTAAGTTTGTACTCCTTCATTTACTAGAATTTTAGTACTTTTTCTATAAATTTATATGAACTATTTGTTTAAGATCTCAATACATTGTTATAATTATTAAAAACATCTTTTCCCACTGGTTATTTTTAAATTTCATTTGTATTTTATGAAAAAAAACACAACATGTTTCATTTTATGTGCTTCCCAGTGTCTGGTGCATAAAATGTGCTGAATATGCAAATGGGAGCATAGGGACTGAAAAAAATGTGCTGAATAAATATTTGTTGAATGATGTAGTCAAATGGACTCATTTTTCCTTTGTGCTTTCCTCTGCTGGTTCTATGCTTGGAGAATTATTTTCCATTTAGGACATAAAAAGTTATTTTAGAATTATTTTCTAATTTAAAAATATTTGAAAGCATTTTAAATATTTTTTACATTTAATTAATCTGGGATTTATTTTGGTAAATGTGTTGATTGATACTATAATTCCTTTTTCCTTCTGAAAAAATCTAGTCAAAAATTTCTGCAGCCTTTATTGAATAACCTTCCCTTTCCTCATTGCTTTGTGAAACCTCCTCTATCTTATATTCACATACATGTCTTTCTAATTTTAGATTTTTGTTCCATTAATCTGTCCATTCTTGTTCCAATGCCCACTTTTAATTATGAAAGCTTTAAAATGTGGTAGAATATCTGGCAGAGTTAGCCCATCGTTTTATTATTCTTAAAAAAAAAACTTTTAAAGTTTCTCATCTGCTTTGTCTTATAAATATACACTTTGTAAAGTTCCTGAACGGAATGGCTCACTGGTATTTTGATAAGAATTCTTGCAATGGAGAAGCACTCAGGCTCTGGAGAAAGTCTGCCGTTTACTACTACAGGCCTGTTAGGCAAACTTTAACCTCTCTGTGCCTCAGTTTCCTCTTTAATAAAATGGAGATCATACAAGTACTTACCTCATAGGGTTGTTGCAAAGATTAAAGTATATATAGGTAATTTCTTTAAATTTATATAATAATATAAATTAGGTATATTAATATAGGTATTTGTTAATTCTTAAAACAATGCCTGACACAGAGCAAGGTCTCAATAAATTCTATTATAATTGTCATTATAAACTAATTAGAGGCAAATTCACATTTTAAAAATATTCCCATCTAGGAACCTATAGTATATATTTCCACTTAAGTCTTTTTAAGAATTCTCTTAGTAAAGCTTTTTAAAAATTTTAATTCTTGTTAAATATTAAACATATTATTTTTAAGTATTTAACATATATTATTGTACTGTGCCTCCCATTCCCTATCTCATACCATACACGAACAGCATTAAGTTCTTTTAGTTCTCTTAACACGCTATACTGTCTCATGCCATTGTGTCTTTTCCAAGATGATGATCTCTCTTTCTGAAAAACCCTTTGCTTCTTAACCTTCTTGGGTAACTCATATGTTACTATTAACTCAGTCTAGCTGTCATTCCTTTTGGAAGCCTTCCCTTCTTCATGGTGTGCACCCTGTTCCATAGGTGGCACTTACTGTACTATATTGCTGTGGTTCTCAACCGGAGATGATTTTGCCCCCCAAGGGACAGACGTATGGCAATGTCAGGAGATATTTTTGGTTGTTAACTGGGGGCATGAGTGTGTGCTGACACTATTCCTGTCTAGTTGGTAGAGGCCAGAGATGCTGCTAAACGCCCTACAGTGTACAGCTCTGCCTCCCACAAGAAAGAATTATATGGCCCCAAATGTGAATAGCGCTAAGGTTGAGCAATCCTGCATTGCAACCGTCTGTTTACTGTATCTCTCTCTTTCTAAATTTATGAACCCTTTGATATATATATTCTCCACGTGCAGACAGCTTGGGACACAGTAGGCATTCAACAAATGTTTGTTGGATGAATAAACATTTCTTCTAATGCCACATTTACTATGTTATTGTTTATTTCCCTATTATTTCTGTGCGTGTGAGAGGACCAAAGACTTCTGCATTTCCTTCCTTGTGTCCCCCAAGAAGGGATCTTGTCTAAACCTGGTCAGCCCGGAACAGGTCGACTACTGG
Source organism: Cheirogaleus medius (assembly GCA_008086735.1). NCBI lineage: Eukaryota > Metazoa > Chordata > Mammalia > Primates > Cheirogaleidae > Cheirogaleus > Cheirogaleus medius. The sequence continues at coordinate 259,992 of VBSM01001681.1, forward strand.
TTATGGTTATGGGCCTAGCAAAATGACTTTGTCTAGGAAGGTGGCCACCAGTTTTATGCCTGGGATTTCTCTGGAGGATTTGGTTGTGTCTTCTTCCCTCTGAGCCTGAGAGTCTGTGGTTGCATTCTCGGGTGTGTGTAGTCTCTCAATGGAAATTTTAACATTCTGTGCTTTCATTTCAAGTGCAATGGAAAACAAAACGAGCATGTTCCAGATCCTCTGGAACTGGCTGGCCACTCCTGGTTTATGCTTAGGATTATATTTGCACCACGGGACGGTCAAATGATGTCCTCAACTGCTAATGAACAAAGAGCTCACTGTAGCTCAAATGGAAAACAGAGTCTGGGAACTTTTCCCCAACCAGTGGAACTGGCACTTGGAGCTCAGACGCCTGTGCCCCGGTGGTCAGCACTTTAATAATCACCACGAACATTTCACCTACCTGTCTTTGCATAGACCTGATTGTGACAATTATTGGCAGTAAATATACAGCAAAGAAATGTCTTTGTCCAATTTCAGAAATAAGTGGGTTGAGATAGCCAGTAGAGCCAGATTTCAGGAGCACCACAACACAACCTTTCCTCAAAGGAAAAGCCCACTGCTGAGAACTATCCAGTCACAGACACCCAGGCCCACAGACACGAGAGGATGCTTCTCTGACAGGGTGTGGCTGTGTGAGGCGGGATTGCCTTGAAGTTATTCATGTCATTTGGTATTATGAATAGAGATTCTACATCATTAATGTATTCATATTATATAATGATGATCATATCATTAATATTGAAGTCAAACACTGAAACAGGTTAAATACAAAACTGGACTTGAGGCTATATCTCTGTCCTGTTATGCCCCAAATGGAAATTAACACTATCTGCACACTAAATTAAGTTTTAGATTTAGGTTTATTAGTTTTTTAGTGTTATTTATATTACATTTGCAAATGTGGTTTTTGTATTTGTACATGACTTATGTGCATAAGGAATTTAAATCGACGGTTATACTTGTATATATTAAAGTAGCATTAAAATAAATATGCTGAAATAAAAAAAAAAAGATAAACCAAAACCCTCCCAAAAAATATAATTTACATCAACATTGAGGGTATGCAAGAATTTTTTTCTTTTAAAAGGGATTATTACAATATTCTCTTTGAAAAATACTTCTCTAAACTATCTTGTCATGGGATTTCCCTCTTTCTCTCTCTGTCAACACACACACACACACACACACGCACACACACACACACACATACACATACTGGTTCTAAGAGAAAACATAACAGGCAGGTTCGGTCTGGCCTGTTTTTAGCTCTGAGTCCCCATCTCTTCATCTGTAACGTTAAGTATGGGGAGATGTTGACACTGGTTGTTAGTCTAGGACCCCACCCAAGGAGAAGTCTGTGAGGGGCTACAGTACCAGACTTAGGCAAGAAATGAGAACAGGACGGCATCTCTGCACTGGGGATTTCTATTTTGGGTCAGGAAAGATTTCCGCTTTGCGCCTTGTGGCTCTCTATTAGGGCTACAAGCCAGGGCTTATGCACAGACTGGACAGGGTTTGAGCCCTGGTCACATCTGTATGTGACCGTGGGCAAGTTACTCAAACTCAATTTTTTTTTCTCAAAGGGTGACAATAATAGCACCAAGCTTAGAAAGGTGGCTGAAGAGATCACACAAGATTGCAAGGCAGTCGCTTACTCAAGTGCTAGTGCGTGAGTTCCCATTGCTATTTCCCCTTTGTGAAGCAGCATGAAGCCTTCAAATGTCACTGCTACAGGCTGATTCTCTCCACTATGACCTTGGCTCTGCATGGCCCAGGTCCTCGCCTGTGGACAGGTTTTGAGCACTTTGCATCTGAGGTGAAGGACAGTCCCACATTAGACCCAGAACTAATGAGGGACCAGCAGGACACAGGGACATGTAAGTGGTTCACCTTCCCTCCAGTCCCTAGTGGAGGGAGACCCACTGACTAGAGCCGCTGGTCATCTGCCCATCTAGCTCATGTTCTCCTGTTTATACCCCGTCCCTCCCTCTCACCCTGCTTTACTACCTTTGCCTTTGACGTTCCTCCTGCTTCAATCTCTTTTGTATCCTTTTGATGCATTAATATTCTTGAAATACCATAATATTTAAAAAATAAAACTCTCACAGGCTTCCCAACACCTTAGCCTGGCATTTGTTGCTCTCTATAAGTATCCTCACATTAACCCTATCCTCTGGCCAAGGTCATTCTCTCATTTGCCCCTGAGTAAGACATGGGTGGTAGCACCCTCATGGCTTCACCCAAGCTGTTCTTCCTTGTGTATTGCTGCCCCCTCCAAACCCTAACTACCTTTCCAGGCTCACTTGTGGTTTTTGCATCTCGTTGGAGTCTTCCCTGAGCAGTTTCACCCTCATCCTGTCTCCCGCGGCACTGGCCCTCTCTCCTTCTCACCTGGCACCTTGTTATACCCAGCCTCGTGCATGCTTTCGTATTTTGGGGGGTGGTAGGGCCATAGAATCCAGAGATTGTAGGGATCTCTCCATAAATAAGTGCTGAATGTATAAAAGAATGAATCACTGTATGACTAAAGTCTTCACTTGTTACCATTTCTTTGTGTTTTGACCTGGGTTGGGCCAGGCACAAGGGATCCTGAAAATGGAACTCTGTTCAGGAGATAGGCAGACCCCAAATCAGTGAGGGGGACTCTTGGGACTAAAGGAAGAAAGTGGCTAAAGTCTGGGCCTCCTGAGTCCTCATCCTGTGGGTAATTGAGACTATGCCATTGCTCACATAGGAGTTATTAAAAAAATATGTTCCTTGGGGAGAATTGGGCACCAGGGGAACAGGAGCTCCGAGGGCTCCAGAAAGTTCCTCTCCCTAAGGTTCCTTACTCCTGTTCCAACACTGGTGGTGCTGGCTGTTGGCCTGTGAAAAATGAATCACACTTCCTCTTTCCTTGGTGGTCCCTCTTGTGGTGTCCAGGTGGAGGCTGCAGTGCCCTCTCCACCTCCAGTCACCCCCCGCCAGCCAGCCAGGCACCCCGCCCTTACCTGGCAGCCCCAGCAGGGTGAAGTAGCCCCGGCACTCGGTGAAGCCTGAGCTCTCTCGGACACAGGAGCGCCACAGACCCTGGTAGTTGAACACAGCCGTCACTGGGTTGTTGTACAAGTCCTGGGTGCTCCACTGGTCCATGCAGGTGGCGGCAATGATGCCCGCAGTCCCGATCAGCGAGACCACGAACCCCAAGCCCTGGCAGGCGGTCACGGCCATGGTGGTTTGCAGTGTCTACACGGAGCGCCACACGACGAATGGACAGCACAGTTCTGAGAGTGTGGAGTGCAGGGCCGGAGTTTTCTCAGGGGCGCTGGTGCTCACGTCAGGAACGGGCCTGTAATGGAGGAGGTTACTCACCAGTGCCACCTGGGCTTGCCCTGCTCCTTTATCTCAGCGAGATAATTTCCACAACATGGTACCAAGAGCCATTTGTTTCCCACCATATGTACACTCTCCTCACTGTTTACTTTTTGAGGGAGGTTCTTTCCTGATTAACCAGGTTCCCCTCTGTAGAGGGTAAAACAAGTACAGAGGTGGCTGCCTGAAAGGCACTGCAGTTGGTCAGCTAGGGCTTCAAGTGGCTAAGCCGCAACAAGCTTGGAGATGCAAGGGCCTCATCCATGTGGTCCTCTTAAGTGAGGGGACCAAGGTACATGCTACCACCTTGTTAGAAAAACCTGGGCAAGGCTGGTTATGAGGTAGAATGAAGTATCGTTGCTTCTCGTTAATCACAGAGTTAGGTTCTATAAAGTCACGAAGAATGCTGAATTAGTGAATACTGAATCATTGCCCGTAGGGAAATTCCAGGGTTAGATTCCTCCAAGCCTCCAGTCACATTTTTATCATCGACAGACAACCTTATTTTCTATGTATTTCTTCCTTTTCCTTTCTTGTTTTTTTTTTTCTTTTGAGACAAGGGCTCACTATGTTGCCCAGGCTGGTCTCAAACTCCTGGGCTCCAGTGATCCTCCCACCTCAGCCTCCTGAGTAGCTGGGATTACAGGTGTGCACCACCTCACCCATTTTCTGTGTATTTATGTTTAAAGGCACCTTATTTAATATATATTATTGGTTCATTAGCATTGAACTCACAGCCAACAGCAGTAAAATTCATGCCTGACCAAAGGTAATCTAACACACGTATTTTCTCCATAGGGAACATCACGGCCTGCTTGTGCTTATAAACAGTAGACAGCACTTCAGCACTATGCTTGGGGGCCATTTTAAAAAATAAAATCAACAAAAAGCACAAAAATGAGAAAAATGTGGCAGTAAATATACTTGAGAAAGGACGCTTGTTTATAGTATAAGAGCTGAAAAAAGAAGGCAGCACTTAACCTTGTTGGACCTCAGCTGGGAACATGCAACTTGGGCAACTCAAACTTTATGCCCTCTGTACATGTTCAGTTATAACTGTGGAAGTGCCACAAATATCGATTGAGTTAATATAAATTTTAGCAAGTAGGCAAGTTCATGAACATGGTACACATGATTAGTGAGAATTGATGGTAGTAGCAATTTGATGGAACTGACTAGTTAAATATGGTTAAACTGTTGGGAGCTTCTGCTGCATTGACTCTGCCTTAAGCAATGGAGAAACCTTGGAGCAAGGAAGAGAGCAGCGGTAAGCCGCAAGAGGGCTTTGGTTCTGGAGCTACGCAGCTGGGTTCAGTCCCCACACATTGCTTACTAGCTGTGTGAGGGAACAGCTAAGTCACTTAACCTTTCTGAGCCTCATTATCTTCATCTGTAGAGTGAGATAATAATAGTGCCCATCTCCCTGGATTGTTTTGTAGATTAAATGAGAGAATATGTATGAAATGCTGAGGACTAACGTGGAGCACTCCAAATATACTAGCAGATATTACTAAGGCAGACTGATACAAATATAACTAAAAGCTTTAATAACTGATAATCACTCTCACTTTGTGTTTTTTCACATTGATCAGAAATTAAACTGCAGCCTTCTCATACAAAATGTCTCCAGTTACAAAAAGGCTTAATTTTTTTTTGTCCAAATATCACTCCTTTCTATTTTTAACCTGGACTCAAGTCTCAACTTGTTCCACCAACTCACAGAGCTAGTACACTGTTATCTATACTTTTGGCTGACATCTCTGTGCCTCAATTTCACTTTTCCTAAAGTTAAGAGTTTGGAATATCTTAGAAATTTCATAATTTTAAAAAAGGAGAACCCCTTTCTTTAATAATATTGTCAGGAAGACCCCAATATGTTGTGTACATAAAAAGTGTGTGTGTGTGTGTGCACGTGTATGCTTGTGTGGCAGTGGGAGGCGAGAGGAAGGGCATGCTGCTCTGGTTTGTAGCACAGAGAGAGGAAACTCTTTTCTTATTCCCTGAAGTAGTCACTGGTGTTATTTTTAGAATCTCACAAGGCTCCAGGGAACATAATTTGAAAACCACTGGACAAGATTCATTTAGTATTCTATTTAAAGATTCATACAATGAAGTGATGGACTAGAAAAACCAGCCCACTGGGCCAGGGAGAAAACAAGGAAACTTGTTAGGCTTTGCTTGAGCTGGTCTATCTGTGGGAAAAAAAAAGAAAAAAATCTGAGACTATGTTACTATGACCCTCTATCTCTTATGTAACTGGATTTTGAATTTACACCCTGCATATCATAGTCCTGAAATTCTCACACTAAGAAAGTAGCTTTAAAAGGTGATTGCATAATCTATCATGGGATTAGAGTTTTAAAAAAGAGAATAAAAGGTGATTGCAGGCTGATTACACGTCTAGAATGACTCTCAGAGGCAACTGCAAAACCTTCAATGCAGGTTGCATAGGATTTCTACATTTAAAGTCCTGTCAAACTTGAGCTCAAAACCCCAAATTCAACATCTGTTATAAATGGTGGTGTACTAGTTTCAACTCTCAGAAGGAAAAAAACCCCACTCTGAATGTGTAGCATTTGCCAGTTTTCATGGTATAAATCCTCCCACCATGGCTGATTTCAAGCTACCAATGTGAATGTAAAGCCACTGAAGGCAAAGGTGGGAAGAGGGGCATAAAATCAGTTCTCACAAGCTGACTCCAGCACATCACTTGGTTATAAATAATATCACAAGACTTAACAAATGGTTATAATGAACCCCCATCAGATAATATTAAAGACATAAAAGAAGGAGCTAAAACTGTAAGCAAATAAAAGTTACCATAAAAAAAGAACAGACAATGAAACAAAAATTCATTGGGCAGTGTAGTAGGCACAGTTGTTCCCCTCCCACCCTCCTCATGATCTCTGGCCCTTGTGTTACTCCCATGGCTACAATACATTAAATGGCAAAAAGGATTTTACAGATGGTTAAGGTCAGCTGGTTAAAGTTACCAGCTGACCTTAAACAGCTTATTCTAGATTATCCAGAAAGGCCGAGTATAATCATAGGACCCCCAAAAAGCAGCAGAAGGAAGCAGAACATAGAGTGAGAGAGATGCAGCAGAAAGGTAAGTCAGAGAGATTTGAAGAATGAGAAGGATTTAATGCACAATTGTTAACTTGAAGATGAAAGGGGTCATATGTTAAGGAAACAGGTACCTTGATTCTATAACTGCAAAGAACTGAATTCTTCCAACTATCAGTGAGCTTGGAAGAGGACCCCAAGCCTCATATGAAAACCACAGGCATGGCAAATATCTTAAGTGAAGCCTGGTAAGAACTTACTCAGAGTATCCAACCACACTATGCCAGATATCTGACCTATAAAAACTGCGAGATAATAAATGGGTATTGTTTGAAGCTGCTAAGTTTTTGGAAATTTGTTATGGCAGCAATAGAAAACTACTAATAGGTAATTAGCAGATTAAACACGGCTGAAGGTAGTATTCATAACCTAAAACATAGAAATGAGAAAATTATGCAAAATGTAGACAGAGAAATAAAGTAATGGAAAACATGAAACAGCAGTAATAGGAATGGAGGAAAGAATGAGAAGTTCCAGCATACATCTAATAGGAGTACCAGAAGAAGAGAATAGATAGAATAAGAGAAAAATAATATTTGATGAGTTATTGGCTAAGGATTTTCTAGAATTGATGAGAAGCATATATCCCATATTAAGCTTGCACGGTGAGTTACAAAAAAGGTAAATAAAAATAATTACACACCTGGATGTATTATAGTATTGAAAAATACCAAGTCAAAGAAAAAATCGTCCCCCTCAAAAAAAACCTGAAAGAAAGGAATTATAGCCATTGTATTAATTGCAGCCAGAAAATGATGTGATTATATCTTTAAAGACTGAGAATAGAAATAAATATTAACTTAAAATATTGAGAAGACAAATCATAGACTTAGAGAAAATATTTACGAAAGAAATCTGATGAAAGATTCTTATCTAAAATATATGAAGAACTCTTAAAACTCAACAATAAAAAAATGAACAACCTGATTTTAAAAAATGCAAATACTAGCAAGAACTATCAGACAAGAAAAAGAAATAAAAGGCACCCAATTTGGAAAGACAGATAAAATTATCCCTGTTTGCAGATGACATGATTGTATATGTAGAAAACCCTAAAGACTCCACAAAAAATATCCAAAATTGTTAGAACTAATAAACAAATTCAGTAAAGTTGCAAGATGCAAAATAAACATAAAAATCAGTTGTGTTTCTTCACCAATTATGATCTATCCAGAAAGGAAATAAAGAAAATAATATTGTTTACAATAGCATCAAAAAGAATAAAATACTTAGGAATAAATTTAACTAAAAAGGTGAAAGATCTGTACACTGAAAACTACAAAACCTCAATGAAGAGATTGAGGAAGATGCAAGTAAATGGAAGGATATCTAGTGTTCGTGGATTGGAAGAATTAATATTATTCAAATGTTCACATCACCCAAAGTGACATATAGATTCAACATAATCCCTATCAAAACTCCACTGACATGTTTCACAGAAACAGAAAAAATAATTCTAAAATTTATATTGAACCACAAAAGACCCTGAGTAGCCAAAGCAATCTTGAGAAAGAAGAACAAAGTTGGAGGCATTAAACTTCCTGATTTCAAATTATATTACAAAGCTATAGTAATCAAAACAGTATGGTATTGGCATGAAAACAGACACATAGACCAGTGGAACAGAACATAGAGCTCAGAAATAATCCCAAGCATATATATATTTTAAAACTAATTTTTGATATAGAGAAAAGGCTAGTAAATGGTGTTGGGAAAACCGGATATCCACATGCAAAAGAATGGAATTGGGCTCTTATCTTACACCATACATACAAATAAACTAAAAATGGATTAAAGACTTAAACATAAGATCTGAAACCACAAAACTTCTGGAAGAAAACACAGGGGAAAATCTTCCTGACATTGGTGTTGACAATGATTTTTTGGATATGACACCAAAAGCTCAGGCAACAATAGAAAAATAGACAAGGGACTACATCAAACCAAAAACTGCTGCACAGCAAAGAAAACAATCAACAAAATGAAAAGGCAACCTATAGATTAGGAGAAAATATTTGCAGGCCATATAGCTGATATAGGGTTAACATAAAAAATATATAAGGAACTCACACAACTCAATAGCAAATAAACAAACAACCTGATTAATAAAAAATGAACAAGAGACCTGTATGTCTTTCCAAAGAAGACATACAAACGGCCAACAGGGATATGAAAAATAACTCAACATCACTAATCATCAGGGAAATGCAAGTCAAAGCCATCATGAAATATCACCTCATATTAGTTAGGAAGGCTATGATCAAAAAGATAAAAGATAGCAAATGTTGGTGAGGATGTGGAGAAAAGGAAACCCTTGTACACTGTTGGTAGGAATGCAAATTGGTACAGCCATTATGGAAAACAGTATGGAGTTTCCTCAAAAAATTAAAAATAGAACTACCATATGATCCAGCAATCTGTCTTCTGGATATATATCCAAAAGAAATGAAATTAGTACCTTGAAAAGATATCTGTGTTCTTATGTTCATTGCAGCATTATTTGCAATAGCTAAGATATAGAAGTAACCTAAATGTCCACTGTTGGAAGAATGGATAAAGAAATTACAGAAATCTAATAGAGTAGACTTCAAGTGCTCTCACCGCAAAAAAAGTAAGTGTATGAGGAGATGGATATGTTAATTTGCTTGACTGTAGTAATAATTTTACTATGTATGTGCATACCAAAGCATCATGTTGCATCCCTTAAATATATACAGTTTTTATTTAAAAATAATAAAAAATGGGCAAAAGTTCTGAACAGACACCTCACCAAAAAGATATACAAATGGCAACTAAGCATATGAAAAGATGCTCAAAATCTTATGTCATCAGGGCAGACTTCTATAGGGGCAGGGAGTTGGACTCAGAGGTAGCCATGAAAATGTAAAATTCCCAGGTATTCTGAGAAATCTGGGGAGGGCAGTAGGCTTTCTCAGGGTGTGGAATGAGGGTTCAAACCAATCTCATTTAGATTTTCATAGACAGAGCAACCCCTGGGGGGAAATCCCAGTTACATGACAAGCCAGAGGAACAGGTATCATATCTTGGTGAAGTTCTCTGTTATGAAGAGGACTGAAGTCACTGCACACAGTCAAACTCCTAGTAACTGGGCACTTGGGAGGCCTGAATTGGGAACAGATAATTCTGACTCAGAAGGCCTTTCAGTGACTGGGAGCCAGTGACTGGCTCCTTGTAGCTCTGCCCCTCTGGCTATTAGGGTCCCAGATGGCCCTCCAGATGTATACTTTAGCACTGTGGCCGAGAGAATGCTCCTTATATCTAACCTCTGTCTTGATTGTCAGTGGTCAAGTATGTTTAGAAACTTGCAGGAATTTTTTTTTTTTTTACAGAATCTGGGAATCAGAGGTAAAGCAGTCACAATATGTATGATCACATGTGAAGAAGTTCATGTCCTAACTCTAATGGTATTGTGGGATTTTACTTCATTTCACCAAGCTGGGCCTCTGATTCCCAGAGAAGTAGGCAATATTTCTTATCTACAGTATAGGAATATTTTGAACATTAACAGGCTGAGTACTACTATGTTCAGAGGTCTTCAGCACTAAGCATGGGCTCTGAAAAAGCAAATTCAAACTTCCAGAAGTGAGAGAGCCTACCTGCTCTTTCCAGGTGAAATGCCCATCCCAGATTCTGGAGGAGGCAGTGTATTTTTCTCCTGAGCTCATGCTGCTGGGTCAGATATGACTCAGAAAAATGATCACTGAACCCGAAGTTTCGGCCTAATGTGGGTGTTCCAAGGGCAGGATTCAGCTAAGTAGTGACTCATTTCCACTTAGTTTGGCTTGTGGGAGTAACAAGATAATACTCCCCTGACCGTGGGCAAGAGGGATAAATAGCTCAAGCACCCTGCCCCATTTGCAGTCTCAAGATTCAATTCTAAAGCCACAAAGCATGGCTAACCAAACTATTGCCCAGTATTCATTCATCACCTTTGCAGTTCTGGCTACGTTTTTGAGCCTCATTTGGAGTGACTAATAGCATATGAATTTTTTAATTAAAAAAACACCTAAAAGCGGTTCATAAATTCAGCCATATTTGGAAAGAATTTGAACAATGTGTATCTTCTCAGGCTAGACAAGAAGTAGGTGTATATTTGTTTGCCAAGCAGGGATTCAGTTGGGAAACTCAAACCTTGCTTCCATTGGTGATAAAGCAAGATGCATCATGAATATGGACACTATCCATGTTACCACTTTTCCTGTTGCCAGCACAGACCTATATTAAGGTGTACCCCGAGATATAGGAGGCCTTTTTGGGGCAAAATTTCTAAGACAGAATCAGCCCTTGACAAGGATATGGTGACATCACAGATGATCCTCAGTCTCCCCTACCCTCACCTGTGTGTCTTTCTCTGTGACCTTCCCTCTTCATGGGTGCTCATTACCCCAGGCTCCTCATCCCCTTTGCATCTCTAAAATCTGCCATTAGGAAAGAAATGTGCTAAGGAATGATAATTAATTGGGAAGGCTTAGTTTGTAACCTCTTCTGGACTATTTATATTTTACCCTAGGAATCAACTTCTCTCTCTACTTTAAAAACAAACCAAACAAAATATTTTGTGTTTGCTGATGGCTTGGTGATCCCCAGACTTTTGGATTTTATGACTGAGTAAATTTTATATGAAAGATTCCAGGACCCAAAGAGGACTGTCAAATTATTATTTTGTCAAGTAAGGACAATAATTACCATAATCACATCATTTATAAGAAAAGGAATATTTTAACATGAAAATGATAGATAATCTCAATGTCAGAATAAAGGACAGTCTTTGACAGCCAGGGTACATATGCACACACACATATATATGTGTTTATATATATATTTATGTTCCACATTGTCCTCATTTTTTATCTCATTTATTTTCAGATGGGGAAACCATCATCAAAGACCATAGTAGTCCATGAACCAGCATGGGTGCAGAAGCCTTGAGCTGGAGGGCTGGGAGCGTCCTATAGCCAGTGAGATGCTCACTGCTAAGGTTTGTTAGGAGGAACAATACCAGGAAAATGGGGCCAGAAATGTGATTCTTGAGCTGAAGGAGATCCTGAGGAGAGGTACTGAACTGGGGGAAGATAGAGATGGGCAAAGATAGGAGATCTTGAGGACTCCAGATGATCTTGTTGAGGGAGCAAGAACTGAGGTAGATGGAAGTAGGGGCAGGATATCTGGTGAAAAATCATTCACATCAGGGACAGAAGAGAAGGGAAGCAATGAAAAGTCCCTAAGGACTATGGCTATGAACTTATAAGGGACTCATTTAGATGTTTTGTGGACAGGGACTAAGCAACATCACTGATTGATTAATTGATGAATTGATTTCATGTGATGGATTTGATTCATTTGTGAATGCATTTGTCTAAAAGCAATTGTTGAGCCAGGCAGTGTACTAAGCACTGGGGCTATGAAAATGAATAAGGTATAGTCCTTGTCCCTAGAAATGTGTAATTGTTTACAAATGCAGTCATGCTCCACATAACAACATTTTGGTCAACAACAACCTACATATATGATGGTGGTACCCTAATATTATAATGGAGATGAAAAATTCCTGTTGCTTAGTGATGTCATAGCCATCTTGATGACATAGTACGATGCATTCCTCATGTGTTTGTGGTGATGCTAGTGTGAACAAACCTACTGCACTGGTAGTCATGTAAAAGTCTAGCACATATAATTATGTATAGCACATAGTTCTTGATAATGACAATAAATGACTATGTTACTGGTTTATGTAGGCATTTACTATACTATGCTTTTTATTGTTATTTTAGAGTGTACTCCTAATTACAAAAGAAAAGTTAACTGTAAAACAGCCTCAGGCAGGTCCTTCAGGAGGCATTTGGAAGAAGGCACTGTTATAGGAGATGACAGCTCCATGTGTGTTACTGTCCACTGTTACCACTGAAGATCTTCCAGGGGGACAAGATGTGAAGGTGGAAGACAGTGATACTGATCATCTTGATCCAGTGTAGACCTAGGATAATATGTGTGTATGTGTCTTAGTTTTTAACAAAAAAAGCTTAAAGAGTAAAAAAAAAAAATTAAAAATAGATAAAATAAGAATATAATGAAAGAATGTAGAATAAGGATATTAAGAAAGAAAATATTTTTGTACAGTTGTACAATGTGTTTGTGTTTTAAGCTAAGTTTTATTACAAAAGATCAAAAAGTTTAAAAAGTTAAAAAGTAAAGTTTTTTTATAAAGTAAAAAAGTTATAGTAAGCTGAGGTTAATTTATTACTGAAGAAAGGAAAGTATTTTTTTAAAAATGTTGTGTTGCCTAAGTGTGCAGTGTTTATAAAGTCTACAGTAGTGTGCAGTGATGTTCTAGGCCTTTACATTCACTCACCACTCACTGACTCACCCAGAGCAACTTCCAGTCTTGCAAGCCCCATTCACAGTAAGTGCCCTATATAGGTGTACCATTTTTCTTTTATGCCATACTTTTACTGTTCCAATTCTGTGTTTAGATATACATTACAATACGTTATAGTTGCCCACAGTATTCAGTACAGTAAAAAGCTGTCTGTGTTTGTAGCCTAGGAGCAATAGGCTATACCATATAGCCTGGGTGGGTAGTAGCAGGCTATCTCATCCAGGTCTATGATGTGTGCATTACAAAATCACCTACTGATGCATTTCTCAGAATGTATCCCTGTCCCTAAGTGATGCATGACTGGACATGTGCTAATATATTTCTGTATTATCTATATTATAAAACATACCATGACATGAAAATTAAATGAGGATAATACAAAAAGGATTATACATAGAAGTTCTGAAATTATCTTCCTGCACCCCAGTGGATACTTTTGTCTATCCCTGGGCTGTGTACACTCCCTGCTTGGAGAGAGAGACTTGCTAGTAGGAGTGCTGATGGCTTTGGGGAGAGGAGTATCACTGTGAGGCAGAGGAACAGACAGGAGGCTCAGAGAGAGAGAGAGTGACCTGATTCTTTAGGACCAAGGAGAAAAGAGGAAAAAAGAATGCAGTGAAGTGGAATGAAGCAAAAAGAGGAGAAGAGAGAAAGAATGTGTAGTTTGGGGCTGGGGGAAGAAGTAGGGTGATCAGGAAACTGGTGAGTGTCCCTTGAGATGGAGTTTACTGACAGAAAGGGAGCTAGAAGCTCTGGTTGGAGTGGATCTGGCTTATTTGGACCCAGCTAAGTGAGCAGCATGAGGCTGAGCCTGCAGGTTTATGTACTCTCTGTATGATACACACCCTACTGTCATACAGTGATGACTGACAGCTTGTGCTCAACTGTAGAGGACAGAGTGGGAAGGGCCTACTGGAAAGTGGAAGGTGAGAAAAGCCATAAATCTCAAGGGAGACTCTTGCACTGATTCTGCTGTGCATATAGGTCACAGGACACTGTGTCTCAGTGCTTGCTTTTCGAATCATTTGATAACAGCAGTAGAGTGACCAGCCATCCTGGTTTGCTCAGGGCTGTCCTGGTTATATCACTAAAAGTCCTCGGTCCTGGGAAACCCCTTAGTTTCAGGCAAACTGGGATAGTTGGTTACGCTCAATAACAGCACCTTGCTTGCTCTTTTGAGGAACAGTCTCTTATCTCTCTCAGTCCACTAGGTTCCAGTGAAGTGGTTTCCTTTCTAGAGGTGGACACATGACTGAAGCCTGGCCAGTAAGCATCTTCAGCTCCTTGTCACAGTGATTGGATCATGGATGGGCACATGATATAAACCACGTCAGTGGAACTCAATTCTGGACATATTGTTGGGACTTTTGAGAAAGAAAAGGGATGTTTTCACTGGGACCATTGGTAGTGAGTCTGATGAATGCTTTGAGATGCTAGGAACCTCTAACTGGTATCTTGAATAAAGCCAACATGGAGAACAGTAGAAAGGAGAGATGGAGAGAGATACTAGTTCTTGATGATGTCTGAGCAACTCTATCAGACCATGCCTGAAGAGAGATTTACTCTTAAATGGTTTCAGTTATAAGAGCCAGCATATTTCCCTTCATCCCTACCATCCCACCCTACCCTCTGCTCAAGCCAGCTTGAATTGGGGTTTTCTAACTTTTAAACGATAGAGTGCTGAGAAATATAGCTTGTGTTAACAAACAGAGCTAAGGAGATACATATTGTCCTACTCAGAAGACATTGTTCATTCTGCATCTTGACACTTGGGGAAAGGAGTTGTAAGTAGCTACCAGCCCTGCCTTAAGTAAGATAAAGGAGATAATTGATACTTCTGTGGAGTTTAATGGTCAGGAATAAAAGTGGAGAAATGATTTCGAGTGGGACTTGGTTATTATTTCAGAAAGTAGTTAGGAATAGTAATGCAGAAGCAATAGTATAAGAGATTTTGAAAATTCCAGATTTTTGTTACTTCATTGTATTTATTATTTTATTTTTGTTTGTTCCCTTGCCCAGAGTGATTAACAGTAAAATCTTGACTAACTGTCTTATAAATTGGCTTGTGAGTGTCTTTTGGGGAGTAGATAAGCTAGGGGAAGAAGAAATCAAGGAACAGGTAGACTAATAATTCAGAGTCCTCTGTCCAACAAAGTCATTGAAAGAAGAAAGTCTTTTGTTCAATATTTATTTAGAAGAGGGAAGAAAAACTAATTTTTATTAATTATTTGCTTGCATTGATCAGAGCTGTCCTAAAAATATTCCATAAAATGTTTCTCACTTTTTTGTAGTTCTCATTCTCCCTTTTAGTTTTTTGATTTTCTGAAACAAACATCTCCTTGTTAGACTTATTCAAGAGTTTACAATTTAAAAAATAAATCTGAATAAATGGCACTATGCTATGCACAATTCAGTTTTATAATTTCAATTCTTTGTGATAGACACATTAGGCAACTGTTAATGGGTTGGCTTTGGGTTGATACAGTTTGAGAGAAAAATATAGATGCCGGAGAGATGTATTTTAAAAACCGTCTACTGGAGTGCTTATTCTCCTTTGGAGGGAGTGTGACTACTTTTCACCAACAAGGTTAGAAGTTATGTGAGGGAACCTGAGTTAATTGACATCATATTTCCAACTTGTTCCGTGATGGTTTAATACCCCATATGGACTATTGCTACTATCGGCTGCCTGGTTAGCCTACCCTAATCTGGCTCTGGAGAGAAAAGGTGGTAGCAGGCACTGAAGGGGAGAAGAAGCTGCATCCTGCCTCTGTAGCAAGAGGATGCTGTGAAGAGAGTGGGGAGAGCTGGTCTGTTGTTCTCAGAATGGGCGGTGTGAGGAAATGCCATGTGGGGAGGCTTCCTGTTTCTAGGAATGGTAGGCTAGGTTATTCGATCAATCCTTACACAGGGCACAATTTGAAAAGCTTTATAAAATACTAAGAAGAACGCTTCTCAAAAACATAATAAATAACAAAATAATGCAAAATTACCAGGCTACAAGTGAAAACAGAACCCTGAGATGTAAATGAGTATGAAAGTCATTTTTAACTGAGTGCATTTGCTGACCTTTCAAAATAAGAACCTTTGTTTTGTTAACTTTGTGGGGTATGTGCAGAGGACAAAAATCAAACTTCCATGAGAGCTAAACCTGAGGGGACAACAGACTATTCCACAATAAACTGGTAACCTAAAAGGCTAAAACCTCAGGATAAGGGTGATCCAGAAGTTCAGAACTGTAACTTTTTTTTTTTTTTTAAAAAAACCCTGGTATTCCAGATAATTTAGTTTAAGGTGCTTTCAGACTGGCATTGACTCCAGGCAGCTGGCATAAAGCAAACTCAAATTTTCTTTTGAGGACTTTCTCTTTTATGTGGGCCTCAAATTATTACTTCAAATAATTAAAAAAATATAATATACAAAATATAGCAAAAGATCACCAGGCATACACATAAATAAGACTATGAGAAAGAGCAAACAAAAATAAAACAAAACATAGCAGCAAATTAGAAAAAAAAGGGGAATTAGTGAACTGATGGATTCATCAGAAAAAAATTATTTAGAATACAGTGTGGAGAAAAGAGAGAGAGAGAGAGAGAGAGAGAGAGAAATAAATCAAGAAAAGGAGATAAGAGTCTTAGAAGATACAGTGATAAGGTATAAGCATATGTTCAATTGCAATCCAAAAAAGAGAAAAGAGACAGAATTCAGCAGATACATATTTGAAGAGATAATCACTAAGAATTCTCCAGAGCTA
This sequence comes from Cheirogaleus medius, assembly GCA_008086735.1. Lineage (NCBI taxonomy): Eukaryota > Metazoa > Chordata > Mammalia > Primates > Cheirogaleidae > Cheirogaleus > Cheirogaleus medius. The sequence continues at coordinate 276,665 of VBSM01001681.1, forward strand.
ATGAAAGACGTTAATACGCAGATTCAAGAAATCTCAAAATCCTAAGCAAGATAAATTAAAAAGAAATATACTACTCGACATATTATGACACTGTAGAAAATCAAAGATAAGGAGTGTTTTTAATAGCAGCCTGTAAAAAAAGAGATTACTTTCAAAGGAGCAGCAGTTAGACAGTGGAAGACAGTGAAACGATATCTTTAAGGTGCTGAAAGACAATAGCTGTCAATCTAGAATTTTATATTTGGTAAACATATCTTTCAAGAATGGAGAAGAGGAAAAGAACATTTTCAAACAAAAACTGAGTGAGTTCTACAACAGCAGATCTGTAACAAAGCAAATGCTAAAGGAATATTTTGGATAGAAAAAAATGATTTCAAACTTCCTAAATCTGATAAAGGGCATCTGTGAAAAACCCACAACTAACATCATACCTAATGGTGAAAAACCGAATGCTTTCTGCTTATGATTGGGAATAAGACAAGAATGTCTGCTCTCTATTCAACATTTTACTGGAGATTGTAGCCAGGGCAATTAGGCAGGAAAATAAAATAAAAGACATCCAGATTGGAAAGAAAGAGTAAAACTATCTCCATTTGCTGATAACATAATTTTATAATAAGATCTTTATTCTTATATCCTTACATAATAAAAACCTAAGGAGTCAACTAAAAACTTAATAGAGCTAATAAATGAGTTGAGCAAGGTTTTAGGTTATAAGGTCCATATATGAAATTATTATATATTCTTACAAGAAAAAATCTGAAAATGACATTAAGAAAATAGTTCTATCTAAAATTGCATCAAAAATAACAAAATACTATGGAGTAAACTTAATAAAATAACTACAAAACTTATACTCTGAAAACTATAAAAAAGTTGAGATAAATTAAAAAACATTGAGATAAGTGGCAAAATATCTCCTGTTCTTGAATTGGAAGACAATATTGTTAAGTTGACAATATTTCCAAAACTGATCTTCAAATTCAATGCAATCTCTATAAAAACTCCATTGACATTTTTGTAGAAATTGACAAGTTGATTATAAAATTCATATGGAAACTCAAAGGACCCAGAATAGCCAAAACAGTCTTGATAAAGAAGAACAAAATTAGAGGGCCCACACTCTCTGATTTCAAAACTTATTACAAATCTATAGTAATTAAGACACTGTGGTATGGGCATAAGAATAGACATAGATCAATGAAATAGAACTAAGAGTCCAGAAATAAACCCTCACATTATGGCCAACTGATTTTTGAAAGAGTGCCAAGACAATTCTATGGGAGAAAGAATAGTCTCTTCAACAAATGGTGCTGGGACTACTAGATATCCACAGGCAAAAGAATGAAGTTGGACCCCTACCTCACACCATATACAAGAACTAACTCAAAATGGATCAAAGACCTAAATGTAAGACCTAAAACTATAAAACTTTTAAAAGAGAACATAGACATAAATCTTTGTAATGCTGGAGTAGGCAATGATTTCCTAGATATGACCCCAAAAGCATAAGCAACAAAGAAAACAGCGAAATTGGACTTTATCAAAACTAAAATTTTTTTGTGTCAAAAGACATCATCAAGAGAGTGAAAAGATAACTGACAGAATGTGGTGCTGCTAGAAATCATCTTACGAATTTGAATCAAAACTTCACTTGTAAGAATGGAGGCATGCTAAGGGATAATAGCACAAAAACCGAATGAGTTCTCTGGCAGCCACACTGCTAGTTCTCCTGGGAAGATTTCTGTATGTTGGGCTCATAAAGGTCCTGTGTAGTGACTGTGTTTTCCAAGCTAAAGTGTTTGTGTACATGAACTGAGGAGAGGTTTCTCTCTAACTTTTGATTAGTTTAAAGGAAAAACAAGTTTTTAAAATACTAAACTAAATTACCTTTAGTTAATGCATGTAATAAATTAACTTTGCGATAACCATAGGAGGAGAAGAAACCCCCTGTGTGCAGTGGTCAGGGTGACAGCTGTAGGAAGTTTTCATTTGCCCCCCCACCCTAGCAATACCTTATCTGAGCTGACATAGAGTGTTAGGCAGCAGTAGGGCTCTATGTTTCCTGCTCTCAGGAATCAGGAGGAGAATGAGGCAAGAGAGCAAACAAGGTAGGGAGGGCTGGTTTCTGTTTGACTAGCTGTAGGCCTGCTTGGCTTCCTGCCTCCTCCCAGTATTCAACATACCAACTGCATGTTCACTTTTAGGTACTATTATTCAGAAGAGCTAAAAATTTACTCAGGGTCTCTGAGTCATGGGAAAAATTAAGGCTTCAACTTGCATTTTCTTTAAGTGACAATATTTATTTTTTCTTATCATAAAAGTAACATAAAGTGGTAGAAAAATGAAAGAATACAATTTTTTTTAAACATCCAACAGAGAGATGAATAGGCAGAGCACAGAGGGTTTTTAGGGCAGTGAAACCACTCTGCATGACACTACAATGGTGGATACAGGGCATTATACATTCGTACGAACCCATAGAATGTAACACTAATAGTGAAACCTATTGTAAATTATGCACCTGTGTGATATAATGATGTGTCAATGTAGATTCATCAATTGCAAGAAATGTCCCATTCTATGGAGGACATTGATAATGTGGGAGGCTCTGCATATGTGGAGTATGGAGGCATGGTACATATGGGAAATCTCTGTACCTTTCTCTGAATTTTACTGTGAACTTAAAACTGCTTTAAAAAATAAAGTCTAATGAAAATAATAAATAAAAAGAAAATAAAATTTCTCCAAACCAAAAAAGCATAGAGAATAAACTATGATTCCACCTATAAGAGTTACCATCGTTAACATTTTATCTTTATTTGCTTGTAGTCTTTTTTCCTGAAATATATATTTTTTACATAATTGGAATCAGACTGCACATACAATTTTTTTTTCAGTTGGATTTGTTTTATGAAGGTTTAACTTTATCCATACTTTTATTTTTTTTTATTTTTTATTTTTTTATTATTATTTTTTTTATTTCAGCATATTATGGGGGTACAAATATTATGGTTATGTATATTGCCCATGCCCCCTCCCCCCTCAAGGCAGAGCCTCAAGCATGACCATCCCCCATACATTGCACATCTCACTCATTATGTTTGTATATACTGCACATACAATTTTATCATGTTATTTCATTTAACTTTCTAATTATCAAAAATATTTTCTTACTTCATTAGAAACTCATTGCAAGCATAAATTTTAATATGCTATCATGTGGATGTTATCATGTTTGTTTGATCTTTCTGCCACTGTTGGATATTTAGATTGTTTCCAGTGTTTACTTTTATTATGTATAATATGATTTTTGAAAAACCAGAACCTCTGATTTTTGAAACCTTGATGGGTAGAAGTTGAAAAACTAGCATTTAAGCTGTAGGCAGTTTTTAATTTCACTAGAGACTGATGCTCTAATACTTCTTTGAGACAAGCTGTGTTTTGTTCTGGGCACCACTGGAATTAACACTATAATTACACAAATGTAAAGTAATAGTCACTTGCCATTTTGGGGTAAAATATGGTGTTACTACCAACCATAAGGTAGATGTTTGTAGACTGCAAATCCAAGGATTCTAAAGGAAAAGGGGCATTATTTTGGGTATATACTTGAGTCAGAATTGTCTCTCTCCAGAGTTTATTTGTTTGGTAAAAAGAAGTGAATGGAGTAAAAGATTTTTTTCTTTGATTGAAATGAAACTTCTCTGTGCCTACAGGGTTGTTCTCCTGAATGTGAGTATGCATGTCTGTATAAATGCCTGGTTACCCAGAGCATTCAGCCACGTGAGATCCAGATAAGATGGTTCTATTAATCATTTTATACCTCATGGATCTCCAAAGTCCTGCCCAAGATTTCTACGATTTCCTGAGGGGCTTATGTTCTCATCACCTTTGCTTCTGGGACCCTACATCCCTGTATCTTTTTTTGCTCCAAGACATGTGTACCAAGATCTCAAATCCAGCCTCTTCCTCCATTTCCACAATACAAATTCACATAGAGCATCTTAATGTGGAGAAATAATACTGATGACCACTGACATTTACTCAGTACTTATATTGCAGCAGGCATTATTTAAGAACTTTAGAGGTATTGCCCAATTGAATCTTCATAACAACCCTATAAGATAGGTACTTTAAACATCCCAACTTTACAACTGAAGAAACGGAGGCACTGAGAGATTAGGTACAATTTATGTGCAAGTATGTTTACTAAAACATTTACTTATTCAGAAAATTAGTATGCATAGTAATAATTCTGCAGTGTGTTGGGGATTCAATGATGAAAAATATGGACATGGAGTTTGCCCTCAGGGAATTCACAGTTGAGAAGCAGGTAATAGATAATTATCAAAAGCATGAAATAGGTGAAGTACAGAGGGATACTCCAAAGAATTTTATTTTTGCAGTTGTGGAAACTGTCTGAATGAAGTGACACTTAATGGAGACCAGAATGGTGATTGAAAGTGATCCAGAAAATGGGAGACCAGGTAAGGAGTGTTCCAGGTAGAGAGAAATGTGTGCACAGGCTGAGCATGAAGAGCGAGTATGATAAGGACCACATGCTGAAGGAGTTTGGAATGGCTGCAGCACAGAATGAGGTGGAGTGAGTTCTGAGACAGGGCCAAGGAGTTGGGCAAAAGTCAGGACACACAAGCCTTGTAGGCCATAGAGGATCTTGTAGGTCTGTTAAAGATTTTAGACTCCATCCCAAGTGTAATGGCAAGCCAATGAAGAGTTTAGACAGGGGAGGGACATGATCATATCTACATCTTACTTTGGTTGCATATGAAGATTGGAATGGACTAGTAGGAAACTGCAAACAGCAGGAAATCCAGAAGGCTTTGAATGGGCTGGGCAAGAGCCCGTGGTGGCCTGGACTCAAGGAGTCTCAATGCCAATGGAGAAAAGTAGGTGGATTTGAGGTTTACTTAGAAAGCTGTATTGGTTAGTGTTCTTAGTTACAAAAACAGAATCCATTCCAGGTGATTTAATCAGGAAAGGATTTTTTTTTTTATTACAGGATATTAGGTAGCTCATAGAACATTTAGGAAGGTTCATGCAATAGACTCTAGGCTGAGCTTCTGGGAATAAGTCTAGAAGAGATGGTAGGGAAATCCCTTTGTCCTGGCCAGAAATCTCCCCTTGTCACTACCAAACCCAGAACCATACTGCCTCTGCTGCTGTCCATACCAACAACATGGATGCCCCATCCTCTGCCTCTTTTCTTTCATAACTCAGCTCTGATGAAAGCTTCACTCAGATTCATATAATTAGAAGAACCTTAATCATATAAGGCACCCCAGTGCTGAGGAAGCAAGAGAAATGCATAACCTTTGTATAGGAGTATAGGAAGATGTGCTAGAAAGTAACTGGAATGATGTTGAATAAGTCAACCTGTAGTACCTGCCCCAGAGGTGGCAGGGTCAATGGGTTTTGGTGAATGACATTGAGGAGAGTAAGGGAGAAGAGGGTGTTAAGAAAAATCCTTGGTATCTGAGGGGACTGTGGTTGATTTTATTGAAATTAAAAACATGGCAGAAGGAGAATCATTTGGAAGTGGGAGATAGGAGAGAGGTGAGTTCAGTTGGGTAGGGGTTGACTTTGAGGTATCTTGGGCTATGTATATAGAGATGTCTCATACACAGTTAGATGTAGTGATCTGGTTTTTGAGTCATCAACATATGGATGGCACATGGTGAGAGAGATGAGATAGTCATTAGAGAAACAAGATCACATAGGAAGAGAGTGCAGAATCTGTAGCATGGAGAGTCAAGGACAGAACTTTTAGGAATACTACCAAAACTTAGAGGACAGGCAGAGCAAGAGGCATCAGCAAAGAGACTGGGAAGGTTTACCAGAGAAGTGGAAGGAGGTTGAGGATGTGGGGTCATGAAAGGAGAGAGAAAAGAGTATTTGAAGGAAAAGAGAGAATGTGACAGTATCAAATGCTGCTAGAGGCCAAGCAGCTGGAGGATGGAGGGGTGTCCAGTGGATTAATTGATAAAGGAGTCACTAGTACCTCTTTAGAGGATAGTTTTAGTAGAGTGGTAAAGAAGAAAACTAGAACATAGGAAGTGAAGGAGTGCATAGATGTGGAGAAGAGAAGAGAATTACAGAAGATGTTTCTTTCCATAAGTTTGTCCATGAAAAGAGAGATGGGAAAAAGGATGATAGATGGAAGGGAACATGGGGTGAAGAAAAATTAGGGGTGGGGAGTGGGAAAGCATGGCTAGAGTGTGTAAATGATGATGGGAAACCAGGAGATAAGAAGAGGCTGGGCATGGTGGCTCACGCTGATAATCCCAGCACTTTGGGAGACTGAGGATGGAGGATTGCTTGATGCCAGGATTTCAAGACCAGCCTGAGCTACATAGCAAGACTCTGTCTCTACGAAAAATAGAAAAAAAATTACCTGGGTGTGGTGGTGCACACCTGTATTTATAACTACTCTGGAGGCTGAGGCAGGAGGATTGCTTGAGTTTAGGAGTTTAAGGTTACAGTGATCTATGATCATGCCACTGTATTCCAACCTGGGTGACAGAATGAGACCCTGTCTTCTAAAAACAAACAAACAAAACAACAAACGAGAGAGAGAGAGAGGGATAATTGAGAGATTGAAGTCCCTGAGAAGATAACCTGGGTTATGCCAGAGTTTAGGCCAATAGGACATTCATGAATACAATTCATTTTTTTTCCACCTGCCACTTTCAGCTATTGAAGAGTTCAGAATTTACTCTAGATTTCCCCATTTAATCATCCTTCTGTTTGCTCTCAAATTTATCCTCCTTCTCTCTCTTCTTCACTAACTCTCTCTACTCCCTCCTCCTCCTCTCCCCCTTCCTTCTTTCTTTCCTTTCCATCATGTCTTTATTGAGAACTTGCTTTGAGCCAGACATTGTGCTAGATTCAGGGGATACAGTATTGAATAAAACACTTATAACCTGTCTTCTTTGAGCTGGAAGAATAATAGCGAAAGAGGCATTACTCATATCACAATTATAAACCTGAAATTACACAGTGATAAGAAGCACAAAGGAAAGGCTCATAGTGCTGTTTGGGCATATAATGGGGGAGGGGTTGTTTGGGCTAGTCTGGGGAGTTCAGGAAAAGCTTCTCTGAGAAAGTGAAAATTGATCTGAAATGTGAAAGATGAGTAGAAATTCACTAGGCAATGAGGGCCAATTGGTTGGGAGCAAGCAGCATTGCTCATAATAGCAATGAACTTTAGAAATAACCCAAATGTCCAAACATAGGGGATTTTTTTCAATAAATTATGGTGCATCCACATGATAAAATAATGTGCAGTCATTTCTAAGAACTAGGTAGATGTGTATACTTTGGTTGCATGGTTCAGTGAATAAGGAGGCCATAAAATAATGTATTAATATTTCACATAATTTCCTTTATGTAAAAATATATATGTATAAATAAATGAATAAAATATCTAGAAAGATTATAGTGGGGGCTTTCAGTTTCTACATTCTACATAAGCATGTATTACATTTATAAGGCAAAAGAAAAATCAAGGAACAAATTATCATTTTGGAAGATGAAATAATTGACCAAAACTTTACCCATTTTATACAATTAAAGGAAGTCCAAAACATTTTATGCAACTTTAGATGTGATTTGAGGGGGAACAATTCTGTGATAGGTCAGACCAGGGGGCAGGACAGACCAGGGTTGGGTGAGCACGGGGGTATGTATTCAGGTCACAAGTCAGCTGGTTTGGGTAGGAAAGAAGCTCCTTCCTCCATGCCTTCCCCAGGCTGCAGGCAGTGGATCTTGGGCCAGGAGGAGATCTCGCACCTCTTTTCATGAGTTTGTCCTGAGCCAGGGAAGGGACAGCTCTTCATTTATCTGGAATTCACATTTAACTGGACATCCAGTATTTTTATTTGCTGAATCTGGCAATCTTACATACCATCTGAGCCACAAATGTGAGTCATATATGTAATTTTAAATTTTCTAATAGCTATATTTTAGAAAGTAAAAAGCAGGTAAATTAATTTACATAATATACTTAATTTAACCCCATATATTCAAAATACCATTTCAACATATAATTAATATGAAAATTATTAATGAGATAGTTTACATTCTCTTTCTGAACTAAATCTTTGAAATCCAGTGTGTATTTTACTCTTCCATCACGTCTCAATCCAAACCAGCCACAACCTAAGCGCCCAATAGCTGCGTGTGGCTAGTGGCTACTGCATCGGACTGCACAGGTCTAGCTCTCCAGGCGTTCGGAGTTCCTCGGCCGGGGGGCTGGGCACCTTTTCCCTGCGCCCAGGTTCAGCCAGGTCGCCCCCACTGCTTGGCAGGGCCGCCTGGCCGCAGAGCTGGCGGAGATGAGCGGCGGCCGCCGCGAGAGGGAGCCAGCCCCCCGGAGTAAAGGCTCCTTCTCCACATCTCCGCGCTAAGCAGGGGCGCGGGACACGCGGGGCGAATCCGCACGCACCGCACCTGCCCCTGATCCTCAGCTTCGCTCACACTCGCTTTCCCAGCCAGCGTTTCCCTCAGTCTGGGCCACTGCTGTGCATCTCCATGTCAAGTTGTTCTGTAATCGTCCCTTCCCTCTCCAGTATCTCGATCCCTTCCCCCTCCTCCCGCCATCGTAAGGTCTTTCCCCCTCAGCGATGTGGGAAAGTACAAAGACTGGGAACGCGGAGTCCTGCAGATCGGGGTGTAAGTCCCAGCTCTGCTCCTTACTAGCGAAGGGCGCTTTGAGGGCAGCTCACGACTGTCCTCAGCTTCCTCACCAGTGTGGAGTTGATACCAATCCCATAACCACGTTGAGGACAGCAACTGTGATAATAATATACTTAGGGAAGTGTCCAGGAAGTGCTTGTAGGAAAGCAAAGAGGGTGTTCAGAAAGTAACAGGGCATTTTCTTCCTGTCCTACAAGTATGTTGGAGGTGATGTGATACACTTAATATATTAGTTCTCAAACTCGGCTGCACTGCAGGATAACTAAGGAGCTTGTGAATACATCCTGTTTCCTCTCTCCCAGAGATTCTGATTCAGTAGGACTGGGATGAGTCCACGAATTATGAATTTTAAAGAAGTTCTCTAGATGATTCTGAGCAGCCAGTCTGATACTGATTTTGTAGGTTGATGTTTGAGAACCATTGGCATGTGGAAGGAACAGGGGATTTGGAATCCAGGGTTCTGGGCTTCACTTCTTAACTTGGCTGTTCACTAAACTTCTCTGAGCCTTGATTATGACATTTGTTAAAGGAGACTGAGAAGACACTCTGCGCAGGAGGTGGTATCTGGGTAAGGGCTGGACACCACGCTCTTCCCTTTCCCTGCCTCCTTCCTCTGCTCTCATTCTCTGCACTGCTCACTGTTCCTTGCACAGGCCATTCTTCCTCCCCTCCCCACCACTGCTCATCTCTCTCCTGCCAGGTGGGATGCTCTCCCTTCCGTTCTCCCTCTTCTGTCCCAGCTGGGCTGCTAAGCCAACAGCCCGCCTGCTTCCCTTTGACTTTGGATTAGATTTTGTCTTTGGTATCCTGTTGCTCCACTCCTGGGTATGATGCAGTTTCTTTGACCCAGCAAGGAATTTACTGTGGGGCCAGTTCATATAAGGCCTTTCCTTTTCTCTCATCATTCCTCCCACCCTACCCACCTTCTGCTCACCCACACCCACCCCCTGTGAGTCTGGCATACCTGGCATACCAAGGGCCAGGATGAGTTTCCTATGGAAAGGGGCAAAGCAGAAGTTCTGGGTGGAGAAGAGCAAAGAAGACAAATCTACTCTCCTTTTCAATTGCAGGCTGAAACAGGTTCTCTAGATAACGAAACACATAAAAGATAAAGCTAAAAGACAAATGACAAACAGGGACAAACAGGCAAAGGCTTAATATCTTAATAGGTCTCATCTATAAATAATATTAAATTAAGTCTGGAGTTTAGATTACTATCCTGGACCAACCATTCTGATTGTTCAATTGAGACAGTGATTGTAACTTAAAAAGATTGTCTGCTAACCAAGAGTGAACAGAAAAATCATGGGCCTGCTGGAGTTTTCATCTAGTAGCAGGAGAAATTTATACCCACTGACCAAATTTTGAAATAACAATAAAAGACCCAAAATAAAACTTTTTAATTTTAAAAATGTTTTTATTTTGTCAACAGTACTGTCTGTTCAATGTACTGGTCATACACAGTATTCTGTAACCTTTTAATTTTTTACTTAATATAGCATTGAATAATTTTCTATTCCATTGCAGCAGGATTTACTTCAGTCTTTTAAAAGACTTCATAGAATTCCATCATGTGACTTCAATCTAATTTATTTAATCAGTTCCATATTAATGTATGTTTAGTTGTTTCTAATGTTTTTAATATAAAGAATGGTGATATTAGTATCTTAAAACCTTAATCTTTCCCCATTTGTTTCATTATTTTCTTAGGATAAACTCTGTGAAATGAAATATCTGGTATGAACTATAAAAAATGCACATTTTAAATTTTGATCATATTATTCTTTCAAAAAGTTAGATCGGCTTACACTTTTGCTAACAAGCTGTATTTAATGACAATTTTCCATATTCCTGAAGACTGAGGATTATCAATATTTTTATCATTTTCAAGAAATAATGGGGGGAAGTGGTTTCTTATTTAAACCTGCAGTTCTTTGATTATTGTCCATTGGGAAGCACCGTTTGCTGCATTTGTGGACATTTTTTATTTCTTCTCTTTTGATTTGCTTATTCATGTTGGTGAGTAAAATTTTAATCAGATTAATAATTCCATTACAAAGTTGTGTTTTAATATCTTCTTTTAGTGAAATTAATGTCAAATTGGTGGGCAGAGGTCTCTACCCCCCAATTATATATAAAATTAATGCCTCCAATTACCGTTTTAGATTAGAGTACTTTTCAGATTCTTATCTTCTGTGTAACTCAAGGTTTTATATATATATTTTTAGAAGAGTGTGAGTGTAGCTTGAAGCTTGCTCAGACAGAAACAAACTTGTTAACATGGCTGTTGGTGGGGGAGGGTGCTGCTTACCGAGTTGACTTCTCTGGGGGTACCCACTCATTGATTCTCAAAGTCAGGCAGTCCCGCTCTATCGGAAACAGTCTTTGGGGATGTTTATAAAGACTACAAACGGGTTTGTTAATGAGACTGAGTTCATACTTTTACTATATAGTTAAATATAAATATATACATCTGATTAAGCATGTACAAATAGGATCTGTGATCTATTTCAGTTTTCTCTTCTCTAAGGAGCTTATGAAAATCTTCACCTAGCATGATGATTAGAATGACCATTTCTGACCCATTTACAGTGACCAGGTTTCTGGGGACCCTCTCTGTGTGTCTCAGCAGTATGTCCTTACACTAGCCTCACCATTTGCTATCGGCAGACATTTCTTGCTTTTTCTCTCATGTTTCAATTCAGTTTAGGGGCCCAGAGTAATCATGAGAGTGAAGTTCAGGGTTTTTCCTTCCCTCTGGTATGTTCTGTAAAATGTAGCGAAATAATCAAATTTAAAGGGTACAAGCCCAAGACAACTATCCTTCCCCAGGTCACCCAAACCCAGTCTTTGGATAGCTTTTCCCCTGCTTGTGGATGACACCCTAAGCAGGCCCCATAGTTTTCCCAGTCATCCTTAGATGGCAAAAGGTCCCTAAGTCAGAGTGACCAAAAACTAGTAATCAACATGCCCACTCTAACAATGGGATACCTAGTATATTTGACACCCCCAGAGGGTCACTCATTAACATTTTTTCCTTCTATAGCAGCGGTCCCCAAACTTTTTGGCACCAGGGACCGGTTTCATGGAAGACAATTTTTCCACGGACTGGGGATGGGGGTGGGGGTGGGATGGGAAATGGTTTCAAGATGATTCAAACACATTACATTTATTGTGGAGTCAAACCTGTCTGCTAATGATAATCTGTATTTGCAGCTGCTCCCCAGCACTGGCATCACTGCCTCAGCTCCACCTCAGATCGTCAGGTATAAGGAGGGCGCAATCCAGATCCCTCACATGTGCAGTTTACAGCAGGATTTGCGCTTCTATGAGAATCTACCCACTGCTGATCTGATGAGAGGCAGAGCTTATCCGGTGATGCAGTGATGCCAGTGATGGGGAGTGGCTGTAAATACAGATGAAGATTTGCTTGCTTGCCCACCCCTCACCTCCTGCTGTGAGGCCTGGTTCCTAACAGGCCATGGACCGGTACGGGTCCACAGCCCGGGGGTTGGGGACTGCAGTTCTATAGGATCACATTATCTTCAGTAATAATCATGAAATGGAACAAATAATAATAATGGCCAAAGAAGAAATGCAGACAGCAAACTTCTTTATATAATCATGCCAATAATTAAAAAGACATAAACAAAACAAAAATTATAATACAGAAAAGGAGAAAAGTAATGAATTAATACTTTCTACTTATATTAGTTTTGAAAAAGGAAAATTATGCTGAAGTTTGCACTCTGTTTTAAATTTTAAACTCAAGAAAAACTCCAAGTCATCTCATAGAATGACAGAATTCAAGTAACACATGATCTTTGTCTTTACAGTAACCATGCTGATTGTTTACTTCATATCTTCTGATTAAATGCAGGAATATGTAGTACCACCAGAGCTGGAGATATTAAACTGTGCCTAAAATAAACATGAATGATTCCCAACCCTCCAGAACTTACTCTTGAAATGAATGTGTACAGCTAAGTGTGTTGGGGACAACTGGACAGCTGAGAACTTTCTGAATTAGCTTCTATGTAGAAAATATTTATTAAAAGGGAATTAGTAAAAATGTGCTAATCTGAAGCTTACACATTATTAATACTCATGTATTAGTAACCACAGTGATTATTTAGATGTTAAACCAACAAATGAATTTTGGGAGGAGGAGTATTTATCATAGTCAATATATAGAAATACTGCATAATGGTAATAAGAACAGACCAACTTTGAATGAATTTGATTATTGCTTTTAAATTCTCTACAGATGATGCTTCCCTGATGCCTTGGTACCATATAAGCTCCTGAGCTTGGATTCAACCTTCAGGAAAACATGGGAAGAAGGCCCAGTTTCTGTCATTGAGTGAAATAGAGGTAGAAATTATTTTCAGTTATTAAAGAATAAACAAAGTTATTTTCTTAAACACCTGAGTTTGTAGCTGGAGGTTTGTGCTTAGTAACTTGTTATTCTAGAAACTGCATCTTGGTGCTGTGGTTTTCCCTCTTGCTCTCATCTGAGCACTGGATCTTCTTCCTATTAATATATATTGTGCAGTTTGTGTGTGTGTGTGTGTGTGTATAGAAGAAGAGATTTTAAGCTTTTATATTTAGAGAGAAGAATCACTTCTTAAATGGGGTCCAAACAGAGCATGGATGTCCCCCTGGGCAGAGGGTGAATGTGTAACCCCAGGACACTGTTTGCACAGAATTTGGGGGATGTCCATGTTCAATGTCAAGTGGGTCACAGAGGCCTTCATCATCCCCTACCCTCCCCTCCTTTCGGACATTTCATACCCTCATCTTCTTCGGCCATTCCTGGTCTGAGGCTGCTCCAGGGAGCTAAAATTGATTCTAAATACTTTAGTTCTGAAAAGCATTGATCTGAATATCTGTGGCAGGGTGAGGGGCCCGCAGTTGTAGAGGAGGTGCTCTCTCGTGGAGGTGCTCTCTCAGAAATTTTTCTGAATAGTGAAATCCAACGTGGCTTTGCAAATGCCTGCTGGTGAGTATGAGTCTTCAATCAGAATGCCTCTTTGGTGGTGTTTCAGCTTGTAATTATCTCCAGAGTCCTCAGGGGAAGGCACAATTGGTGTGGACCCCATTGGGCCTGATAACTCTCTGAAGCATCCCTGGGGTGCGGAGCCCACGCCAAGAAGGCACTGCAGCAATTAAAGAAGGTTTTCTCCTGAGCTCTGGGGTATATTTATCTTCAAGCTAATGTTACAGTTGGTGCTTCCTTTTGCCAAGCTTCATACAACTGGGCCTCCTATTCCTTCATGGCCTCATAACAGAGTGAGAGGAGGGTTCAAAAAATTTTTTTTCCTTCTGGGGAGAAGGGAAGAGCGCTAGTTGAATACGCATTAGATTCAATAAGTCAGCCTCATTTCAAAGGCATCTTGTTGACCTATCGCGGGTCCTGCTGAAGCTGTGACCTAGAAGCGGCGCTGGGCCTTTTGTCCCCAAGGGCCGGTGGGAGGAAGGCTGGGCGGCCGGGACGATGCCCTGCTGGACAATGGGGAGCATTGACGAAGTGCTCCCATTTATTGGCTGAGCGACTGCATCAGTCATTCATTCATAGGCACAAGGTCTAAATTGCAGAACCAATTAACAGCACTAATAGCCCTTGCCTGAATTAATCTTTGAGACAAAAGGGAGGAGAAGTGGAAGTGCTATTAGCAAATCAAGCTGTACCATCCCTGCTTTATTGCAGAAATCTCAGTGTCTGTATGTGGCTATTGTGCGCTGACTGCAATTACAGCCCTCATTTAAAAATGATTAAGTGGTTATAATTATTTTTCAATTAAAACTTATATCTTCCATTTATGCAACATTTCAGACTTCAATTAAACTTCTTTTAAAAAGTGCCGCTGAACCAAAAGATTCCTGTTGCCTCTTTTACCAAGAAATCCTAAACTCAACCAGATAGGATTTTTATTTCCAACCTTTAGAATTAGTTCCATTAAATTTAGACATTGTGATGAAAGTTAACATGCGATAAAATTTTCAGTGTCTACAAGAAGTGACCACCACTACCACCAGCAACACAACCACCGTGGGTGTCGGGGAGAGAAACAGTTCCAGACTTTTTCTGGGGAGGCCCAAGGAATTCATGACTGCTGAGAAGAGTGTCCTTGCCATTGGAAAGTAGTGTCATTAGAAGAGCTGCCGCCTGAGGCTCAATAGTTAGAGTAGCAGCCTCAGCTGTGGTCTTGTGGCAGGAATGAGTTACTGTAAGAAATGTGTGACATTTTGAGCAAATTAATTTGTTTAAAAGTTAGAGCAGTTTCAGCGTTTTCCCCTTAAACTCATCTTATTTGCTCATAATGTGCTTTCTTGAGGAGGAGAGAAAGGAATCGTTAGGCATTATGCATAAGCCATGGCTGGT
The DNA here is from genome assembly GCA_008086735.1 of Cheirogaleus medius. Lineage (NCBI taxonomy): Eukaryota > Metazoa > Chordata > Mammalia > Primates > Cheirogaleidae > Cheirogaleus > Cheirogaleus medius. The sequence goes on from VBSM01001681.1 coordinate 291,768, forward strand.
GGTGGAGGGTGGAAGAGATGGGTAAATTCACTCCTAAAGGATGTGGTCCCTGCTGTCTGGAGGATGGGCACTCTTGTAGCTCTGACTCAGGCGGTGCAAAGGCAATTTGTGTGGTCAAAGTGTTTGTACCTCTGTAATACTCTGAAATAAAAAAAAAAAGCCATGGCCTATTTTATCTAGTTGCTGCCCATAAAGGGAACAGGTTTTTGGGAATATGACTCTCATGGGGACATCATGGTTGTGCATATGGTGGCGAAGAAAAGGGCTGGGAACCTCCGGTGGCTAGAGGTTCTAATCAGAACTGTTTTATGGAGCCCAGCTCACCAGCTTTAGTAAGGACTAGAGTTGTGTGATTTATAAGTTTTAATATCATACAAGTAAAATAAATCACTTATAATCTTGTTCATGGATAAGCATGTCCTGCTTTCTCTCACCTTATCATGGCACTGATGAGGAAAATTATGTCTCAAGAAATGGAAGGCAATGGCAGTAATGAAATCTGGAGCCTGCACTGTGGACCAGAACCTGCCCTAAAAACTCAGACAAGACTTATGGCCCCTTCCTGCATGGAAGAGACGCGCTATTGCAATACACTTTTTCCTTTTTTAAAAATTAAATAAAATATGTCATCTGTTATTGTTTATATCTGCAAAGTACTTTTAATTTTTATGCTTATAAAATATATGTCAATTGTAGAAGAATAGAACATTTGGGAAATAAACCTAAGCAAAAAAATCAAATCAAATCCCTCATAACCACTGTTAAAGATTTCATACAATTTTAAAAAGTTATTTCTAATCAAAGTTAGATACCCTGAGTATTTGATCGGCCCATAGCCACAGGACAGATGGGCACTGTGCTCTCCCTCCTGTGTGGGCTGTAGCCAGGGCTGGGGAAAGGACTGAGGTTTTTACTGAGCTCTGTGTTTGGGTAGGTAGGGAGTGCCTGGGCAAAGAAACCTGCAAGAACCTCTGGATTTGGAGGAAAGTGAGGAATTGTATGTGGTGCAGACCAACAGTGGGAAACAAGAACGTGGTCAAGACCTAGCAGCAATCCAGGAGCCAAGTAAAAAGCCTATGGATTTTTTTTTATTATTTATTATAGGCCACACAGGGCTGGTGGCAGAACAAAGAGGGCCCTGAAGACTGGGAGAGGCTGAAAAATTTGGAAGTACAATTTTCCCAATTAATATTTTTAATAAAGCTTGTTACAGCTTAATTACTATTTTTGGTTTTTAGATATATGTCTACCCTTTTTTATGTTCCTACTATTTCCTACTTAACTGGCCACTTTACATCAGTTATTTTATATAGTTTGTATAGCAGACCTATGATGATGTAGATGTTTTAAATCTAATATTTCCAGATAGGATTAGAGAAGTTGTTCAGAGAGGCTAGGAATTTTGCCCCTGATTACATAGCTAATAAGCAACAGAGCTGGATTTACCTGTCTATATTAGCATCAGTGCCACTCTTTCTTAACTGCAATGGCTTTATAGAAAGTCTAATAGCTGGTAGGACAAGGGAGGGACAAAGAAGGACTTCCCTCCCTTGTCCTACCCCCACAATCCCACCCACTTCCCACCCACACACCTGTTCCTCTTCTTCAGAACAGCCATCGATTTTCTTGGCCCTTACTCTTCCCTGTGAACTTAAGGGTGAGCTTGTCACATTCCATAAATAAGACCCCTGTTGGTATTGATTGGACATTGATTGGAATGACATTAAATTTATAGCTTACGTTGGGGAAGACGTGACACCTTTATGAGATTAAGTCTTTCTGTCTATGAACGTGGAGTATCTCTGTTTATTCAGATCTCCTTTCATGTATTTTAATAATGTTTTATGATTTTTTTCACAAAGCACATCTATTCCAATACTCCTCACAGATTTTTATATTTTTGTATTGTGAATGGGATTTTTTCCTATTATCTTTTAAAATTGATTATTACTGTTATATAGAATTTCAATTGATTTTTGTACATAAATTTTTTCTCTAGTGAGCTTGCTGAATATCTTATTCTCAAATAAAGACAGTTTTGTTTCCTCTTTTCCATTCCTATATGTGTATTAGAATTGAATTGCTTATATTCAATACAACAGTGAATAGAAGCAATGATGTGGGCATTTTTGCCTTGTTCTTCTTTTAAAGGAATAGCACCTAATGTTTCATTATTAAGTATATCATTTGTTTTAGGTTTTGATAAATTCCCTGTCTCAGGTTAAAGAAATTATTTTCTGTTTCTAGTTTGCTAGAAGTTGTTTTTAATCCTGAAAAGACTGACCTTCATCAGGTCTTTTTCTGTATTAACTGAGATGATCACAGAGTTTCTACCATTTAATCTAGTATTGTGGTATGTTATATTACTTTCCTTGCATTCCTGGGATATGCACTACATTGTGATGATACACTGTTGAATTCAATCTGATGATACTTTACCTGAGATTTTTCCATCCAGTTTCATAAGTGAGGTTGATCTATAGTTTCCTGCCTCCTTCCTTCCCTTCTTTCCTTCCTTATCTTGTTTTAATACTGAGAGTATACTCACCCCCTCCATGAGCTAATTTTCATCTTTCGATTGTTTTCCATTCTTTAAAACAATTTACGTGTGATCAAGACTGTTTATTTAATATATATGTATTGAGAGCTTGCTATGTGCCAGGCCCTCTTCTAGTTCCTGGGGATACAGTAATGGACAAGTAAAAGTCCCACCTCACACATTCCTTAACATTTTTTTTTAATTACTAAAACCTTTTTTTTTTTTTTTTTTTTTTTTTTTTTTTTGTATAGACAAGGTCTTGCCATGTTGCTCAGGCTAGTCTTGAACTCTTTGCCTCAAGTGATCCTCTGGCCTCCGCCTCCCAAAGTGCTGGGATTACAGGCATGAGCCATTGCACCCAGCCCCTTAACATTTTGACAAACCTCTCCTGGCTCTGGATCATTGAAAGTGGGAAAGAATCTTTTGATTCCAATTCAATTTTTTCCATGGATTTTGGTTCATTCAGGCTTTTTATTTTTCTTCAATTTGTTTTTTAGATTTTTCCTAGGAACTTTTCCAATATATATACTTACGAATGTATTGAGATAAAATTATTTATAATATTAAATTATGATTTTTTAATCTCTTCTGTAGATATAGCTTTGTCCTCTTTTTCCCCCTCTATAACATTGCTTATTTCTGCCTTTTCACTTGCTCAGTCTGGTTAAAGATTTATCTGTTTTATTATTATTAAACTAATTTTACTAGTTTTTGCAAGGAGCCATCAGTTAGTTCTTAATTTCTGCCCTTAACTTTACTATTAATATTTACTTCCATTTCTTTTATAAAAATTTCTGTTTCTAGCTTCTCGAGATGACCACATAACTAATTTATTTCCAATCTTTCCATCAGAAAGTCATCTCTCTATTATTCCCACTGAAAGGAACTAGGACATCTTGAAGAATGGCTAGGTCCAGATCTGGGGCAGAGAATATACAAAATGAGCCTGGAACATCTGTCACAATAGATAACAAAGAAGCTATCAAAGACTACCAGGGTCATAACAATGGGACTCTGAAGCCTAATTAAAGGGGTTCATTCTCACTGGCCAAAGATTTTGTGACAATATAGGACAATATGACCATCAAAAAGAATAATATCTACAGAGGATTGAAATACACCATGTGTATTAAAATCCATGAGCTCATAATAATACTAAAAATATCCTTCATGGTAATTTTTGATATTGGGCTATTAACTCATTATTCTGAAAACCCTTTAAAAAGGGAGAGTGTCAGTATTCATGTTCTGCTTTTCCTATATAAACTATTCCTCAAGGCAACTAAACAGTAGAGGAGGGAAAGCTCTCTTTAGAATAATTTTAGATAATAAAGAAGATATACTTAGGCTATCACCGCTTGGCAGTCCTTAGTAAACATATGAAAGTAGGCAATGATTCACAGTGGCTGCTAAAACTTCCAGATCTGATACATTGGGGAGTACATGCCACCACCTATGAAGTATTCTTGCCAAAACTTCAGAGCTTGATTGAATCAGATCTCAGCATCTAGCTAATACTTGGTAGGAAGTACGAGGAGCCAAGGAACATGTCAAATTACCTCACGGGGATGGAATCAATGAAGTCCAGACTGTGGGGAATTTTACAAGAAAAACACCAGGCTTCTTTAACAAATAATTATCAAGGTGAAAAAAGGAGGGAGTAGAATCTATAGATTAAAAGATACTTAAAAGACATATAAACCAAATACAATAAATGGACCTTGTTTGGAATCCTGATTCAAACAAATTGTATAAAATTTATTAAGGAATCATTATTAGTTGTTATATTTGTGATAATAAAATTGTTGTTTGGTTAAAAAAAGAGAGATGCCTGTCTTTCAGAGATGCACACTGAAGTACTTATGGATGAAACGTGTGGTATGTTTTGCTCCAGAATAATACAGGGTGATCAAATGCTGACAATGGAAGCTGGATAATGGATACATAAAGGTTCATTGTACTCTCCTCTCTACTTTTGTATATATTTGAATTTTACTGTAATTAAAAAGAACACATCTAAAGTTTTAAATTGACCTCTTGGTAGTAATTCAGCTTTATTCTGCAAGTTTTCCAGGAGGCCCTTTCATTGTTCAGTTCTAAACATTTTTTTTTTGTTTTCATTATGATTTCCTTTTTAAACAATGAATTTAGTGATACATTTGTATACATACACACTGTATATACTTTAATGTTATATATTTTATGTGATCAACTTTTTGGCCATTTCTGATTTAATCGTGTTATATCAGGAAATCTTCTCTATATTGTATTGATTTTATTCTTTGAAATGATTTGAAACTTCTTTTGTGACCTAATATAAGGTCAAGGCCAACTTTTAAAAAATAATTTTTAAAATAAATGTTGCTTTGAATTTATAAAAAATGCATATTATTTATTTTGTGGGTTCAAAATTCTCCTTATATCTACAGATCAACTTGCTAATTGTGTTGTTCTTTATTCTTATAAGATTTTTATTTGCTTGATGTATTGTTTTCCGATAGAGCTGTGTTAACATTTCCTGCTATGATTATGGATTCTTTAATTTTGTTTGTAATTTTATAACTTTTTATGTTATATTTATTGAGCCTATGTAGTTTATTTTTACTCTATCTTTAAAGCCTGTTCTTGTTATCTAGTAGCATATCTATGAGGCATAAAACAACCACCATTTTTATTATGCTCGTGGACTCTGAGCCAGGAAATTGAGCAGAGAATAGCAGGGATGGCTTGTCCCTCTGCTCTAACACATATAGGGCCTCAGGTGGGAAGACGCAAATGGCTGGGGGTGTCCCCAGTAGCTGAGTGCTGGATTCACCTGGAGACTAGGACCTACGCTAGAGGTGACACAAAGGCAGGGACTGATGTCCAGGGCACCTCCACATGGCCCCTCCATAGGTGTAGACTTCTCACAGCAGAGCTGCTGGGTTCTGAGGGGGCACCCCAGAGGGTGTGCCTGGAGAGGAAGCATTCCAATAGGCTGAGGTGGAGGTTGCAAGGCTTTCTCTGATCTTGCCCCTCGGAAGTCTCCTAGCAGCATTGCTGCTGCATCTTATTGGTTTCAACCAAGTAACTAAAGCCAACTCAGATTCAAGAGGAGGCAAATTAGACTCTTCCTCTCGATGGTTAATGGTCACATTGCAGAAGAGAATGTGGGATGGGATGGAAGAAGTTTTTGCGGCCAGATTTGGAAAATACAATCTGTCTCAGAGCCCATGGTGTTAGGTGCATATTTGCAGCATTTATTTTTATGAATATATATATTTTTGTTTGAATATTCTTTTTATTATGTCATGCTCTCCTTTATTTTTATTAGTCTTAAAATCTATTTTGATGCAATTAATGTTGCTTGCCTCCTATTCTTTTTGGTAATATTTATATGCTATATCTTTTTTGATTCCTTTATTTTCCATCTTTCTTGTAGTTTTATTTTGGGTTGATCTTTTAAAAACTTATAAGCCATATGGAAAAAGGGCTCCACATCTACTCGCCATCAAATTGGTACTGACTGTTTAAAACTATGGTGCTCAAATGGTGGTAGTGTTCACCAGGGTTTCGGGAGGTGGGGCAAGACCCACATCATAGGGATGTGGAGAGCATTGTGGAGGGGAAGGGCATACCTCTAACCCTTCTTAGGGAGAGGCAAAGTTATACAACGTATCCAAAGTGTAAAAAAAACAAAAAAATCTTTTGTTGGATGGAGGGCAGGCGGGAGGGGGAGGAAGTGTAGAGTTACATAATGTATGCTGTGTGCGCCACCTGGGGATTGGACTCGCTTGAAGCTCGGGCATGTGGGGGGGGGAGAGGAGTGGTAGGGGCAATGTATGTAACCCTAACAATATTTGTACCCCCATTATATGATGGAATAAATAATAAAAAAACACAAATACAAAAAAACCAAAAACAAAAACTTATAAGCCAAGCTTGGTGGCTCATGCCTGTAATCCTAGCACTTTGAGAGGCTGAGGTGGGAGGATTGCTTGAGGCCTGGAATTTGAGACCAGCCTGGGCAATAGCAAGACCCCATCTCTACAAAAAATAAATAAATTAGCCGGGCATGGTGGCACCCACCTGTAGTCCCAGCTACTCAGGAGGCTGAGGCAGGAGGATTGCTTGAGCTCAGGAGTCTAGCCTGGGCAATGGAGTGAGACCTAATCTCAAAAAAAAATTCTTATAATCTCCATAATTGGATTAGTAAATGTGGTCTATTTACATATATTGTGATTCTTGATATATTGGAATTAATCCTACCATCTTATTTTGGGGTTGTTGTTTGCCATATGCAGAAGCTGTAGATAGGCAGGCTACTTTCACCAGAAAAATATGGTTATTTGAGTCTTGGAGAAAGATTTCTAAGGTGTGATTTAGAGTATTCCAGCCACTAATATAATCATACCTACTTGCCAATGCTTAAAAATTTCTTTAAAGAGGAACAAATCTGTTTATTCTACTATGGGAAAGGGGGAAGCTACAAATGTTGATATGTGAGAGTAAATTATTTTTTTCTCTCAGTCACCAAATACAAATGATGGTTAGTAGATTACTGCTATTCATGTCACCACAGTGTAGTGGTCATGTTTGCAGGTTCCAGAGCCAGAACACCAGGGCTTAAATCCCAGCACAGTGGTGTGATCTGGGCAAGTTTTTAAACAATCTGCACCTTAGTTTCTTCATCTGTAAAACAAGGATAATAATAGCACCACCCTCATAGAGTTGTAGGCAGGATTAAATAGTTAATACATGTAAAGTGCTTAGAGAATGGCATATAAGTAGGCCTTCGATGCTAGCTGCTACTACTATTACTAGTACTACTACAGCTATCAATCCTGAGTCCCATTCAAAGCCCTCAGTCATGAAGCCAGAGAGAAGACTTTCCTCAAGCTCCTACTTACTCATTTTCCAAACTTCTCTGCAGAAAAATGATCTGTTTGCATCTCTGCAAGGTAAGGATGTTCCTTAGAGACTTTCAGTGCTTTCTGGTATCTGACTGGATAAAGACAGTTTCTTTCCTGGGCCTGTAACCATGGGGAATTTTCAGTACTGGCCTAATTTTAGCTACTGTGATTAAGAACATAAGTTTAGAATTACTTACTAGCTGTTTCATTTTGGACAGGTTACTTAAACTTTCAGAACTTTCATCTGGAAGATGAAGATGCTGATTGCAGTGATAATCAAATGAAATAATGTAAAGTGCCTAGCATGGTGATTTTAAGTGGAAGGTATAGTTATTAGAATCATTCCTAGGAACACTTCCTGAGGGTCAACTCCAGGTCAGGCCCTAAGCTGAGCCCTGGGGCACTACATTCAAGAACCCTAGTGGGCAGGGGAATAGCCTCTGGTCCCATCTCCCTCAAAGGGACACACACCTTGTCAGGGTTCCTCATCACCTAGGCTGCAGGTGGCCGTCATCATCTTAGTTTCACAACAGGAGGTTGATCTAAATATCTTTTGCTTTCGGTGGACTCTTTTAGGTGTAAGTTGCCCAATGTGAGGTCCCTAATCACCTTCTTTGAAAGTGAGGATGGTGGCTCAGCTGCACATCAGGAACTCTGTGGCTCAACATGCTTGCTCGAACATTGAGTTCATGTTGCCACTTTGTTCCTTCTGTCTTTGGGTGCCTGTGAGGCACTTCTCCAGGGCTGAAGAGTACATAGTGAAACACAAGTCTCAAGGTCCAGTGGGATTAAAATTCAGCAGCTTTTAGCTTCACTACCTGTGCACCTGTTGGGCTGTGCTATACCAGGCAGGGTGGGGCTGCTTCTGCATGGCATTGTCCCTAAAGTGTCAGGAATGAATGGGGATGTGCCTGAGGGATGTTGACTCATGCTACCACCTTCCGTCTTTATGTCTCTCTTTAATGGTGGAAGTGTCCATAGTTCTGACAGATGCCACAGCTCGGGGGGATGCCAGGGAATAGTGTTGCCTCTCTCTCTCAGTCTTTGTCTCCCCATCTCCCCAGCCCGGTCCCACATTGAGGGTGGGACTGACCGTGGGAAGCCAGCCCAGGAATTCCTTTCAATCTGCCCAGGTGTGCTTGTTTCAAATTAAGTACATGTTCTGCCTTGGATCTTTCCCATGTTCTGCTTTGGTGCCATAGAAATCCCTTCTTTTTCCTTTAATAACTTCAAAAATATTTCTAATATAAAGATATATCACAAGAATGGAAAAACAAACACCACATGTACTCACTATTAAATTAGTGCTCATGTGCACACATGGAAGTAAAACTCAATGGAAATCATGCAGGTTTGGGGGGAGGGGATGGGTGAAATCATACATAATGGGTACGATGTGCAAGATCTGGGTGATGGGTACACTAACAACATTGACTCAGCAGTACAAAAGCAATCCATGCAACCCAAATATTTGTACCCCTGTAATATTCTGAAATACAACAAATAAAGATATAGCTTTTCTTAAAATTCTGAATTTTGTAAAGACATGATTGCTACATATTGACTGACTACACTTGCCAGCTGCTTTACACATCGTCTCATTCAGTCTTCACAAGTCCAGGTGAGTTAGCGCTGTTACCCTCAGTTTACAGGTGAAGAAACAGAAGCACAGAGAGATCAAGTAAGTTGCTCCAAATCACACAGCTAGAAACTGAGGAATGTGCCCAAGAGTGTACAGCTCTTAAATGCTATCACAGAGGCTTGAACCAAAGCTACTTCCCCTCACACTTCCTTGGCCCACTCAAGCACATAGTGATGCCTGACTTCAAGGGGGAAGTAAGCACAATCCTTCTATGAGGCCTGGGCAGGTTCCCTTATCTATAAAGAGACGGTGATAATGATGGCATCTATTTCATAGGGGTGTCATGAGAATTGAATGAGTGAATTCATATTAATGCTTAGAACTGTGCCCGGCACACAGCTTGTTAAACATCTGCTGTTAATATTCTGTCTATGGGGTGAGGAATTCAACATATACCGCTGCGTGAATTTATTTTCCCATTCCATAAGCTTGACTGAGTCCTAATATTAGACTATGTGCAAGGTGGTTAGAATTATGGAAATGGACAGCACAGGAGCCACGGTAAGGTAAGGACAAGTTGGAAGCTGTTTTAATTCTGATTCGAAACCTTGACTCATGCTATGATGTACCAGGGAAGATTCTGAAATCTTACAAATAGCAGAGTCCACCCCCCAATTTGGCTTATTTTATATCACTAACGCGTTTAAGGTATTGTCAAGTTTGTGATGGCAATTGTGAGATTTGTTTATTCTCTGTTTTAAATTAGCCAGACATTTGTCCCCCATTTTACTCAATGTTTCCACTTTTCTTAGCTTGGCCTTCCTTGTGACATCCAACAAGATGTGACAATAAAGCTCGCTTGTTGCACGATGGGGAGACCTGAAGACTGTATTAATATTTCCATGTAATCAGGAAGCAATCAGGCCACAGGCAACGCTTACTTGGAGGACAGCAAATCGTCTTATAACCACTAGGGGGCAGTAGCAACTCACTGATGCAATAAGACAAACATCCCTCTCTCTCCAAGAAAGGAACATTGGAGATGATCTGCTAAAACTAGCTCTTGTTTAACAGATGAGGAAACTGAGTCTCAGGGAGGGGAAATTGTTTTCTCAGGGCCACACAAGGGATAAATGGTAGGTTTGGGCCTGGAACCTGACTCCCAGTTTAAGGTCACTAAATACAAATGTCACTGTAATGCAGAAAATCAAATCTGTTTGGGTGTTAGAACTTAAAGAATTTGCACTAGATAAAAAAGAATTAGGTCACAGAGAGAGAGAGAGAGAGAGAGAGAGAGAGAGAGAGAGAGAGAGAAGACTAAATGTTTTGCTTATCCTCATGTGAGCCTCAGGAGGGCATCCTGGCACTTCTACCACTGGTGAAGGAAATCTTAACAATGTTCCCAGAGCAGCATCTGACAGCCAGGGCATTGTAAGGGAAAGGCAGATTCCGGAGGGGAGACTGGCTGGGGGCGCTAGGCCTCTTGGTATTTACAGGTCATCACAGGCCTAAAATGATCAGGGATAAAGGAACCCACACTTACATCCCAGGCAGGCATCACTGGACATTCAAGCAAGGCTTGAATTAATGCCCTAGCCAATGCCCTGAAAATCTGAGCACTATGATGAGAATCTAACTTTAAGGCAATATCATCTTAGCTAGAGATCCAATATAGTCTTTGTATAACATGGCCGAGTCTTCTCCAAAATGGACAACTGTTTTCTACGAACAGCCTGCACCTGGTAAATGCTTAACCAGGATCCATCTGTATCCTGAATTGTGAATGGCCTGACCAGCAGGGCAAGGGACTGGAAGAAAAATACTGGAAGACTGGGGACAAAGACATCTGGAATAGAGACGGAAAAGGACACATGGGAGAGGATAAAAGTGTGAAAATCTTTGCATCATATTTCATCACCCATCAGAGAGGAGACATTAACAACACAGGTAGACAAAATGACCCTGCCCATTGACATCAGCCATCCTCTGTTATTGGCCAACTGCATGATGAGCACATTGTGGCTAAGGTGGAGACTACCTATTGGCCCAACAGCAGGGACTCTATTTACCAAGGATGATCTAGTTACTGCATAACCTAATGTCAACATGCTACCCACAGATGCTAATCCTGAGCTCTGCCATGGCACCATCCTTCGAGGAGGCCAACCAGACACTTGAAGGCAAGTTGAGTACATTGAGTTCCTTCCTTCCTAGAAAAATCGGAGGCTGGTTTTCATAGGAATAAACACCTATTCTTGTCTGTAGGGCTTCAAGCTGCACCGCTATGTGCTGGCTATGGATTCTGATCTGCTGACTCAAGCCCCACATAATATTGTGTCACACCAGGGGACCCATTTTACAGCAAAGAAGGTGCAGGAGTAGGTCCATGACCATGGAATACACTGATTATATCACATATAGTGCCATTCCTGTGCTGCCGGCCCAAGATAGCATTGGGAGAGCCTGCTGAAGGCATCACAGAAGCTCTAGCTTAGAAGCAATACCCTTTGAAGATGGGGTGCATCCTTCAAGACACAGTGTGTGCTTTGAATCAAAGACTTTTTAAAAATAGGTTTCTGTGTCTCTGATAGGTCTGAGAACAAAGATGAAGGAGCAGAAATGGCCCCACTTGCCATCACTCCCAAGGACCCACTGAGGGACTTCGTGATTCATGTCCTTCAAACCCTGGGCTCTGTAAGATTAGAAATCCTAGTTAGCAAAGGATCCACTTTCATGGGAGGGCATAGCAAGAGTTTCATTGAATGTTTTTGATTTTTATGGGTACATAGTTGTTATGCTATGGCCACTACTTGGGTACTTTGGCATCCTTGTGTCTAGGGACCCAGTAAAGAAAAGGGGTTACTGTCTTGGAAGGGTGACCTGATTATCAAGAGGAGGTAGCCTGTTGTTATATAATGTGCCAGAGAGGAAATTATGTGGAACTCAAGTGATTCACTTGGGCTCCTTTTGGTACTCCCTTGACCATTGTGATTGAAAATGAGCAGGTACAGTAACCCCAGGTATGGTAACCAGGGATTGGGAGACTTGCACATGAGGATCTTGGTCTTTAGCCACTGAAACTTGAGAGGTGTGAGCTGAGGGTGAGAAGAATCTAGAATGGAAAGTGGAGGAGGGAGAAAATGATTCTTGGTCTCCCTGAGACCAACTGCAGTGGTGGTAGATGTAGTTCAGCTTATTAGTCTCCCTCTATGTTAGTTTGGTTTTCCATAACAAAATATAATCATCTCTTGGTATCCACAGGGGATTGGTCTCAGTACCTCCCAAGGATACCAAAATCCATGGATGCTCAAGTTCCTTATATAAAATGGTGTAGTGTTTGCATATAACCTATGCGCATCCTCCTGTATACTTTAAATAATTTCTAGATTACTTATAATACCTATACAATGTAAATGCTATGCAAATAGTTATTGTATTATTTTCTATTCGTATTATTTTATTGTTGTATTTTTATTTTCTGTAATTTTTTCCCAAATATTTACAATCTACAGTTGGTTGAATCTGTGAATGTGGAACCTGCAGATGTGGAACCCATGAGTACAGAAGGCTGACTGTCTCACAAATTGGGTGCTTAAACAACAGAAATTTACTTTTTTTACAATTCTGCAGGCTGGGGATCCAAGTTCAAGTTGCCAGCAGGTTTGGTTTCTTCTGAGGCCACTATCCTTGGCTTGTAGATGGCTACTTTCTCACTGTGTCCTCATATAGTCTTTCCCCTGTGAACATGCATGTCAGTGTCCAAATTTCCTCTTCTTATGAAAACCCAAGACGTGACAGATTAGGGTTAACTCTAAAGTCCTAATTTTAACTTAATTATCTCTTTAAAGACCTTATCTAAAAATACAGTTACATTCTGAGGTACTAATGGTTAGAGTATCAACATATGAATTTGGGGGAACAGAATTTAGTCCATAATATCCTCTTATGAGTTCTGCTCAAGAAGAGAGACCCAGTGGAATCCTTGAGTAGCTGCTTCCTAAATGTATATGAGGAGTAGATTTGAGCAGTGCAAGATGGACACAGAGATGCACCACTCAGATCCTCTTTCATCTGTGGGGAGTGTGGTCAGCATAAAGCTTCCAGCTGAAAACCCCTTAAGGGATAAGGCGTTATGCATGGGCAGCCATGCTGTCTGAGGTCATACCTTTATGAGACAGCCTGCATCTGGTGACAGAGTAAGGCGGGGGTATAAAAAATTGGCTAATTTGACCTAACATGGGCAATTATGACCAGCAATATTTCCTCCACAGTTCTCCACCAGGTTGGCTAAGATTTTGTCAGGGCTGCATTGCAGTTTGACTTCTTCTTCTGCCCAATCCTACTTCCTCCCTTGGAATCCCGATAAACATTTGCACCTCAGACTCCACCTCAAATGTCTGCTTCTGGAGAACCCAACTGGTGACATTTGGCTTCCTATCTTTCAATATACTAGCCATATTACAATCAAGTCCTTGCCAATATTTCAAGAAAAATTAGTTGAGCAAATATTGAGATAATTAAAGATTAATAGCAAGTAAAAGTATAATGACTTTCCTGTCTTGGTACTTCTGTCCTTCTTTAAGCCTGTTAGCTGGTGCCATTCCCTTGGCCCCAGTTGAGAGTCTGGCCCCAACCCTCCCTAAGCAAGTCCTTGGACACCGGACCTAAGTAACTAGGCTCCCACGTTTTTTTTTTCTGACCAAGCCCCCACCTGGTGCTGTATCTTATTTCCAGTGACTACTTAGTCTTGTCCTCCCATGGGTTATTTACCTCTAGTGGTTCTGGGCTGCTGTGTTAAATTACTGGAGCCCAGAGAAGAAAACACATTCTGCATAGAGGTCTTTTGTTGGCTGTCTCTGCTCTGGTCTATCTTTCTTTACACTAGCACATAATTTTCCATAATGTGGTACTTTGTTTTTACATAAAAAATGATAACCCCAGGTGGTTCTACTTTTCCTTTTCATAGACTTTTCCATCTCCCTTATTTATTCTTCCTCATCTTCTCTTTCTCTTCTCCCACATCCTGCTTTTTTCTTCTTCCTCCTCCCTCTTCTCTTCTTGCAATTATTGACTCCTTCTTCATGTCAGGAGTGCATGCTTTGACACAGAGATAAAAGGCATCGTCCCTGCTCTTAGGGGGCTCACAGTCCACGGGGCTGGGGTAAGGGATTCAGGAAAATAAACATGTCATCTCCAAATGGTTGCCCAGTGCTGCGTCAGCATGAACCAGAAACTCCCTGAGAACAAGGTGCGCAGCTTCTTGGAGGAGGCAGAGCTTGACCTGAATGCTGAAGGATGGGAAGAACAGGGTCATGTTGGCTTTTGGATTCTTGGCCACATATGCACTATTTTGGGAAGTTTAATCTTCACATAAGCGACATGCAAATGTAATTAGCTTACTAATTCTTTTATATAAATGACTGTTTCTCATGTGCTTGAAGGATATTTGAAAACAACTATTTCAATATGAAATTTCCATCTGAAATCCTACCTCTGCACTGTGAATTTGCCTTATAAACCATTTTATTCCAGATAGCAGAAAAGCCAACTTCATCCTAGGTTTGGACGATGTTACCTCAAAAATATCAAGAAGAGCTGTGGTAATCATATAAGTTTAGTAGTATATTGAGTGTTTCCATATTTCCTTTTGGCTTCTGAGTACATATATGTAGGTTTGCTTATCACACATGAAACCCTACATTTTAAAAGAGTGTTGAACATGGCTCATTAAAAGACACCATTTTTCAAACCTGAGATTTAATGGTTTGTGGCATATTCTGAGGCTCCTTAGTGCCAGTATTCTCTCCTCGCCCTAAACATTTGTGTGTTCTCCATACTCCAGGCTGCAGCTGCTGGGTGCTGCCCTGCCATTCCTGGAAACTCTGGGTAATGGTAACGTCAGACCTTTGCCACGTACCAGATATTAGCTTAATTTTCCCAATTTTCAGGGGAAATAAAAAAGAACACTATACTGATTGCTGATCTTTCCAAAGTTTCTTACAAATGTCTGATATAGTAACATTTGAATGATTGATTCCTTGATAATGTATTTTTAAATCACTTTTAAAGCCATATCATTACTTTTATATTATTTTCATCAGTAATTTTATTGGCACAAACTCTCTACTGTTTAGAGATAAATGATATTTATCAATAGAAATAACATAAATTCTATCACAGTGTAATGTTCTAGAATTAACTAGCATTCATACTCAAGATCATCAATGGAAAAAAACCAAAATGGTAGACGGCATCTGAAAAACTAGTCCTTTTGACTTAGAAGAGGCCATGAATGATCTAGATTTATTCAGTTTTTTACACTCTTCACTCACTTACATGAAAATAAATCAAGTTAGTATTAGTTTTTGCAAAATAATACATCATTTAAAGTAAAGTCAGTCAGTCCCTCAAAAACCTTGGAGCATTGAATATCTTGATTAGTTCTAAGTCCATTTCCTTGTTATTGGTATTGCTTACAAATGAGAGTCTTTGCCATTCTGAATCCTTTGCAGAGAAATGGATGGAGCTCGGTCAGTACCTGGCCAGCACATGGGCCACTTACCAATCTGCAACAGAATCATGCTCTCAAACAACCCTCTTGCTCAGTCAGCTAAGGTGCCCTTCACAGCAAGCCCACCCAGCCACAGTCCTACCTGCCTCATAGGCACACTGGGGTCAAAGTACTGGCCCAAAAGAGGTGACTTGGACCATCCCAGGGACTGTTCAATTGTTGTCCACATAGTCAGGCAGGCCTGAAGGATAAAGAGAGGTCCTCAAAGCAGCACGTGCTCAAGGGCCTCTTTATGATCTGGAGCACCGTGGACAAGCAATCCCCCCAGGGGTTTCCACAGTGAAGTCCGTCTCTTCCAGGAGTGCATCAAGACCCCATAAATGATCCTCCAGGTGAATGCTCCCGCTTATTGACTTTACCTACTCACAAACATATATCCAAATCCTTGAGAAATGATGCTATTTGCCTACAAAGTCAAAACAAATCAAATACTCATCACATCCTCCATTAATGCATTTGACACAAATTACATTTAAGCTGAACTAGGGTGTGATCACATAGCTGCTTGATAGCAGCTGTCTGTGCACATTGCTTACTTATATTCTGGGTTTATTACTGATACTAAAATGAATCTTCCTATGTTGAAAAATTAACATGGTCTTAATGGAGAAAATCTAGAGTTCGCGAAAATGGTACAAGTAATTCAGCACTTCTGTCTCCAAGTGACTGTGTTTGCAACAAATTATGAAGTGCAATTATGGTTATAGAACGTCAGAGCATTTGACCATTTCAGTTAATTCTGTTGAGACAAATCATTCAGAATTGGCTTTGGCTTTAGATTGAATTATTTGTGGTTTCATTTGGTGCTTTGTCATCATGTATACACATGCAAAGAGGTTTCGGGGGTTCTGGTGGTAGTGCCAAATCCAAGAAGGAAAGGAAAATGGCCTTGGATATAGAGTCAATTTTTTTGAACTCACTTAAAAAATGACTGCGTTGGAGAGAACTCTGTTAAAATCCAGTGTGTTGTATCTCTGCTTCAGTTTATAACTCAATTAACATACATAGATACCCTGAGGATTAGGGATGAACAAAATGAAACACTGATGTGTAAGGGATCCAATATTGTGTAGAGAAGCAGGACTCCACAAGAGGACCCATGCCATTCCCTGCATCTGTAGCCAAAAATTAACTTGTTTTCTTTTTTTTCTGTTTTTATTTTTATTTTTTCCAGCATATTATGGGGGTACAAATGTTAAGGTTATGTATATTTCCCTTGCCCCTCTCCCCCCTCGGGTCAGAGCTTCAAGCGTGTCCATCCCCCAGTTGGTGCACATCACTTTCTTTTTATATCATTTTCTGCAGGGTAGAGGTGACTTTAGAAACCACAAAGCAGAATAATACCTTGGGGAAAAACACTTCAGTACTTACTCAAAGTGTGTCAAACAATTGATCTGCTGCCTTGAAAAGGGCTGTGGGGAGGAAAAACACAAAGTGCATGCTGGGAAGTCAGATGGAATCAGATAGCTCAGTGTAAACATCTTATTCCCTCTTTCTTTCCTCCATATTTCCTCCCTCTCTACCACCTTGTCCTCTTTTTCCCTCTCTCCCTCCTAGCCCCATCCCCCACCTACATCCCTCTTTGCCTGTCCAAATGATGGGGATGGTTTAATCAAAGGTCAAGAAGAGGAAAGAAGCATTTTTTTTTTATCAGAGGCTGGTCACGTTCCAGGTTTGACTGAAGCAAAAGGGTGAGGTTGGGAGATGTTTGGGGCACGTTCTCATGGAGATGGCATTGTAAGTTGGGTTAGGTTAGTCCTGAAGGATAGTAGGGAGCCTGATAAATTCTTGAGCAGGAAATTGATGTGAGGAGAATGGTATTTAGAAAAACATTCAAATAGTGAGTGGAGCTAATTATGGCATAAACGAATATTTCTTTATCAAGGTACAGAGGCACCCATCTGTCCCAGTGTTAAGTCATAGAATCTGCATGTGTTCTAATTAGCTAAATAATTTATTATTGAAAACAGGAATTTACTCTGGAAGACTTGAAGGTGATTCTAAAAAGTACACCTAGCAGTTTCTTGCCTACACCTGGGCTGAAGGCATCTCTCCGGGAGACTCAGGCTCTCCTTCAGGGCCCAGCTGAAGCAGCCCTTCCTCGGGGAAGTCTTCCCTGTCCTCCTCTACTCAGTGCTTTCCTCTGTCACTGCCTATAGTGACACACTACTATTCTCATCTCCCGCACTGGCTCCTGTCTGCCCTGGCCCCACACTGCTCCACTGCTGCTGCCCCTTGAGTAGTGCAGCACAGAGCAGACGACGATGGACTGGCTGAGCCTCCATAACTCTGGGCAATCAGGTGGGATGCACAGATCGCATTCTGTATCCTTACTGGAAAACATCATTCTTCAAATGTGCTCTCAGATATGTCTTGTCCTAAGAAGAAGCCAGACTGTGAAAAGGCAGATTCAAAGGAACTGAATTAGGGCATCTGTAGCTCTGACATCCTGTGGGAGGAGGAAGAGATAGGGTCAATGGAGCTGTTTGCTATTTGCTAGGGTTATCTGGGGGAGTTAAGGGCTGAAGGAAATCTGTTACCCTAATTCTCCCTAGCCTGCCCACATGGCCCAGTCTCATCAATCATTCTTAACATCAGAACTTTTAAACAAAATAAAAGCAATATAAGGCCTGTTTGTTGATGCAGCAAATAAAGAAAGTGGCAGTGATGCTGACCTGCACCTAATCTCCCTGGGTCTTGTCCAGGGTGGATATGGCTGTTGACACACATGTTGGTGATGACGTCTCAGACTGAGTGTAGACAGCTGTTGCACTGTCCACCTTTGGAGACTTCAGCGCATCTTCTGATCAAGCAGGGTGGAGATCGAAGGGATACTACTTTGGGACTAAGGCATATTTCTTTACAGTGTTTTTTTTCCTAGGATAGTTATTCCAGAAGGTGGTGCTCATTTCTCATTGGCCAACTTATACCTAAGGCCCACTGAGTAGAAGCAGGGGTCTAAATCTTATTGGCTTTTCTGCTTTATCTTTTTTAGTAAGTTTGGTCAAACACTGAAACTAAAATGTTCTTGTCTAAGTATTTGATGCACAGTATAAGCTTGCTAGTTTTGCTTCCTGTTCACAATAATTAGCCCATGTAAACAAAACAATGCCTTGTTCTCTTTATCTCCTAAAGCATAATGATAATCACTAACAATATCTTAATAAATTCCCTGTTCACCTCGGCAAAGAGGAAAACAGAGGGGAGACCTGTTTTTGAATTGAACAATCCCAGGGACTTCAGGTGTGATGTGAGTGGCAGGGGGGCATTTTCAGATGACTGGATGACATGAGCAAAGGTGAAAATGAATGCTCAGGGATTGTACAGGAAGCATGAAAGAGTCCTGCCATTTGAAGGGTTTGGTATAGGAGATAAAACTAGAAAGGCAGGTTGAGGTTTTATTGTGTAAGGTCCTGAATTGGGTGGGCAGAGGGTGAATTTGGTGCTATGATTTAGAGGTTAGTTTGATATGTATGTAGATTCATTTAATCTGTTACTATTCCAACTCAAATAACAGAATTCTGAGCCCTGTTGTAGGAGTTTTTATAACTCTGCAGATAGCACTAAAAATGCACTGTCTTCCATCTCAGGCTGCTTAGCAACCCTTCTATGTGCCATCAGTCTGCCCCTCTTCTGCTCCCCACAGTAAACCATCCATTTCCCTAACACAAACTCTCTCTCCCATGACCCTTGGATATTTCTATTCAATAGGTCTGTAAAAGCTCCTTACCTGATTCTGATATGGACCTCTGGTTAACACCATTACTATTGGCCGTGGGGAAATACAGAACAAACAAACAACAAACAAAAATCAAATATAAGCAAGGAAATGATTTGCAATTAATAAAGTTCAGTTACACTGAAGAATGAAGAAAAGGTTGAGAGCAAGGGTGAGGGGTAATCCTGGAAGCACGAAGAGGCAAGGGAGAGAGGTGAGGCCTGGAGTCACACATTGCCAAAGGAGATGAAGAGGAGAGAATAAATGCACAAGGTGTCTAGAAGATGAAATCCATGGGACTTGGATTGTAGGTTGACTATGAAGGTTGAGAGAGCAAGAACAATCTCCCAGGTTTCTCTCTCGAATGACTGGTGAATGGTGGTACCATTAGGGAACCCAAGATGGGTAACAGTTTGGGAGGAAGATGAGTTATTTTTGGAATCTGTAGAAATATAGAATTGTCTTTGGGCTCTACTTATATAAAACAATTTTAATTCTTAATTTTGAAGATAATCTGCTGTAGCTGCCAAAGTTGTTTTAATATGACAATTGCTTGTTTCATTGAGCTGTCATGCTTAGGCACTGCTTTGGCAGAAGTGCTCCATCTGAACTATTCTTCTCCAAAGTGGGCATGCTTCAACACTATTATTTTAAAAACTTCTAAACACATTACCTCCACTTTGAAGCCTTCTGGATTGATTTGGAAAGAACCAAGTCTTTCCCTCTGTCTTACACATATTTATTATGTATATTCTTACCTTCCACACCTAAAATACCTTATCTTGGTGTAGATGCTTAATTTCTAACCCTGGTGCAGGCTTAATGGCTTGACTCTGTGGGATGTGGACACTTTATTTATATCATGAAGCTAGAGAGAACCTATAGATTCATGTAATTCTTCGTTCTTAAAGCTGGAATATGAAATGATAGCTACTTCATTCCTGCTTTGGCCAAAGGAGGACTGTACCTCCTTACTTGCTTAAGCTGCCTCAGGGAGAATGACATTCAATGGGCCACATTTTACTGCTGGGCAGGGTGACTGTATTTCAATAGCAGAATCAAGCCTGCTGATTTTTTGTTCGCTGTCCAAGTGCAGCTGACTAACTTGGATCCTGCTCCCGTGGCATCATGCTAGAGGCCGGATAGAGGCATTCATGCGGTTGCCTGGGAAAATGAAATTACAACCTGCTCTAGGGCTATGAGATATCACTATGGGGATACCTGGGACCATGGGTAGAAATATTGGAGTCTTTGGTTGAAAGTGGGAAATGACAGCTGGACCTCATGCCTAAGCTATGTTTTCTACTCCAGTTTTGGCCAAAGCCCTACACTCCCAAAGCCCTGCATTGAGAGATTATGTATAATGATTAGTAAAATCAGTACTTGCTCCCCTTTCAGGTAGTATCATTTTGTGTGTGGGCTCTATGGACAGGAAGGATGTATAATTGAGCATCTTGAACCCTTAACAGCCTGAATGTGTGTGATAGTCTTGGAAAGAATGGGACCAAGTGAGATTATGCAGTCCTGGTCAGCCTGGCTCACACTTCTCTAACCTTTATGGATATTCCTACTTAACTGGTAGCTCTAAATCTAGACTTATGTTATCCCCTGTCAAAGGGATGGGGTTTCTTATACTCAAACTGTACAACCTGGCATGCCTAGGTCTATGACCTCCTTAATGCGCCTTGCTATTCACCTACTGCCTGCTAAAGTTTGATCCTCACCCCCAGTTAGATTGGAACCTGAGTTCTGGACTCTCCCTTGACCTCAGTTTGCAGCACTCATTCCTTTGGATCGGTCCTAGTTTCAGTGATTCTTTCTGGATTCAGGTGCCCTCTGCCTGCAGCAGGATGAATGGTCATCCTGGCTTTGCACTTGTGATTAGAAAGTGAGTCTCTCCCTGGACCTGGATGTCTTCATAGACTTTTCATTTGGTTCCTGCTTACGACAGACAAGCCAAGCTTGTGGCTACCAAAAGTGACCCCCACTGTATGCTATGTTCTTCAGTCTATGGAAGGGAACACTCTAGTCCTGAGGAAGAAGAGATCCAATTGATTATCTTGAATTTAAGTGATAGCATAGAGACTTAGAACTGGGATAAGAAAGACTTTCCAGTCATTAGTCATTCACTTGTTAAATGTTTATCTAACATGGGTTTTGGGCTATTATATATATATTGTTAGTGCTTGACAGGTGAAATGAGGCAAGGAGCTCCCAATGGAGTAGGAAAGACTTTCACTACAGCCCCATAAATTCTCTGATAGGATTAAGGCAGAGGCCTGTGGGAGAAGTTGCGCATCACCCAGTTTTGGGGTTGGAGGGCATGGTGTTGGTCAAAACTGAGTTGTGAAGGGTTGAGTAAGAGGTAGTTAGATGAAGAAAGGAAGGAAAGAATTCCAGGCAGAGGGAACAGCTTGAGCAAAGCAGGGGAGGTGAATTTGGTACAAGAATGGGTGACCGGAAAGAAGTTGTGAGACATTTTGCCCTGGACAGCTTTAAGAAAAGGACACACGTAAACTAAATGGGACGTGTGTGTAGAATGTGTGATGCTCAAAGCCAGGGTGAGCATCATATTTCTCAAGGTGGCTCTAGACCTGAAGAACATGCTGCACATTTTCCCTCTGACACCTAAGTTTTCAAAACCCCTTGAGCTTCTCAGAAAGTTAGATGACAAATCCAACACATCAACCATTTGGCTGTGGGTAGTGCCTTCAGCAATTTTGGTGAGTACTGAGTTTCCCTCAATGAAAGCAAAACTCTATCTGCTTTCTCTGCTTCTCTTCTAAAAGAGTGGGCCCTCAAAAACAAGTGTTCTGGTCGCATACTTCATTTGTTTGAAGCCATGAAAACATTATATTCCCTGCCTGCCATTTCTTAGTAAGAGAGCCCCCTTCCTCCTTCCTGGCTCTATGTTGGAGCCCATTAATTAAAATGAGCTTTATGTAGCAAGCTTAGAATTTCTTCTTTTCTGCTCCCCTTCTCCAGCTATACCTCTCTTGTCTTCTGAAAGCAAGGACAGGTCACTTGCTTTTGTCATGAGTGTTTGGATGAAATGTTCTGACAAATACACATATGTGTGTACACAAAGGCATCAAAGCTCATTTTTAATCAACAGTGTTTTGTTTTCCTTGGGTTTTTAACTTTAAATGGAGCTCACATTCCCCCTCTTAGGCTAGCCTTCTGGGCTGCTTTATTTCTCTGTGTCCATGCTTTCATGGTGCAGAATAATAGCTTTTGTTTCAGAAGTACATGGCAGAAGGACCTCGAATGCCAAAGGTCTGCATTATATCCATAACGGAAGATTTGGATGGCAAAGCAGAGGTTGAGGGAAGGTGAGAGCGAGTGTTTTCCATTGGTGAGCCTGAGCCCTTCTAGCAACATGGGCACAATGGGCGCCATTCTGAGCATAGAACAGTCTCTGGCGGCAGAGGCACCAACACCCTCACCGACATCCCACACAATGGGCCCTGCGCTGCAACCTTGCCCAACACAATGGCACCCGCTTCTGGGGTGATTATTACAGAACAAAAAGAACTTTGTCTCCTGTGTATCCATTGAGCCTTATGTGTTAACATTTCTTTCTTTAGAAACATTAAATTTTGTTTTCTCATTCTTTTTTTTTCATTCTCTCCGAAGTGAATGAACTAAAGTGAATTTCAGCCTTACTTCCAGTATCAAGAAATCCAATGGAAAACTTAAAATGGTTGGTAGGAAAAGAAGAGATTGGATGGAGGTAACAAATTAAAGCAACTTTCAGTTACTACATCTCTTTAATCATATTATCAGTGAGGTAAGGGGAAATGTAGGTGAGGTGGCCATCCCAGGCCTGGAACCCATAGAAAGTAAGGACTGGCAAGGGCTTGTGCTTCTGGACTGACACTACTGAGTTGTTAATGGCTCAGGGCAGGATCCAGCCAACGGAGTTGCTCCTTTACCAGTTGAGGACCTAAGCCCAGAAATCCTCACTGTCTGCCTCCAGAGCTATTCTGCTGCAATGGGGGCAAATTGACTCTGTGTGAGCATCAGTATTTGTGGAAATTCCAATGCCATTAGGCTTATTTACACTTATTATTTCAAATTTTAATTGTTTATTTAAAAATTTTTGCTCTCTTATAATCTGTTTTCTTATAGTTTGTGTTCAGTCAGGCAGCCCCCTGTTATGTTTTTACATTAGCATTTTTCTAGAAGTTGACTCGTGTAGGGTAGTTCTTAGTTCACTGGGCACAACTGATCCCTCGTCACGTAACCTGTGTCAAGGACCCACTCAATCTGGAGCCCAGCACTGCAACAAGACCTTCAGAACTAGTCTAACTAACAATAGGGTTTTTCTGGAGTTTGATGTCATGGTTTTATCTACCATCAATAAGGTCAATTAGTGGGTCAGAACAATAGAAAAATAAGGCCGCTGGCTGTTCTGCTCATCTTTCAAGCCCTAGCTGTACCCTACCTTCTCTAAGGAGCCTTCTTTAACTTCTCCAGTCCATGGTGTGCTGTCATCTTCTTGAGGATTCTTTTTATAGGTAATTAAAAGATGTTAATAGTTTCCCCCAAAGTGAAGAAAGTGAAGGAGTAATAAAAAAAGGAATTAAAGTGAAGGCTGTTTAGTTCATAGCAGAGTTCCCCTTTCTCCTTATTGTCCCAACGAGATTTGCCAAAGCCTTAGACTAGTATTGACAAAACTTAACTAGAGCCACTCTGATTAATCCTGGTCAGAAACAGGCCAACTTCTGTTAGTGCAGCTGCTTTCTCAGCAGGGAGATAACCAAACAATTTTTAAAGATTAAGTTGCTCCAATTCTATTCAGGATCTTAGGTAATTTGGGGTACAATTCTCAAGTTTAAGATAGCATTTCCAGTACTCAAGAGCCTGTTAATTCCTCCTCAATGCTTTACTGGGAAGTGGGGAAGTTATGTGATCAGGCCTTTATTCAAGTCTGCAGGTCTAGAAAGATTGGCTTTGGCTGTAGCCATAATTACCTGAGAGATTATCATGGTTTTCTCCTTAATTATCTATTCTTTTTTAAAGGACAATTTATTAAAATAATCACAGTTATATATAGTATATTGAAACAGGCTTTCTTTCTAGGGTTAATCTGTGACCATTAAAGAAACAATACAGTGTTGCAGTGAAGGGGGCGGTTTCTGGATTTGAATCCCAGTTCCATCTCTTAGTAGCTGTGTGACCTTAGGTGCATTAGCTATCATTGGAGTCTTTCTCTTCCTGTCTGTAAAATGGGGATAATGATAGTGTCTGCTGTAGGATCAAATGTGAAGCACTTAAAAGAGTTCCTGGCACCTAGTGTAAGCTTTGGTGCATGCTAGTGCAGACCAGATATGCATTAAAAGCTCCTAGGCAAATCTTCTCAGTGTTCCTTATTGTTATTGATGCTTTTCCTTCACCCAAATTGCCAGTAAGCTACGTAAAAACAACCTGATTGTTCTTGCAGCCTTCCCTGTGGCCAGGAAGGTTGGCAGCACCTTTTTGTTTTCTTGCTGTGCATCCCTTGTGGATGATGCGGGAGGGACAATTCTCGTCTACCAGTACCTGAGCTACTGATTCCCACGACCCCCTTTTCCAAACACAAGAGCATTTCTTGGTCACTTAACTAACAAGTTGCCTTTCTCATTTTTGAGTAACCCATTATTTTAATAATAAAGATTACGTTTGCACATTAAACATTTCACTTCAGTCCTTAATCACAGATTTGCCTCAGAAGTGAAAAAAAAGGTCAAATCAAATATATAAATATATGGCATTAGAATAAATGTTTTATTATGATGATTTTTTTAGCTAATGCAAATAGTCTCTTTTAATGGAATCAGTTTGAACATGGAGATTCTGGTCAAGGATAGAATTCCAGCCCACCCTCCCTGCAAAAAGGATATGTAATATTAATCTAAAAAAACTGGATATGCATGCATATTTATAAGATATATAAAAAGTCACACATTAATTTTGATGAAACACCCGAGCAAAATATGAATTATAGCAAAGATTTTATGTATGTAAGCAAAGGGTAAGCACATTTAGGTGATGGGGGTGAGGGGAACAATAGAACATGTAGGAAGTGCTCAGTAAGTATCCATCATCATCATCATCAAACAAAATTTTAACTGAACTGTTTGTGACCATCTCCGTGGCATAATGCATTGTATTAATATATTATTTAGCTTCAATTTATTCAACTTAGAACCACTTGACCCTCCCACCTGGTACTTTGCCATTCCTATGACCTGCCAAGTGAGAACACCCTGCCTGCTGGTGGTAAACATTTCTACCCCAAACCTCTCAAAATACTTTTCCTTTTAAAACCAATGAATTAGGCTCATATTCGAAATGAAAGTAATGTCAGACAAATTCTGAAAAAACTTCAGTTACTGAGTATTGGTCAAGAATGGACCTGTGTGCCAGCCCTAGCCAATTGAACCATCTTTTACCCAAGAAAGGTTGATGAGTCTAGGTCTTCAGGACCTAGAGGCCATCAGAAGTATCCTGATGCTAAAGATATCACTATTTTAATGATCCCTGCTGAAGAGTATTTAAAAAAAAGCTGTGCTTTCAGACCTTAAGACTTATTGCTTGTATTTTCACAGCTTTCTTAAAGTAAAAAGGGGTGTTGTGGAAAATGATAAAATTTATCATTTATAGCAAAATATTAATGTAGCAGCAGGAGATTCGATGAGGCCATCTATCTATGAGCATTCAGACTTCAAAGGGAGCATAAACACGAAATTAATGGTTTGTCTAGTGTAAGAGACAAATAAATGCAAATGTGGGCTCATTAATATCAAGTGGATGACTTCTTGGTTTATGGAGTTTGGATTGATTTTGTCAAAGGCCAATAGATTTATTTTAAAAAGTCTTTGAAATTTAGCATCCATACACCCATTATTGAGAGAAATAAAACTCACAGCACTCTGGACAGCCTCTCTTCCTCCTCCTCCTTCCCCCCTTCCTAGATGTTGCTTTACTGAGATAAAGTTCTCACATTAGGACTTACTTTCACACTGAAATATGTCCCTTGTAGGAATTGCTATAAACGTCAGCATTTTCCGCAGCATTAGTTTATGGGCAGAGTGAATTTTAATGGCATCATAATCTCATGGCAATCAATTGCGGTGCTTGGGGGAAAAAAAAGCTCTGGGGGTGTCCATTAAATGGGCTTTGCATCACTTTTAATGCTCCAAAATCTTGAAGTCTCTTCCCATCTTCCTGTTTGTCTATAGACAAAATAGTTTTTCTCTCTTCTCCTCCCATTTTAGTCTGAAGTAGAGTTAAACACTTTTATTTACCATTTAATTATCTGACAAGGAGGAAAAAAACCCCACCTTTTCTCTTGCACTTGAATAAGGGCATAAGTCTGTTGGCTCTGATACAATATGGGAAACCAAGGCAGGAGTTTTGGTGGGTTTTCAGCTTTTCTAGATCTGCAATGCCTCCTCTGTGAAATCTAGCTGTTGTGGTTGTCAAGTTACTCTGAGTGGAGTGGTCCAGGCACTGTAAAGGAGCCCATACACCGTGGCGCCTGCTCTTTGCAAGCCTGTTCTCTGTGATGCCTATGTCCATCTCTACCTCCAACTCCAACGTGGTCTCCATATCTATTTCTGTATATCACATACATGAATGTGCAGCGTAGATAGCATATGGGTTATCACGATTATTTAAAGTGAGCTTTCCATTTTCAGTCTTCTCTTTTTGCTCAGTTTTTTGCCTTTAAGAGATAACATGGATTACATATCTAATACCGTGTCCTGAATTTGCAGGTTAACTGTATTTGTATTTCTTAATCATTTTGTCATACTTTCTTGCTTCAAAATCTCTGACCCCTCTTCAGGATTTATGTGCACAACAAACTAATTTGGGAAAAGAAAGTGTTCAGGCCTTGGTTCTGTGGTTGGTTCTCCATGAAACTCGAAAGTGAAGGAAATAATGCTACTCTTTGACAGTTAAATTGTAGAGCTGACACGTGATGAACAAGACCAAAGGTATACAAAGTAAAAATAAAGACGATAAGGCTTTGAGGCTGGCAGAATTAACTATAATCTAATTTAGTGCATTCACTAATTAACGATGAGCAGATGTGTCAATTAGGCAGTCGGTTATGAAAGTGAAGAAAAAGAAATACCACAGAAACAAAAGTTGGTATTCTTATTCCAGTCCCATCCATGGGAGAAGCATTGTAGCCAAAGGATGAAGGATAATTCCACTGTGACATGGCAGCACCAGGATACATCAGTGAGCCCCATTTGTGAAAACCACTGTTTAGCATGTCTTACTATCCCCAAATACCCTTCTCTGAGAATCTGTAATAGTTCACCCACCCACAAGCCTGGGATTAGTCAGAGTTGATTGCACCAGGATAGGATCTTTGATCCAAATTCAGCTAATTGGAATTTGGCTCCTGCAAATTTGGAAGGTGATTCTGGGTAGTCTCAACTGAACCCTTCAATCGAGGACAAAAAATTCAATGGCCTTGAGGTGATTGTGTTTGGTCATGAGCATGCTCAGGCGGTAAAAACAAGTCAGCAGAGAAAGATGACAAAAGGATATGAAAGAAGAAATAGAGACACTGGGGTGAGTGGGGGAAGAAGGGGGCGGGGAGGGAGAGAGAGAGAGAGAGAGAGAGAGAGAGAGAGAGAGAGAGAGAGAGAGAGATATGGTGGTGTGGGGCAGGGCCTGGGATCCCGAGGCTTTCTGGGTTTTGGTTTTATTCCTAATGAAGCCAGGCTGTTCCATGTACCTTAGGGATACCTGATTCCTTAAAAATAATCTCCCTATTAGTTTAACTCAAGGGGTCTTAGGTACCTGATGAGGGAGAGGCCATTTGATCTGTCTATTTAACTACCTTACTAGGAGTGCTCACTGCTCAAGCAGCCTTCTAGTTATCACTAGGCTTCCAATTAGACCCTGCCTTTAGGGAGAGGATGCGCTTTTCATGCTGACATGAGACTTCTATTGTGGACAATGGGTATTTCTTGCTAAGAAAATTAAGTGCCATTCTGGTTGTTAGGTGAGCCTCATGGACTTGGTTAAGGCATTTGCCCTTGAAAACCTGGTGCATCTTGTAGATGCAGACAGGATCAGGCTTCTGAGGGTGAAGGACTGAGGAGCCTGCCCCAGAATTTGATGGCATCACTCCGAGAAGCCACTTGAATCCAGTCCACTAGCCTTCCCTGGTCAGATTCATTCAGCCTTGCCTGCTTGATTCCAATGGCTACAAAAACCTTATGGCTGATTTCAGATTAACAACCTTAGATTTTTTTTCAATTAATCTTTTTCCTAACTCGATCTTTTTTGTCTTTTTAAAAAACAAGTCGTGCTTTTAAAAGTATCTTTATCTTTTAGAGATGTCTACTCTTGTATTTATGGATGAAATTATCTAATGTCTATGATTTGTTTTTAAAAATTCCCGGAAATAAAGTAAGAGGTGGAGGTAGACAAATAAAATTGATGAAATGTTTATGTTTTGTTGAATCTGGGTGATGAGTATTCTACTCCTGTTCATGATGTTTGGAGATATTTATAGTAAGATGAGAAAAACACCCAGCAGAAATGTTCATATTGTGCTTGTGCATTTGTGGAATTAAACTGAGTTAGCCCTGCTGACTCTTGCCCTTGTTTCTTATCAAGCACAGTTTTGTTCAATTGTTTTTTGTTTCCCAAGCATCATTTAAGAATTTTCTATATTCCACATCTAGGAACACAGGATCAAGGGACACAGAGATAAATAAGACAAAATCTGTCTTCGAGAAGCTCGGACCCCTATAGAAGCTGTGGACATAAAAATATTTATGCCTAACATGTTCATAGACCACCTTAGGGATTTATGACCTTTTATTTTAATCACAAAAAATAATTTCTGAGCCTCTCCATGTTTGAACTTAAGTACAAGTGAGACAGGAAAAGAGAACCATTTTATGACAGTAAAAAACTTACCCAAAATGAGTGACCTGAAGTTTTCCATGAATCACTCAGCCTAGGCAGCATCATCTCAATGCACTAAAATGACATCTATAGGTTTGTTTCCTTCTCCTAGGAAAATAAATTTTGTGTCGTGTGTTAAATATCTTCCAATCAAGCTATGCCAGTGCTCTGAGCTTTTCAGTACTCATGACTTACTGCTCTTTCAGGGATTTCTTTCTTTCTTTTATTTTCTTTTGTAAATTAAAAAAAAATTATTTTTTTATTTTTTATTTCAGCATATTATGGGGGTACACATATTTAGGTTAGGCATATTGCCTTTTCCCCCTTTCCCCCCGGAATCAGAGCTTCAAGTGTGTCCATCCCTCAGATGGTGCACATCGCACTCATTATGTATGTATATACCCATCCCCTCCTCCCCACTCCCATCTGCCCGATGCCTAATAAATATTATTCCTATATGTCCACTTAGGTGTTGATCAGTTAATACCAATTTGCTGGTGAGTACATGTGGTGCTTATTTTTCCATTCTTGGGATACTTCACTTGGTAGAATGGGTTCCAGTTCTATTCAGGAAAATGCAAGAGGTGTTATATTACCATTGTTTCTTATAGCTGAATAGTACTCCATGGTATGCATATACCACATTTTATTAATCCACTCATGTATTGATGGGCACTTGGGTTGTTTCCACATCTTTGCAATTGTGAATTTTTAATTGTAAAATATATATAACATAAAATTTACCAATTTAACCATTTTAAGTATATGGTTCAATGGCATTAAGTACACTAACATTGTAGTGCAACCTCCACCCTTCATCTACAGAAGTTTTTCACCTGTCCTAACTGAAACTCTGTACCCATTAAACACCAACTCCCCGTTCCCCTTTCTCCAGCCTCTGGCAACCACCATTCTACTTTATCTATCTATGAATTTGACTATGCTGGGTACTTCATGTAAGTGGAATCATAACAGTGTCTGTTCTTTTGTGACTGGCTTATTTCACTTATCATAATGTCTTCAAGTTTTATCCATGTTGTGGCATGTATCAGAATTTCATTTTTTTTAAAAGATTGAATAATATTCCATTACACACACACACACACACACACATACACACCACATTTTGTTTATCCATTCATCTATCCATGAACACTTGGATTGTTTCCACCTTGTGGCTATTGTGAATAGTGTTACTATGAGTATGAGTGTGCAAATATCTATTTGGGTCTCTGCTTTCAGTTCTTTTGGATATAGACCCAGTTTTTCTGGGATTTCTTAATCCCCGGAATCCCACACATGACACCAGTAGGCAATAGTCACATGATGTCACTGTTATGCTTTGAATCAGGCCCGCAGCCCCTACTCCTAAGCTCTCCCTCCCTCCCTAACCTGGTGCTCACCCAGTGGGCTGCATGCAGCAGAAGGTCCTCTGCTGGCCTGGCTCTGGCACCTTCACTTGTCTCCTGTCATATGTCATTTGCAAACTGACTTAAGGGAAGAAAGTGGGAATTAGAGAGTGAATTCTCACTCATTACTTCACTTTCAGGCTATTGCAATACACTGCAGCGAGAGTGCCCAGTTAAGTAAATGTAAAAATATTATATAATTTTAATTAAATAAGAAATGTTGGTTGAAAATGTTGCTGACAATGGAAGCGTTAAGTGAACAAGCAAATGGCTGAGCCCACCCTTTTTCTGCTTCCTCAAATGAGTGCTTCATCAGTCATCACATGAAGTAAAAAGAATGAAGAGCCAATCAAGTATGAAAGGAAGAGAAGCAAATGCAAGTTCCAAATTATAAAGACTATTAAGAATATGAATTACATCCACTATCGTTATTAAAACACCTTTACCCTTGTTATACATTGACCCTGAGATATTAACCAGAACTAAAAATTAGCAAGACATAAAGTCTAGATATTTAGAGCATGAGGACAAACCTCTATGATTTTTTTCCAGAAATGTCTAAAGTGGTTTTCAACAATGTTTAAACTTTGCAATATTCAATTTACTCCTTAAAATTTTAAAATTAAACTTAATAATAAAAATGGTTAAGATGCCTCTGTAAATTTCTTACTCAGGAGTGGATACAAAAAGCCAAACACTATTGGGAAAATACTTATTCTCCTGCCATGATGAAACAACAACATTGTAGCTAATAAAATATGATGACAAACTAAAATGTATTTCTTTTCTTTGTCAACAAATACTTTTGGAGACACAGAAAACATTACAAAAGATTTGAGTAAATGGGAATTAGAAATATCATGCAGTGTGGGGATATTTTTTATATGGTCTCATGAAAGTACAGATATTTCAAATATGATTCAGCTGATGGCATTTGTAGCAGGCAACAGGTATAGAAATGTTTGTAGCATTTATCAAAATAGCCCCAAACTGTAAGTAACCCAAAATAATAAATTATATTTTTACACATAAGAATACCATACAGCCATAAAAATAAATGAACTACCCATCATATATTGACAACTGATTTTTTTAAAGGTTAAAAAAAGTTCTTTAATTTAGGCAAAGCATCAAACTGTTGATCAAATTTGGTTGGTTAACCATATGGTAAGATGTTGCAAATGCTATAATCTGAATGCAAGCTTCAAAGAAATTTCGAGATGTGCACTATTTGAAATAGATAATGTCATGATGTAATAGTGTCTGATTACATCTAGTGACAGAGGGATAAGTGAGTTAAAGACATACCTTATAATCTATCTAGGCAGTTTATATTTTATCAACATTAATTATATCATTGAAAGTCAAAAGTTTTTGATGGCAAGAAACTTTAAAACCTTGTTTGGGGGAACATTATATTTCTTTGCTAATGATTAGTTAATATATAAAGGGAAATACCTTTCAAATTAAAATTTATTTCAATTTCAAAATGTCAAAATGGCTATGAACAGAATATAGTTGTCTTAGTCAGCCCCAGCTGCTGTGACAAAATACCAGGGACTGGGTGGCTTAAAAAAAGACATTTATTTCTCACAGTTCTGGAGGCTGGAAAGTCCAAGATCAAGGTGTCAGTTGATTCGGTTGAGGTCCCTCTTTCTGCCTTGCAGAGAGCCACATTTTCACTGTGGCCTCAAATGGTAGAGAAAGTGAGAGCCCAGCAGTGAGTGAGCTATGGTTTTTCTCTTTCTCTTCTTGTAAGGACGTTGATACCAACGTGGTGGCCCCACCTTCTGACTTTATCTAAACCTCATTACCTTCCAAAGGCTCTTCCTTCAAATACCATCACTTTGGGGGTTAGGGCTTCAACATATGAATGGGGAGAGGACACAAACATTCAGTCCATAGCATTTTATCCCCACATCTTCAAATTCATGTCTTTCTCATACACAAAATATATTCATTCCATCCTAACATCCCCAAAAGTCTTAACTTGTTCCAGTAACAACTCTAACAGGTGAGGTCTCATTTAAATATCACCTAAATCATATAGATTAGGTGAGATTCAAGATACAATTCATCCTCACGCAAAATTCCTCTCCAGCTGGGAACCTGTGAAATCAGATAAGTTATGTGCTTCTGAAGTGAATGGTGGAACAGGCATAGGATAGACATTTCCATTTTAAAAAGGAGAAATCAGAAGGAAGAAAGAGGTAATGAGCTCCAAGCAAGTCCAAAACCAGTAAGGAAAACATCGTTAGATCTTAAGGCTGTAGAAAAATCCTCTTTGGTTCAAAGCTCTGCCTTCTGGACTGGCTGGAGTGGTGTTCCCACTCTGCTGGGTAGGGGTTGCACCCCCAAGGTTCTGAGCAGCTATCCTCTAGCTTATTAAAACAGTGGCTCTTTCCCCACTTGAAACTGAGAAGGCAGCCCTTATGATCTGTAAATGTCCCTTGGAAAATAGCACACATTTGCAGCCAAATAGCTGTATGGTTTGGTTCTGTAGGATCTAAGGAGTTTGACAGCCTTCCTTCATTTCATCCAATTTCCATCCCCTTCAGTTCAAACTGGTAGTGTTTCTGCTCATATAACCCCATAATTTCTTTGTCAAGTGACAGTCCAGCCACATCCTTGGTGTTCTTTTCTGAGCATGCTTTCTCACTTTTTGCAATATGGACAGGCTGAGAATTTCCCAAATCTTAAAATTCTGGTTCCTTTTTGCTTAACAATTTCTGTCTTCTCACATTTTACTATAAGCAGTCAGAAAGAACCAAGTGACTCCTTCAACACTTTGCTTAGAAATCTTCTCAGCTGAATATCCAATTTCATTGCTCACAATTTGTATCTTTGGCAAAACATTAGGACACAGTTCAGCCAAGTTCTTGGCCACTTTGTAACAAGGATCACCTTTTCTACATTGTCCAATAACATGATCCTTCTCTTCCCTTTGAGACCTCACCAGAATGGCCTTTACTATCCATATGACTACCAACATTCTGTTCATGATTATTTGTGTATTCTCTAAGAAGATGGAAGGAAATTTCTATTCAGCTCTCCTCTTTTCTTTCTGAGCCCTCTACCAGAATCGTCCTTAACTTCCATATTTCTAGCATGTACCTCAAAACTCCTCCAGCCTCCATCCATTACTCTGTTCCAAAGCCACTCTCACATTTTCAGGTATTTGGTACAGCAGTAGCCCACTTCACAGTTTCAATATTTGTTTTAGTCAGCTTGGGCTGCTATAACAAAATATCAGACTGGGTGGCTTGAACAACAGGCATTTATTTGTCACAATTCTGGAGGCTGGGAAGTTCAAGAGCAAGGTGCCGGCAAAGTCAGTTCCTGATAAGGACCCTCTTCCTGGCTTGTAGTTACCTGCCTTCTTCCTGTGCCCTCACATGGTGGAAAGGCAGCACAAGAGATTTTTAATAAAGGGGCCAAGATAATTCAATGAAGAAAAGATAAACTTTCCAACCAATAGTGCTAGAACAACTGATTATTCATATACAAAACCATAAAATTCAGCCCATACTTCACACTATATACAATACTTAACTCAAATTAGATTATAGACCTAAATGTAAAACCCCAAATGATACCATTTCTGTAAGAAAATATAAGAAACTCTGTGTGATCTTTGGCTAGACAAAGAATTTTTAGATGGGACACAAAAATAGGAACCATAAAAGGAAAATGTGATATATTGGATTGCATCAAAATTAAAACAAGTGTCCTTCAAAGGATACTGTTAAGAAAATTTTTAAAAAGCCACTGACTGAGAGAAAACATTTGTAAAACACATATCTGATGAAGGATGTAGATCCAGAATATACAAAGAACTCTTATAACTTGATAATAAGAAACCAATTTAATTTTAAATGGTTGGGCAAATGATTTGAATAGTTACTTCACAAAGGTGATGTGCAGGTGACAAATAAGTACCAGAAAAGGTGCGTGATGGCATTGCTCTTTAGGGATATGCTAATTAAATCCACAGTGATATTCTGGAAAAGGAAAAATTATAGGAGCAGTAGACATCAGGGCCTGCCTGGAGGTAGAGAGAAGGGGCAACTCCAAAGAGGCAGTGTAAGGGGATGTTTTGGGGGATGGAACTGTTCAGTATCGTGATTGTTGTGGTGGTTACATGACTACATGGATTTTCTAAAGCTCAAAGAACTGATTACCAAAAAGAATGAATTTTACTGTACGTAAATAAAAGAATGAATAATTTTAAAACACACAATGAGACACTAGGCACTTATCAGAATGACTAAACTAAAATTTTAAAAATAGCCAGCAATACCTATTGTTGGGGAGGATGCCAAACATACAGTGCCTCGTAGGAATGCAAAATGGCACAGGCACTCTGGAAGACAGTCTGACAGCTCCTTGTAAAATCACATATATACTTACCATATGACCCAGTTTTCCACTTCTATGTATTTACCCAAGAGAAATGAAAACATATGTCCACACAAGGACCTACACACAAATGTTTTTCGTAACTTTTCTTTACTCTCCTGAAATGAAATTCATAGAATTTTTAAAAAATCTTATATTACTCTAACAGTAATATAAAGAAACTAAAGGGAAAATAGTTTATAATAAAATATTACACTTGAAGAAAAATGTAAATGCTCTGGCATGTCTATCTTAGACAACCTACCATGGGACTCAGAAGCTTGGACTGATATGTTAAATCACTACTAATATGAACAACAAATGCAGAGTGAATTTTTCCAATGGCAAGTCAAGTATCATGAGTGGAGCTGCTTCCACTGACTTGTATTTCTGAAATTGTGAACAACTCTTGGGAGAGCTTTAGAAAAAAATTTTTAAAAACTTGGTAGTTGCATTTACCCAGGAAAGTTGATTTCCAATGGGGACAGAGCTACCATTTGGGGGGAGGGGACATTTTTAGAGGTCACAATGATTGGAGGGATGTGACTGGATTGAGAGGCCACTGATACTAGACATCCTGAAATGTGAGGGACAGTCCCACACAGTGAAGAGATTTCTCGAGTCCTTGGAGTATTGATCAATATAATTTATATTTTGCTTAGATAATTTATAATTATCAAAGCTTAGAAAGAAACTCCCTCTGACATAAAAACACAGAGCATTTTCTGAACTGTCTACATACATACAAATATTTGTTGTAGTTTTATTCATAATTAGCACAACCAGAAAGAAGCCCAAATATCCGCTGGTATAAACACACTGGATGTACACAACTGGATAAACTCACTAGATATATCCATACAAGCAAATACTAGCAGCAACAAAAATGAATGAACTGGATATTAGCCTTTTATCAGATGTATAGCTTATGAATATTTTCTCTCATTCTGTAGGTTATCTATTTGCTCTGTTGATTATTTTCTTAGCTATGCAGAAGTTTTTAGTTTAATTAAATCCCACTTATTTATTTTTGTTGTTGCGATGATTGCCATTGGGGTCTTAGTCATAAATTCTTTGCCTAGGCTAGTATCTAGAAGAGTTTTCCCTACATTTTCCTCTAGTGTTTTTATGGTGTCATGCCTTACATTTAAGTCTTTTATCCATCCTGAATTAATTTTTGTGAGCAGTCAAGCAAATCAGCAAGAAAAAACAAACAAGCCCATTAAAAAGTGGGCAAAAGACATGAACAGAAGCTTTTCAAAAGAAAATAGACGAATGGCCAATACATATGAAAAAAATGCTCAACATCACTAATCACCAGGGAAATGTAAATTAAAACCACAATGAGGTATCACCTTACTCCAGTTAGAATGGCTTTTATTAAAAAGTCCAAAAACAATAGATGCTGGTGTGTATGCAGAGTGAAAGGAATGCTTATACACTCTTGGTGGAACTGCAAGTTAGTACAACCTCTATGGAAAACAGTATGTAGATTCCTCAAAGAACTAAAAGTAGACCTACCATTTGATCCAGCAATCCTACTACTAGGTATCTACCCAAAGAAAAAAAGTCTTTTTATCAAAAAGACACCTACACTCGAATGTTTACTGCAGCACAATTCACAATTCCAAAGATGTGGAATCAACCCAAGTGCCCATCAATTCATGAGTGGATTAATAAAATGTGGTATATGTATATCATGGAGTACTACTAAGCCATAAAAAGATGAATTAATGCCTTTTGCAACAATTTGGATGGAACTGGAGACCATTCTCCTAAGTAAAGTATCTCAAGAATGAAAAAACAAATACCACATGTACTGGCTGTTAAATTGGAGCTAACTGAAAAGCACACATGTGCACAGAGAGAAGAAAACTCAGTGGAAATCAAGCAGGGCAGAGGAGGGGAGGCAAGGAGGGACAAAAATCTACTTAATGGGTACAAATTGGGTGATGGACACACTTATAGCCATGACTCAAGCATTACAAAAGTGATCCATGTAACCAAAACCATTTGTACTCCCTTAATATTTTGAAATAAAAAATGAACGAACTGTTGAGAGAAGCAACAACGTGAATGAATTCCAAAAGCATTATGTTAAGTGAAAGTAGTCAAACATAAAATCCTATGTTCTGTGTGATTCTATTTATATGACATTCTAGAAAAGGCAAAACTGGCCGGGCGCCGTGGCTCACGGCTGTAATCCTAGCCCTCTGGGAGGCTGAGATGGGCAGATCGTTTGAGCTCAGGAGTTCGAGACCAGCCTGAGCAACAGAGACCCCGCCTCTATTAAGAAAAATATAGAAAGAAATTAGCTGGACAACTAGAAATATATATAGAAAAAATTAGCCGGGCATGGTGGCGCATGCCTGTAGTCCCAGCTACTCAGAGGCTGAGGCAGAAAGATCACTTGAGCCCAGGAGTTCAGGTTGCTGTGAGCCAGGCTGATGCCACTGCACTCTAGCCCAGGCAACAGAGTGAGACTCTGCCTCAAAAAAAAAAATTGGCAAAAATATAAGGACAGAGAATGGGTTAGTGATTGCCAGAATATGTAGGTAAGTGAAAGGACTTAC
Organism: Cheirogaleus medius; assembly: GCA_008086735.1. Lineage (NCBI taxonomy): Eukaryota > Metazoa > Chordata > Mammalia > Primates > Cheirogaleidae > Cheirogaleus > Cheirogaleus medius. Next base: position 329,374 of record VBSM01001681.1, read on the forward strand.
AAATGGACAAAAGGGAACTCTTTTGGGTGACATACATTTCTATATCTTGATTATAGTGATAGCTACATGACTGCATATGTTTGTCAAAATTCATATGATTATATACTTTTTTAAAAAAGGTTAATTTTATGATATGTAAATTATACCTCAATAAACCTGACTTTAGTAAAATGAATAAACCATAGCTCCACAAAGCATCACAGGTCAATCTCACATATATAAACTTAAATGAATCAAGCAAAAGAAAAAATTACATAGAGTATGACTCCATTTATTAAGTTTTAAAAAAGAGACCAATCCTCATCTCACAATGTTTAGGGATGCAATATGTGTATGGAAAAATTATTTTTAAAAAGCAAGAAATTGATTAAAATGTAAGTCATGCTAGGAGTTACCTCTGGGGAGAGGGAGGAGATTGTGATCCAAGAGGGACAGGTGGGAAGATGGACAACGTCAGCTTCTTAACCTGGGTAGTGGTTACACATGTGTTCACTCAGTAATTATTTCTTGGTCTGTACCTATATACTTTATGCACTGCTCTATATGTATGTTGCATTTTGCAATAAGAAACAGTAAATAGAAAGCTCATTATGTCAACAGAATTTATTAAATCATCTTTTCCCCCACTAAAATGCCACCTTTATCAAATAAAATCTCATATATAATTAGATCTTCTACTAAATTTTGTATTCTATTCCACTGATCTATTTATCTCATTTTATGTTAATCCCATAATATTTTAGCTGCAGTGACTTTGTAGTAATTTTTAATATCTAGTAGGAAAAGTCATCTTCATTATTCTTTTAAAAAATATTCTTGACAATTTTCACAGTCATTCTTTTTCTATATTTATTCTTTAAAATAACTTTAAAAATCATTTTGTTGAATAAAAAACAATAATGTTTTCAATGGGGATTAGAATTTTATAGTAATTTAATAATTAGTTATGTTAAATAACTAATATTTTAATGATATTAAGACTTTCTATTGAAGAGCAAGTGTGAGTCTCCATTTATTCAGCTTTGGGTTATGCCCATCAATAAAAATTAGGTAGTTTTATTCCTATAGGATTTGTATTCAGTATAGGGCTCTAGTCAGCTCTCCTTGACTTGAGAGAGCTGATTGTGTGCACCTCTTCCAAACTTCATGTTCAGCTGCCCAGTATATATACCTTTGTGTGGACACTGGGATTCTTTTCAAGATTTTGTAGGTACAAGCAGTGTCTCAATAAATAACCTTGTTCGTATATTGTTCCATACATGTGCAGGGTATCCCACAGGGAGGATTGCCTGGTTAAAGGTAAATGCATCTTTAAATTTTGATAGATTTGCTAGATTCCTCTTATCCCTACCCTTCAAACATTGTTTCATTGGGACAACCCCCAGTAAAGAATAAGAGGACCTGTTTACCTATAGCCTTGACAACAAAGTGTATTCTCAAACTCTTTCTTTTTTCTCTGCACCACTCTAGTAGGTGAGAATGATAACAATTTGCATTTCTTTAATTTGAGTGAGAGTGAACGTCCATGCATATGCTTAATATTTCTTTTCTAGGGAACTACCTGTTCAAGTTCTGTGTTTACTTTGTTTTCGGCTGGATGGTTGAACTTTCTCTTCTAATTTTTCTAGAGCTTCTTAATGTACTTGGGAGATTAGTTCTTTGTCTGCAAGGTGAGTTATAAATATTCCTTTCAGTGTATCAGGGGGTTTATTCACATTGCTTTTACAAAATTGTTTTGTTTTATGTAATACACTTATTAAACATTTATTTTATGGCTCATGGATTTTGAATCACGGAAAGGTCTTCCTCACTCCAGGTTTATAAAGAAATCTGTGTTGTTATCTAGAGCGTGTATGTTTCATTCTTTAATATTCAAATCTTTGGCTCATTTACAGTTTCCCCTGGCAGGAGCCTCTGCTTCTGCAAAGGAATATTTGCTGGAGATTTCCAATATCTATGAGCCTCTCTGCCTCCTCCATCCTTGCCCTGGGGCACTCTGAGGTTCCCAGCACAGGGATGCTGTTTGGCCCTGCTTTGGGAACATGTACATGCAATTTGGAGTATTCAGATTTCCTTTGTGTCCTAGTTTCATTGAAAATGTATTTTGTGAGGTTTTCCTCCCCCATTATCCTTGTTTCTCTTGTTGACCTCCAGGAGAAGTGAGAAGATTCAGAACTAAACCATTGCCACATTCATGCCATAAAAAACTGTTAAGAACATTTAAATGACTGTACACATACAAAAAATTCAAAAAAGAAAGAAGATAGAAAAATACAGAATGTGCAGCATACCCACTGGGGTTACCTCAGTGAACAAAAAAGTTTGGCCTCTCATTCTCCATAAAGACAGTTAGTATGCAAGTAATATATACTTTAACAATACACACATAATTCAGAATCTCTATTACTAGACATATAAGCTAGATCATGTCTTGCTATTTTATAAGGCTGATAGGAACATTCTTGTGCTTATTTCTTCGTGAGCATTTGTGATTCTAGCAACAGTCTTTCCCATACTCCATCCATCCTCTGGATGAATGGCTGAAAATGCAACTGTTGGATGAAATGGCAAGAGAGTTTTAAAAGCTTGTAATATATACGTGCCAAATGGCCTTCAGAGACATTTGTGTTAGTTTACTCTTTTCTTTATTTGTGTTTAAAAGTGTCTGTTCCCTGAAAAACAAACACTTAGTTAGGATAATTATTTAGGATAATTTTGTATTATCTTAAAATGTCCTTTTAAACTTTTTTGTGATCTTATTAGTCATTTGAAAAGTTATTTTATCCATCTACCCACTCAACATCCATCCATCCATCCAGCGTAAAGCATAATGCCAGGGAATATAATATATAAAAACTGTTGATGGACCAACTGGATTTAATAGGCTGGTCACTCTTAATTAGTTTAAATAAATGGATAGTAATTGATAAGTTTACTAAAATGTTCAAAATTATTGGTGTGTACTATAATAATATAAGACTACATGTAGAAGATGCCAAAATAACTGAGTGAACTGAAAAATGTGAGTCAAAACAATATTCCTTCTACTGCCCACCCTTGAAATTTATGATCCCAAAATCTTCATTCGCAGCTCTCTCTCTCTCTCTCTCTCCTTACTCTCTTCCTCATAATTTTCATGAAGCCAAAAGAATCTTGTGAATTTCAGGAGTATTTCAAGTTTTTGTCATACAGTTTTTACATTTCTTTGTTAAATTTGTTTTGCTATGTATTTTATATTTTTCAGTAGCTATTGTAAATATTATCTTTGCTTTCATGACCTCATCTAATTAGTTTGCATTTGTATATGCAGAGACTATAGATATCAGTTTATTAATTTTATGTCTTCTGACTTTACTACATTTTTTCATTAATTATTATAGTTTTTCCACTATACAATTATATTATCTTCAAATAGGGATAGTTTTACTACTTCCTCTGCAATTCTTATGCTTTCACTGGCTTTTTCCTGCCTGAACGCATTAATTAGTACTTTCAACAAGATATTGAACAACAGTGGGTATAGCGGGAATCCTTGTCTTCTTCCTGACTTTAACAGAAAAACACCTACTATTTCCCCATAAGTCAAGGAGAGTCATAGCCTATGGTAATACATTTAGGATTCATCATGCAGCTTAGAGTTGAAGCCTTTCCTGTAGGAGATGGCATTTGAGCCCAGATTCTGAGGAAATGGTTTTTTTAGATACTATAATTTTTATAGTGGATAGCACATAGATTTTGAGTGAAAATAAGACTACATCCTCTGAGAAAACTCAAATTTACCTTGATCTGGTTTTTTTTTTAAGATTATAGGGATAAGAGGATTATGACATTGAACATCTTTCATTTTGCCGTGTATGAAGCCAGTATTAACTGAGTGGTTCTTCCAAAATGACTTTTCCTGGTATTTTGCCACCTCTCTTAGCTGGTATTTCCAACCGAGTTATATTTTCTGCCTCATTAGTTTTCTGGTGAGCTACTCTTTGCAGCCATCTTCATTTCTATTTACATATTTGTATGAAAGAACTGTAAAGAGAGAACTTGAGAAGGTTAAAGTTTTGCTTAATTTGCTCTTTATTATAAATTTTTCTTTGTGTACCTCTGTATTTTTACTTATAAACTTTTGAGGTATTTGTGCAGTTACAGAAGATGGAGTGGAACTGAGCACAGAAGGCACGCGTGGCCAGAAGTCAACCACATGGTGAAGAATCTCATTTGCTTTAAGGCATATGTCTTTGAACAGTTTAATATCTCTTAAACAGGGATGACGTTTTAGTCTGCAAGGAAGTAGAGCACTTCCAGAGAGAATCTGCCCATCATCTGTGGCAATGTCAATCTTAGATCATTTTAAATTCTCTGCTTGAAGAGATTTGGGACCATACCAATAAAAGAGAATCCATACTGCAGACTTGCTTGAGTTCCAGTTTATGGTTCAAATTCCCAAAGAATTTTTCCTTCCGTTCTTCACCCAGTGCCATGATGAGAAAGGCAAGTATATTTCTTGTTTACTCCTGCACCTAGGGCAGAGTGCTTTCATGTCCCAGGTTTATACCCCATTGAGGCATTTTTCTCTCTCATGTAATGGTACATAAAATAATGGTATATGTGTTGGAAATTGTGGAGTCCACAAAAGATATAGACACGAATGTGGGAATTTCCATGAGAGTAAACCAACTAATTCTGTTTTTTTCACAAAGGGTTATTTTAATGATTTAAAAAGTGATTTTAATGAGCCATCTTTATTACCTTAACTGTGAACTTGGTATCTGAAATAAATAAGGTGAGAGTCATTGAAACTTCTGCTTTATTCATGAAATGTTTTTTAAAAAACTCAAATTTGATTTTGGATACATAGTGCTTTCAATCTTTAAAGAATTCTTTTTTGTTTGTTTGTTTTGTTTTATTTATTTATTTATTTATTTATTTTTTCCCCTTTTTAAATTTTTTCCAGCATATTATGGGGGTACGAATGTTAAGGTTACGTATATTCCCTTGCCCTCCTCCCTCCTCGAGTCAGAGCTTCAAGCGTGTTCATCCCCCAGTTGGTGCACATCACACTCATTAT
>VBSM01001681.1:334535-376817 GCA_008086735.1 Cheirogaleus medius
ATCAAATGGTAGATCTACTTGTATTGTTTTAAGGTATCTCCATATTGCTTTCCATAGAAGTTGAACTAGTTTGCAGTACTACCAGCAATGTGACTTTTTTTCTTGGGATTGACTGTTTTCTGAATTTAATACTCCTTTTAATTACATATAGAAACTAAAAGTTTCATTGACCCTCAATCTACTACCACATTAATTGGTTTCAACCCTTGACTTGGACAGCTGAATGGTCAGGAGCTCTCAGTCCCTGATTGAAATGCCAACTAACAGCAATGGAATTAGATTAGTTGAACTTAAGTGGAAGAAGTGGAAAGGGAGAGGAGTGGTCAGGATGGAGCCAACAGGTTTTGCTGGTGGATTTGATGGAAAGTGAAAAGTGAAAGATGTCATTAAGGGTTTTGGGATGGGTAGCAGTGGTGACAAAACTAGTCTTTGGAGAGGGATCCAGGGATCAAGGCTTCTGTCTGATAAGTATCACTAATTTTCATTATAATTTTGGAAAACTCAATCAAATCACCAAAAAAGATTAATGAAATGTTTTGCTGCCCCCAGCAAAATGATAATCATGTTTGTCAGACAGAACATGCCTCCCAAGTCACTGGAAATAAGCGAAGAACTAAATAGAAGCACAGGATCATTAGGTCTATCAATAGAACATTGGTCTTTTTGATCTCTGTCTGCATGCTAAGGAAAGGGTAAGTGAATCTCCTTTTCATCTTCTCCATCACACTTTAAAGGGCTGCTGTAATGTTCCCACCAACTGAATCATTTTCATTTCCAACTCTAATCAATTTGTGAATAAATATCCTTTGGAGATGTGAGCTGCTTTAAATGATGGCTGCCTTTCCACCTTTAATCTATGACACTGTAGTTCTCTTGAGAGAAAATAGCTCCTTGTGTCTTTATTCCCTCTCTGAGTTCATATATGCAGCACACCTCCTTTTTTATTATTATGTAATAATGGTGAATAAAAGGTTGCATAAGTTTTACAAAAATGAGAGGCTATTCACCCCTGCTACCTTTAATCTCCTGCATTCTCCTGTTAATGAGTATAAATTATCTAAGCTATTTCTCAAAGTCTTTATATAGTACAATACCAGTGGCAGATCATTCTCAGGAAGAGCTCTTTGTAAATATCATAATTAGTGGTATTATCTTTAATCTTTTGTGGTGTGAAAATCAAGGACAACATGGAACTTGATACAAAGTAAGAAATTGCCTATTTTTGTAAGTTTTAGGTGATGAAAATGAAGGTTTCGATTAAGTCTTCCTCCTTTGGAAAGTTCTTTAAGGTTCTAAAAGTATGAGAAATGTAGATAAATTTCTTTGATACTATTTCTTCTTCTGTGAATTGTTTAGCTGCTTTAATCAGATGAGATCAAATTTGATCCTCTGTCCTAAGTTCAAAAGGACCAAGAGCCAAGCATTTTCTGAAAAGGTCTGAATACATCAAACTAATTGCTCCTAATGAAGCATTTGCTTTTGGGGCCTTCTTAAGTTAGTTTTTGAAATTTATTCATGTCAAATTTCCAGGTTCAAGTTGGTAAATTGAAGTAACATTGTTACTCGTCTTCCCTATCAAAATCCTAAAAGTATATTAAAATGCAAAACAAAAACAAAGAAAAATGCCTGTGACAGCTTTGGGAAATAGTGTGGAGCACCATACGTGGACTGAAAACTGTGAATAACTTCTGAAAAGTAGAAAACAACTTTGACAAAACTAACAGTAAAGTCAATCTATGCTTAAAAAGTTCATATATCAGCAGCAGCCAAAGATAAATCAGTAGACCAATTTCCCCAGTGAATACCAGGAAAACAGAAAGCTTGGAGTAAGAGGGGCTAGGACATTGTTTGGAGAGAGTTGCTAGGAAAATTGTCAGCACTCCAAAACACACACACACACACACACACACACTCACACACACACTCACTCACTCTTAGATTGGCTGGCTTTAGACTTCAGTCCCTGGTCTCACTTGGTAGGAGTCTTGCTAACTAAAATGGAGGATTTTCCTTCAGTCATTTTAACATTGACAATAGATCTAAAAAAATAAGAGGAGGAACTATGGTTTATTTTAGGTGTTTCAACAATAATGGCAAAATCAATCAACCAACAAAATAAAATCTGACAGAGCAGTACAGTTCCTAAAGTCTATTTTAATTCATATATCGCTTTTTATACTTTCTACTGGCAATTATGTGTTTGATAAGACCTAGGTGTATTTTAGATGCCACCAGCAGAAGCTAGAGGAATGTTCAAGAAGGGGACCTTGAGAACCGCACCAAAACCTGAACACAAGGCACTGGCCACCATTAGCGTTCAATCTTCACTTGGGTCTGAGGGTGCCCAGGGGAACTGGGGCTTTTTTACAGGTAGATGTGTAGAACCAGTGGCCATGCTTCAGGGATGGGCTATGGACTTCTAGTCTACTCCAAGGCCTGGAATGCTTGCCCTTCCCTACCATTCACAATGATAGCAAATCTCTTAAAATTATCTACAGTGATAGAAATTTAAAAATTTGGTTATACTTTAGTGGGTGGTATAACCACCTATTGACAGAAAAGAACATTGATTTTTAGAATGATAAAACATTCTTTATCTTGATCTGGATGTTAGTTACATAATAACATACATACAGATATATTTATTGAGCTACAGACTTAAACTGTTCAGCATATTATGGGGGTACAAATGTTTACGTTACGGATATTGCCTTTGTCCCACCCAAGTCAGAGTTTCAAGTATGTCCATCCCCCAGACAGTGTGCACCACATCCATTAGGTGTGTATATACCCATCTCCTCCTCTCCCCTCCCATCTGCCTGACACCCGATGAATGTTATTACTATATGTACACTTAAGTGTTGATCAGTCAATACCAATTTGATGGTGAGTACATGTGGTGCTTGTTTTTCCATTCTTGTGGTACTTCACTTAGTAGAAGGACTCCAGCTCTATCCAGGATAATACAAGAGGAGCTAGATCACCATTGTTTTTTGTGGCTGAGTAGTACTCCATGGTATACATATACCAATTTTATTAATCCACTCATGTTTTGATGAGCACTTGGGTTGTTTCCACATCTTTGCAATTGTGAATTGTGCTGCTATAAATATTTTAGTGCAGATTTTTTTTTATAGAATATCTTTTATTATTTTGGGTAGAGCCTAGTAATGGGATTGCTGGATCAACTAGTAGTTCTACTTGTTTCTCTTTGAGGTATCTCCATATTACTTTCCACAGAAGTTGCACTAGTTTGCAGTCCCACCAGCAGTGTATGAGTGTTCCCATCTCTCCACATTCATGCCAACATTTATTGTTTTGGGACTTTTTGGTAAAGGCCATTCTCACTGGAGATAAGTGATATCTCATTGTGGTTTTGATTCGCATTTCCCTGACGATTAGAGATGTTGAGCATTTTTTCATATGTTTGTTGGCCATTAGTCTATCTTCTTTTGAAAAGTTTCTGTTCATGTCCTTTGCCCACTTTTTGATAGGGTTGTTTGATTTTTTTTCTTGCCGATTTTCTTGAGTTCTATATAGATTCTAGTTATTAGCCCTTTATTGGATGTGTAGGATGTGAATATTTTCTCCCATTCTGTAGGTTGTCTGTTTGTTCTCATGGTAGTTTCCTTGGCTGTACAGAAGCTTTTTAATTTGATAAGGTCCCATTTATCTATTTTTGTTGTTACTGTAGTTGCCTTTGGAGTCTTCTTCATAAATTCTTTGCCTAGGCCAATGTCTATAAGAGTTTTTCCAACATTTTCTTCTAGAATTCTTATAGTTTCATGCTTCAAGTTTAAGTCTGTTATCCACCATGAGTTGATTTTCATGAGAGGTGAAAGGTGAGGATCCTGTTTCAGTCTTCTATACGTGGCTATCCAATTTTCCCAGCATCATTTATTGAATAAGGATTCTTTTCACCAGTGTATGTTTTTGTCTGCTTTGTCAAAGATTAGATGGCTATATGAGGATGCCTTTATATCTGGGTTCTCAGTTCTGTTCCATTGGTCTATGTCTCTGTTCTTGTGCCATTACTATGCTATTTTATTTACTATAGCCTTGTAGTATAGCTTGAAGTCTTGTAAATTAATGGCTCCCAATTTGTTCTTTTGGCTTAAGATTGCTTTTGCTATATGGGTCTTCTCTGGTTCCATACAAAGTGTAGAATTAATTTTTCTAGGTCTGTGAAAAATGATGTAGGCAGAATATATGTTCACAGTCTCACATATTTTTAGGGATTTCGGGACTCTGTGGAGAAGAAACCCAAGGGTGAACCAAAACAACCTGAAATCTTGGCTTAACCCCCTTCCTACTTCAAACACTGAAAAGATCAAAATGCTCAGCACTTCTGTAGCAGTAGCGTGGGAGGTTAAATGTAGGACTAATAGGAGGTGAACCTGTATCTAAATAGCACGGCATTCAAAGTAGCAGCTCCACGGACTCTTGAAGGAATTTGAATTATTTCTTACCTTAATTGCCACATAAGTGGAAACATTCACGTTTTTTTCTGAATATTATTTTATTTTATTATTATATTTATTTATTTCAGCATATTATGGGGGTACAAATGTTTAGGTTACATATGTTGCCCTTGCCCACACCTGCCCCGCAAGGCAGAGCTTCAAGCGTGACCATCCCCCAGATGGTGCGCATCGCATTCATTATGTATGTATATATCCATCCCCTCCTCCCCACTCCCATCTGCCCGACGCCCAATAAACATTATTCCTATATGTGCACTTAGGTGTTGATCAGTGAAACCGATTTGCTGGTGAGTACATGTGGTACTTATTTTTCCATTCTTGGGATACTTCACTTGGTAGAATGGGTTCCAGCTCTATTCAGAGATATACAAGAGGTGCTATATCACCATTGTTTCTTATAGCTGAATAGTACTCCATGGTATACATATACCACATTTTATTAATCCACTCATGTATTGATGGGAACTTGGGTTGTTTCCACATCTTTGCAACTGGGAACTGTGCTGCTATAGACATTTGAGTGCAGATGTCTTTTTTATAGAATGTCTTAGAGAGCATTCACATTTTTTGAAAAAAACAAAACATATAACCTCATTCTCCACTGTTTCTATATGTAATTTCTAAAGTTACAATAAAAATTACAGAACTTGCAAAGAAGTAGAAAATATGATTGATTATAGAGGAAAAACATCAATATAAGGATATACAAGTGTCCTAGATATTGGAATTGGCCAACAAGTTTATGTAAAATAACTATTATAAACATACTGAAGAATTTATCTGTCTGGAAAAGACAGATATAATGGATGAAGATTTGGAAAACCTCAGGAGAGAAACAGAAACTCTCAAAAAGAATCAAATTAAAATTTTAGACAAAGAAAATACAATATCTGAAATAAATTTTTAGATGGATTTAATGACAAATTGTGTATTGCAGAAGAAAGGACTAATGAACTTGATGATAGGTCAGTATAATTTTTCCATATGATTAGGTGTGACTCTGTTGAAATAAAACTTTATTACAGTCACAGAATTTATTTTATATACTTTTCACTAGTCATAAAATATTGTTTTGACTTTTTTCCTGTAGCCATTAAAAATGCAAAATATCTGAAATAAAAAAATGTAAAAATCATTTTTAGCTCATGGGCCATACAAAAACAGGTGGTGAGCCAGATTTGGACTGAGGGCCATAGTTTGTCAACCCCTGCTGTAACCCAAGGCTACTGAAGGGCCTGTGCTATGATCTTGAATACAAGTTATTGCTTTGTGGGCCTTTCATGTGTTCTGTTACATTTGATTTAGCCCAGTCATATGTCATTGATTAGGAAAGATCTGTTACAAAATATTTTATTGCTTTTTTTAGTGATCTTCCCATATTTCTTTGACTTTTTGAAAATGGTTTTGGAATCCTGATTTAACTTCCTTTAACAAGAAGGGATAGAACAGAATAAAGAGCCCAGAAATAAATCCATGTATTTATGGTCAATTGATCTTCTACAAAGATGCCAAGAACACACATGGTGAAAGGACAGTCTCTTCAATAAACAGTGTTGGGAAAACTGGATATCCACACACAGAGGAATGAAATTGGACATTTATCTCACACTATATTAAAGAAATCAACTCAAAGTGGATTAAAGACCTAAAATTAAGACCTGAAACTGTAAAATTAGTAGAAGAAAACATAGGGCAAAGTCTCTTGACATTGGTCTTGACAATGATTTTTTGAATATGACCCCAAAGACACAGGCAACAAAAGAACTAATAGACAAAAGGGATTACAGCAAAGTAAAAAGCTGCTGCACAGCAAAGGAAACAGCCAAAAGAGTGAAGAGACAACTTGTAGACTGTGAGAAAAGATCTGCAAATCTTATAGCTAAAAAGGAGTTAATAGTCAAAATATATATGAAATTCAAACAACTCAATAGCAAGAAAACAAATAACCTGATTAAAAAATAGGGAAAGATCCTAAATAGACATTTCTCAAAAGAAGACATTCAAATGGCCAACAGACTTCTGAAAAGGTGCTAAACATCACTAATCATCAGGGAAATGCAAATTAAAACCACCTCACACCTATTAGAAAGGCTGTTATCAAAAAGACAAAATTATCTTTTTTGATGGTAAGGATGTGGAGAAAAGGGAACCCTAGTATACTGTTGGTGGAAATGTAAGTTAGTACAGCCATTATGGAAAACAGTGTGGAGGTTCCTCAAAAAATTAAAAATAAAACTACAACATTTTCCAGCAATTCCACTTCTGCATATATATCCAAAGGAAATGAAATTGGTATGTTGAAGAGAATGTGCACTCCCATGTTCATGGCAGCATTATTCACAATAGCCAAGATATGAAATCACCCTAAGTGTCCATCAATGGATGAATATATGAAGCATATGTGATATATGTACACGCACACACCCACACACACATATACAACGGAATACTATTCAGTCTTAAAAAAGAAGGAAATCCTGTCATTTGTGACAACATAAATGAGCCTGGAGGAAATTATGGTAAATGAAATAATCCAGGCACAGACAGACAAAGGCTGCATGATGTCACTTATATGAGGAATATAAAAAAGGCAAACTCATAAAAACAGAAAGTAGAGAAGTAGTTACTGAGGGCTGGTGGAGAGGAATGGGGAGATGTTGGTCAAAAGGTACAGTTTTACTCAGGATGAATAATTTTTAGAGGTCTGCCAGACAGCATGGTGACTATAGTTAATAATAATGTATTGTACACTTGAAAATTGCTAAAAGAATAGATCTTAAATATTTTCACCACAAAAAATGAGAAGTATGTGAGATGATGGATATACTAATTAGCTTGATTTAATAATTTCACAATGTATACATGTATCACAATATCACATTATAGCCACAAATATATGCAATTTTTGTCAATTATAACTTTAAAAAAAGAAGAAGAAGAGAGAAACACCCATCTTTTAGGCTGGGAAGCATAGTCTCCAGCCAGAAGCCTAGAGCAAGCACTTCCAGGGAATGGCACAGGGAACAGAAATTTATGCTGAGCAGGGTTGCCAAATATACATATTTAATAAGCTTTAGGAAGACTCATGAATATTTATGAAAGGAGAAACATGTGCATGCGCAACTGAGCTTCATGCTACTGTATGGTCCCATGTACAAAAAGTGGCATGTTAGCATGATCCAAGGGTGGCATTTTTGTCCATCTGATATCAAAAAGTGAAGCAGAGGACACAAAAACCCTTTGTGTAGACTGGTCAAAACCACTCCATGGTCAGTGGTCTCATATCAGGAAGCAATACTGATCAGTTGTGCCAAAACCACAAAAAGGGAGGAGCAGCATTAGGCAGTTGGTTGAAATCAGCAGCGGAGCAACTCTTTCCAAAGGTTGGTTTCTGCTTAATCCTGAGGGAAGAAGCCTAATGGTGTCTAATGAGGGAGGGGGTAGAACAAGGTGCGTGTGACCTCCCATCTCATCATGGCCAAAATTTCAGTTTTTAGGGTTTCTCTGGGGTCCCTTTGCCAAAAGGGGGTCTGTTTAGTCATTTGAGGGGCTTAGGATTTTATTTTTTTATTTCTCAACTCCTAAAAGTCTTCTGGAACAAGGCTAATGCTTTATCCACAAGACCAGCCTTTATATATTGGAAGGTGAGAATTATAATCTCCCCTTTGATGTATAACTCATGTCCCTTCTTTTCAAGGTACAATCTATTTAATTTCATCTTGTTAGTCATATTCCTTCTTTTTCGTTTGCCAAGATGGTTTTTTTATCCTGACACTACTTACCATGTGTTTTACCTGCCCCTCTGAATTTCATGTCATTTATACATGATTACTTAAATATGGGTTTTTTGCCCTAAAACAAACTCATTAGGCTCCTTTTTTAAAAACCTCATTAGGAAAAGCCATTACTCGGTTTGTAGTATTTTGTTATAGCAGCATGAATGGGCTAAGGCAGAGAATTGGTACTGAGAAGTGTGGGTGAGAACTTTGTCAGGAAGATACCAGAACACCTGGTGGCCAAGCTTGCTGGGAGTACTAGTCCCTAAATATGGAGTATATGCCAACAGAGACATAATTAGAAATCTAGCTGCAATTCTAGGACTGGTCGCAGAAGAAACTGCAAGGAGCCTTAGGGTTCAACAAAGATCCTTCAACTCACTAACTCAGTTAGTCTTAGATAATCAGGCAGCACTACATATCTTGTTGGCTGAACAAAAGGGAGTCTGTGCAATGTTAAACACTACCTGCTATATCTATATAAATACCTCAGGAGAAGTTAAAACCTAAATAGAAAAATTTCCCAACAAGCTGTGTGGCTACAACAAGTCTCTACTAGTGACACCACATCTGATTAGCTTTTAGGGTTATTCACTTGGAACCCCCTGGACTTCTGATCAGTCCTGCAGGGACTCCTGAAGCTAGGACTCTCACTCCTTATCCTAGAGCTCGTTATCTATCCTACAGTCTGCTGCTCTCTTAAGTGCTGTGCTAAGACTGCAAATGAGGGTACTAATGTTCTTGTCATGCAAACCTTAGGTCTGCAACTGGGCATCCATGAATACTTGCAGATAACTGCAAAATGGTTTCATTCCTCTTAGGCCAGACTTAACCTCAACTATATCCCTTGTCACCAGGAAGAAGCCAGATCAACCATCTGCCCTATTCCATCTCATTAGCTCACACCTCAGGAATGAGGTGGGATCAGGCCCAGGGAGACTGAAACTGCCCTTTATATAGTTAATAAAAGACCGCAAGATGGGAACTGTGATAGGGGCCTGAACTCTGCAAACGTATAGGCATAGTTAAAAAAAATAACCAGCCATCATTCCCTAGCTTGCCTTTCTGTAATTGCTTACTCTTTAGGAGTCACATACCTGTGCTTAGTATAAGATTTGTGACTTCCCCAATTGCTTCTGTAGATAACATCACTATTGTAAAACCTAAGACTAGTCTTTGAGATATCTTCCAGACTCTGCATTCAGGGGGATCAACTGACACCAACCAGACCAGTGGCCATGCATAGGAACTGACTCAACAGGTCCTGAGACCCTCTACCCAGGAACTGTCTCAGCTAAGAACATTTTTGCTTCCCAACCCTATGAGTTCATCCCCAGCCAATCAGCAGACCCAATCCCCTAGTCCTTTGCCAACCTACCTTTAAAAACCTTAGCCCACAAATTCTCAGGGAGACTAATTTGAGAAATTCTTCCCATCTCTGTGCTCAGTGCTTCACAGTATTAATATTAACCTTTTTATTTACCGCAACCTCTGCTGTCCTAATGTATTGGCTTCCTCTGAGCAGTGGGCAGTACAAACTGATTTGGCAGTAACAATCTTTGTTATAAAGTGGCAAAGAACTTGGCTGAATTGTGTCTGTGTTCTATTTTTTTGTGGAAGGTAGAACTTGTGAGCAATGGCATTGAATATTTAGCTAAGGAAATGTCTACGCAAAGTGATGACGGTGTGGTGTGGCTTCTCTGACTTCCTGCAGTATGATATGAGAAGAGAGAAATGATTTAAAGATGGATTTGTTAATAGAAAGGGAAGCAGAACTTAAAAATTCTGAAAAATTCTCAGCCTATCCATATCAGAAAAAAATGAGAAAAACTGTTTGGGAGAGAACAGAGAAGAGTGTGGCCAAGTGACTGATGCCTCAGCCATTTAAATGGAAGCCAAATGCTATTAATATTTATTAAGACAATGGGGAGATTAGTCAGCCAGCTAAACAGAAGTCAGGATATATTGTCCAAGACAGTGGAAGAACAACCCCAAAGACATTTCAGAGATCACTGAGGTTGCCTCCCCTATCATAGGCCCAGAGTGCCAGGGCCTGGGGTCAGAACAATATCAAGGGATGGGTTGCTGCTGTCTGGTGCCACCTGACATCACAGGCTTCCCCTTCTTACGGGGTGGCCAAGCTCCTTGGCTGTCCAAATCTGGGTGGGGGGCTGGACCACTGCCACAGTGGCTTGGGAAGGCAGGGCTTTTGCCACAGTGGGCCTGGAGGGCAGAGTATCTAGTCAAAGAAGATTATTCTTGAGCCTTAAGGCTTTGGACTTAATCTTAAGACCTGTCTCTCCTTTCTTCTTTACTATTTCTGCCTTTTGAAATGGGAGTATCTGTCCTGTGCCTGTATTTTGGAAACACATAACTTGTTTGGCTTCACAAGTTCATAGCTGAGGAACAATTTGCCTCAGAGTGAATCATACCTGGAATTTCACTCATATCTGATTTGGATGATATTTACATGAGACTTTTCAGTTGATGCTGGAACAAGTTAAGAATTTGGGGGTTGCTGAGATGGAATAAATGTATTTTTCTAGACAGAAGTCATAAATTTTGGAGGGCTAGGGATGAAATGGTATGGTATGAATATTTGTATTTCCCTCAAATTCATATTTTGAAATCCTACCCTCTAACGTGATGGTATTAACAGGTGGGTCTTTGGATGGTGATTAGATCATGAGGGTGGAACCCTCAGGAATGGGATTAGTGCCCTCATAAAAGAGGCCTGAGAGAGTTCTTTTGGCCCTTCTGCCATGTTAACTGAAGAAAAATGATACTCTTCATATATTTGAAAAGGAGAAATTTAGTTCTCATAAAGGGTTACAGCCTGCAGTGTGGCCATTCTAACAGGCTGTGAAACAATAACCTCAAGCAGAAGCCAAGAGCATGTACTCTGAGAGAAGGAAAATGGGAACAGAAATTTATGCTAAACAGGGTGGCCAAATATACATATTTAACAAGCTATAGGAAGAGTCATAAATATTTATGAAAGGAGAAACATGTGCATGCACAATTGAGCTTTATGTAGCTTCATGGCATCCATGTTCAGAAAATAGTGACCTTAGGATGGTCTGAGGGTGGAGTTTTTGGCTCTCTGATATCAAAAGATGAAGCAGAGGACATGAAAACCCTCTTTGTGCATTATCCATAGACTGGTCAGAACCACTCTATGGTTGGTGGCCTCTTATCAGGAAAGAATGTTGGTCAGTTATTGTGCTATAACTGCAAAAGGTAGAAGCAATATTAGGCAGTTGGTTGAAATCCTCAGGGAAGCAAGTCTCTCTAAAGCTGGTTTTGTTTAACGCTTAGGGAAAAGAGCCTAAAGGAGGTTAATGGGGGGGGGTATAATGAGGTGTGTCTGATCTCCCATCTTGTCATGGCCAGGAACTCAGTTTTAAGGTTTCTCTGGGGTCCCTTGGCCAAGAGAGGCATCTATTCAGTCAGTTGAGGGGATTAGCATTTTATTTTCATTTACAGTCCCATGAAATTAAAATATACAACTGTCTGTAAGGAAGTGGGCTCTCACCAGACATCAAATCTGCCTTGATCTTGGACTTTCCAGCATCCAGAACTGTAGGAAATACATTTCTGTTGTTTATAAGCCACTCAGTCTATGATATTCTACTATAACAGTCTGAATGGATGCATGAGTTTGTTTCCTTTCTTCTTTTTAAAGTCATTAAGCTCCTTTTGTATTAATAAAAAATTTATTAGGCAACTCTGTCAATAAGATTTTTCAACAACAAAAATAAACTTGACTTTTCCACCGGCAGTTCTAAAGTCACTTCCTTAAAGCTCATGACCAATGGAGAAAGATAAACTCCATCAGTTCCAACTTAGAAAAGAGAGACAGGTGGAAAACCACTGAATGGAGTATTTTGCCTGGCAATCCCACCAGAACCTGTGAAAAAGGTCAGGAGTCATTCCCCAAAGGGAATGGTAGGTACCCAGAAGAAGGATAGAGTACCCCAAAGGAGGGGAGGGATGCTGGGTAGACAGAAATAATAAAAGTCCACTATAGTTTTCCAAAAAGTATTTGAAGAGACCTGCAAAAATCATCATTTTTTCCCCCTGAGGTCACTTATGTTTATCTTTTTACTCTCAAAGTGCTGTAATATCTCACGATCGATTGCTTTTGCCTGAAATTGAATGAAAACTTCTTTTTTAATTAGGGAAAATATTACAAAGTCTATGGAAGGCAGAATAACAGGGTGTTTTTATTTTAAAGAGCAAACAACTCTACATCTTGTTGGTGCAAGCAGATGTGCCTTGGCTTTTGTTTTTGCATATTCATTAGATTTCATTGTTCAAAGTGATCATGTAAGAATCTGGCCAAGCTTTTACAAGAGGATGTCATACTGGCCTCATTCCAAGAAAATTAATAATCTTATTTCAAGCTGCTCTCCCTTCTCTTAGCTGTGGGCTTCTAGGCAAGGCCACTGGTGTTCCCCTTTCTATGAATTACAAGGTGGTTCAGGCCCCCAGTATTTCTATTATAGACCATTCTGTCTTTCATTTAAAAATTGCCTCTTATGAGTATTATTCTCTGTTATAAAAAGACTTCATTGTTTCACTCCTATTCACTCCTTCTATGTTCAAGGTCGCTAGTTACTCTATTATTTAGGCAGACAATCTTTTCATAATTTTTTTCCCCAATCAGTCTCAGTTCAAGGACTTACATTCTCAATATCCCCCATAAGTTTTGCCATTTCTTCTCATGAAAACATTCTCCGTAGCTTCCCTTTCTTCGGCAGCTTCACGTATTCAATTCTTCATAATGCATTGCTGTGTGGAATGTAGGTAAGCCTTGTTTATGGTGGGTTTCATCTGGGGAAAAAGATTTTTTTCTTATTTCCTTAGAATCAGTAACAATTAACTAAAGTTTATTAACTTATTTGGGAAAACCCATTGTCATCTAGCTTACATGAATAAGACTCCCAGCTTCTAAGGGGCAAGAGACACAAGTTTTGAGGGTGGCAGAAACAGAGCATGGATCAAAGGAGATAGTTAGCTGAAGATAGACAGGTGCAGAAATCAAAAGGATCTTTTGGATTAAATTTCCAAAATGAAATTTTTATTTATTAATTTTTTTATTTCAGCATATTACAGGGGTACAAATGTTTAGGTTACATATATTACTTTTGCCCCACCCGACTCAGAGCTTCAAGCATGTCCATCCTCCAGATGGTGTGCACTGCACCCATTAAGTGTGTATATAACCCTCCTCACATCCCCCGTCCCAGCTGCCCGACACCCTAAGGTAGTCAGAAATCTGGCTCAAGCTAAAGGTGCATGTCTTATATTGTTTTATTGAAAGATCATCCCATTAATACTTATAGTAAGCACTAATTAATGATAGCTTACCATATATTGCTTCTAACCATGAAAAACTGCAATTAAAGTCATCATTTTACAAAACCAAGATCAGACAGCTGGTAAGGGATGGGTTTGTTTAATTCCAAAGTCAGTTATCTTTATATACTCTGCTGCCTCATAATGTAGCATGCAATGCTGATATATGTGCAAAGCTAGCCTTTAGATGTGAGTAATCCTTATAAGAGGAACTATTTTTAATGAAATAGATGGAGTATTCTATAAAAGAAATATTGGAGGCATGAATCTCCTTGTTATACCTATGAGAGCCATGTCTAATTTTCCTTGGGCTGAAAATTCAGATAGAACTGATAGTTGGAAGTGAGGGAGGACCCTAGAGTGAATACATAACATAAGGACTTATTCCCCTTCTGTGCCATCATCATTATCATGCCAATCCCAGGGGATGATATTCATTATCATCATGATACATGTCAGCCCTACCATGCTCCCTAGCTTGTGTGACCCTGCAAAGTTACTTAGCCTCTCTGAGCTTCATTTTCAGTATCTATAAAATGAAGAGAAGAGTTTGGATCAAGATGGCATACTAAATGCATGTTTCATCTTTCTTCTCTCATCCTAGAAAGGAGAGAAAAATATTTTGAAAATTCATAACAGTTCTGGAAAACAAGAAAGCGCAATGTTAATTGACCAGAAATTATAAGGAATAGTTGCAGGCAGAAAGCAGATGGAACTTGATTGAGAAACCACAGCACAAAGCACACTCATGAAAGTATGGTTGTAGAAGGTGGGAGGGCTCAAGGGGCTCAGAGGAAGAAGATGATACCTTCAAATATACAGATGGAACTGATTAGGGTGAAAAATCGGAAGCAAGTGGGAAGACCAGGGGAAAAATTATTCAGGCAGAGGGAACAGCAAATGCAGAGGAAGCTAGGAAGGAAGAAGCGTGTTCTCAGAAAGGAAGGAGCCCAGTGTAAGTAGAGCAGGGTGGATGGACTGAGGTTGGAGATGGTAGTTGGGATTAGGAACCACCTGGAAGCACTTGCATCTCTGAAGGACGTGATTGTGTTGCAAGGTCTTTGGGGGTGTGAGAACCAGCTCCTCAGTGCTGCTGACTTGCCTCGTTTCTTCACTGATGCCCGTTATAGTGCATGTCACATTGGTGCAGCTAAGACCTCAGCCCTTACCTCCTGTTCTGGAGAACTAAGGAGAGTTTGGGGGTTTGATGGGTATAATGAGGATTTGTCGAACTCCTCACTAATTTGACTTGAGGTTTCCTGAGCACAGATGGAAACCTTGGTCAGCCTTGGGCTCTGAGAGCTGGGCTTATGCTGTTTGGTTAGAGGTGATCAGCATGCTGACCTGAGCAGAATGGCCACTCACCCCCTGCCCTGCCTTTGGCCGACCCCAGTAGCCTTCCTTATCACATGCAAGCTGGTTTGGAAGGTTGAAGGGCAGTTGTGAGTGGAAGGCCAGTGCCAGGAGAACTGCAGAAAGCAGAACCTCTTGCATTCTTTCTGACAGTGAGGCCTGATACCCTACTTATATCTGCAGTTTCTAGAGCTGAAGTGGGCTATCAAGAATACATTTAAGAAGTAAGGACAGAGTAGCATTCTGAGTGTGGACTGATAACAGCGCCTCACTTATCAGCAGTAAATTGCACGCTGCAGGGCAGCATTGGATGGGAGGTCTAGTGGACAGTGCTTTCCGCATCCTTTATCTGTAAGAGCTTAGCTGCAGAGAGGTAGGGACGTGGGGAAACTCAAGAGCCTGGGGATTGGCTAGGGAAGGGGGCTGCCGAAAACCTTTCACCACTTCCAGAGATTCTCCCACAGCAGCCATAAAACAGATAACTGCCAATCTGTGGCCACAACTCCAGGGTGAGGTTGAAGCTTGTGAGAAAGTTCAGTGGGAAGATTTCAAGCGGCTGAGAACCATGGAAGGGAAAATCATAAGAAGTCTGCTGCAAAATGGCCCAAATGATCACTAACTTGTGATGCAGTATATCTGCACTGCAGAACTATAGGCTACGAAAATTGTTATAGGAAAACTCCACTGTAACTCAGTAAGTAGGCTTTGAATTTTTCAACCTTATGAAATATGGGGATCACAATAATGCAAACTTAATGAAAAACAGAATTTTTCAGTGGGTCTGTATCTTAGTCTTTTCAGGCTACTATAACAAAATACCATAAAAACTGGAAAGCTTAAACAATAGATATTTACTTCTCACAATTCTGAAGTCTGGAAAGTCCAAGGTCAAGGTGCCAGCAGATTTGGTGTGTGGTGAGCACTTACTTTCTTCGTAGATGGACATCTCACTGCAAGCACACACGACAGAAGGGAGGGACTCTGGTCTCTTCGGCCTCTTATAAGGGCACTAATTCCATTCATGAGGACTCCACCTTCATGACCTAATCACCCCCCAAAGGCCCCACCTTTTAATGCCATCACATTATGTAAGGATTAGATTTCAACATGTGGATTTTGAGGGGACACAAACATTCAGACCATGGTAGTCAGTACTGCTATAAAAAAAAAAAGTAAAAGTGGCAGATAGTGTGCTGTGAGCAAGTGGACATACATGGAAAAAAGAAAGTCACTTAGGTAGGTGACCAGGGGGTTGATGTTTCCTTTCTACCTGTCCCTTCTCAACTCCCACCGAAGACAAGAACTTCAGCTGCTCCTGTTAGAAAAAGGGAGAAAATTGCCGAGTACATTATATCCAAGTTTGCATCACTGGTGGTGCGGATGTGGGTTTGGGTTTATGTATGATTATCCTGGAAAAACCACCGATGGTGCTGAGTGGGGCATGGTGACCTCAGACACAAGAGAAGCAGAAGAAACTACAGATGAATGTGATTCCATTCCTGTGGCTCAGGGAACATTCAGAGGAATTATGACACTGCTACTCAATATATGTGCAGTGGAAACCTACTCTCAAAGGGGGGGGGCAGAGAGAGAGAGAGACAGAGAGAGAGAGAGAGAGAGAGAAAGGGAGAGAGAAAGAGAAATAATAAGAGAGAGAGATTGAAAATTTAGACCAATGAAAGAAAACAACTAATATGCATCAATTTTTGTCTGTCTACAACCTGAGTGTCAAAACCTCAGATCTGTGGTAACAAACCCTTTAGTCATGAATCCTAAGCACATCCTATCAGGGATGAGAAAGTGTCTATAATTGCAGAGATATTAGGAGAAAATTTCTGCTCTGATCAGATTCATTCTGATCAAAGCAGAGACTTGGAGACTTGGTTGTTATGGAAAGAATTTTCCTTACTGAAAGTCAAATAGTCTATAAATACTCTCTATCATACCAAAGAAACACATGATCCAACGGAGGCAATATGTGGGTCTTCAAGTAGGAATTATACCGCTCCCTTCACTACCAAGTCTTGCTTTTCAGATGAAAGCCTGGCTGCCTGTGGGCCTCTGTTTTCTTTTTTACTGTAGACAAGGGGGCAGAAAGTGTAGTCTCATCTCATACACTGCTAAACTGAGGAATATTCTGCAAGGAGCTATTACAGATGAGCTACTGGGGCATCTCAACATAACATAGTATGCTCAAAAACTCCCTGAGACCCCATGTATGGTCCCAGGACATGCAGGCCAGATATAGGCCTCATTTCAGATGAGAGCTGAGCCGTCAGGGATTCTGCCTTTAAAATGCACCACTCAGGACACCTGCTGGTTTGTGAAGTGTTCTCAGAGACTGTGGTGTGTCTGTCTCAGTGCTATGTGGTGACATTTAGCCTATGAGAACTTGGTGGAAGAATCCCACTCTGTCCCAGCACCCTGACATTCACACAGAGGACACAGGACAACAGGCAGTGCTCCAAATGGACCTGAAAGGGGCCCCAACATCCCCCGGCACAAAGGTGGTGAGGATGAGTAGAAAGAGGTGATGGCTGCTCCTTGGGTAGAGTAAGGGACAGTTGGCTCTGCTTAGAGGTGGAGTGGAGCACCTTCCATGTCATCATAGAGAAGCAGCAAGCCTCTTATGTGAGCTTAAATCCAGAGGCAGCAGCATTTGAGTCCAAAAGACACAGAGGAATCATCTGCATCAGGATGGAAACAAACAGTATCACTGAGGAAGGGGCGATGATGCCTGCGGGAAGTGAGAAGTGGGTTTCCAGAACTGTGGAGCAGGTATCAGCTTATTGCAGAGGGCTCTGAGAAATCCATCAAATAGCTCATTAACTCACGATGTTCTGGATCAGGACATCACTCATGTAGCTAAGATGCTGATTAACACGGTGTTAACAATGGGGTTAGCTCAGAGGTCCCAGTCATTTTTACCCCCTGACTAGGGGGAGGATAGGAATAATATTTTTCCTGGGAGGGCATTGAGGATTTCCCCCTTTCCTAGCGTGTGAAGCAATAGGGAGGCGCCCTTTGCAATAGTACTCAAGGTGAAGATCAAGTCAGACTCTCTATTGGATAGTAATATGTATCAGAGATGTGTTTACAGCTTAGATCAGGGGTCCTCAAACTTTTTAAACAGGAGGCCAGTTCACTGTCCCTCAGACTGTTGGAGGGCCGAACTATAGTTTAAAAAAAACTATGAACAAATTCCTATGCACACTGCACATATCTTATTTTGAAGTAAAAAAACAAACGGGCAAAAACACCTGCTTGTGGCCCGCGGGCCATAGTTTGAGGATGCGTGGCTTAGATCATACAGTCCATCACTCTGTGCTCCCAGTACAGGCTTCCTCTTGGTCTTGGTGTGTCATCTTTGTATGGTCTTACACAATTTAGGCCATTTCCCCAGAATGCAAGAGATTGGGAAAAGTCACGTCTTTGGTTTTGTAAGGAGTGAGAGCCATCTCTTGGGCACCTAACTTGCCACATTCAGCAGGTTATTGAACACGTGTATCCAACATGATTAGGTTGAATCCTGATCTCTTACACTAAACACTGAATGCTTTATTATGCACAGTTCTGCCATGTTGCTGCTTTGTGCACGGTAAGAGAGCTTCATCATTTTCTTGCCATCAGGGATATCAACTGATGGTTCTTCTAGAGGCAATGTGAAGATAAGAGAAACCCAGTATCACAAATTCATTCACTCATTTATTCATTCTTTCACTGAATGAGCGCTTATTGGGCATATACTGCATATACTGATTTATGGGTATCTCAATTACTGGCCCCTGAGCTAGAGAGGAAAGCTGTTTACCTTTTTG
Organism: Cheirogaleus medius; assembly: GCA_008086735.1. Classification (NCBI taxonomy): domain Eukaryota; kingdom Metazoa; phylum Chordata; class Mammalia; order Primates; family Cheirogaleidae; genus Cheirogaleus; species Cheirogaleus medius. The sequence goes on from VBSM01001681.1 coordinate 353,328, forward strand.
TGTCTGCTGTCTTCTTCATTGCATTTGTCTTGTCCCCTCTCTCAACACACAATTCATCTCTGGCAAACATTAACGGCTCACTTTTCCATTCCACACCCTGACTTAGGCTCCTGCAATACAAAGTGACCTGAACACAACTCCTGCATTTGTTTCTAAGGACGGCTGCAGCTCTCTCACTGTGCACAAAGCAGCAACATGGCAGAACTGTGTCAAGAAACATACATGGTCAAATGCTTTGTAGAAAGCACTGACAATTCAGCGTGCCCCAGATACCAGGGGGTAAGGCCTGAGGCTCAGCTCTGCCTCGGACATGGAGAGAGGCAGGGATGCTCAGTGTCACGCTGTGCCTACTACTCTCTCTGCAGTGACCTGCTCCCCCGCTGAGTTTAGACCTGAGTCAAAAGTCTTCATTCCTTCCCTGTCTTTGTTCTGCCCCCGATGCCTCCAGACCCACCCTGCAGCGCAGAGTCTCTGGGACAGCGGCTGGTTTTCTTGCAGCTGCTCTGCGCCCCCACTCTGCTTTCTCCTTCCCTCTCCCATTGTTCTTCATTGGCCAGCCTTGTTTGCGGCACAAGGACATGAAGAAGACATTCTTCTCATTCTCCAGTCATTGTCACTAATTGAAATGGGAAGCAAGACAAGGCTCCAGAAGAAAAGTTTATTATGGACTGCTTTGTTGGAAGAAAATGAATCACCTAAGCAGATAGGTTTCCGTGATCTCAGGCAAACCTCACTCTTTATGCTACACAACCCCGTCTAATTGTTCAAGAAAATGTTCATCTGCTTCATAATGAAACAGCCATAATGGAAGTGTTGTGAAATCACTGAAAAGTTTATTCAAGGCTTGCTCCTGAAAGCCCAGTCATAATGCATGGGCTTCGGGGGAGTTAATAGAATTGGCTGTCATTGAAATTGCGTGGATAACAAATTTGCCTAACTTGTATCCTTTTAAAAATGCCTGTTGGTGGAAGTCTGAATTGGCATTTGACAGATGCAAAGCACTAACAAAAGAGGTGAATTTCCCAGCTCTGGTGTCAGGCCCTCCCCTTGTGGCTGTGTTGTCAGGGTCCCTGCCCAGCCTCTCACAACTGAATGGGGCCGGGAAATCTCTAAGTTTCCCGTGAAACTATGTCTTATAAACAGGGGATATTGAACTCTTTCGTTAAAGTATGAAGCATAGAGAAAGAGGAGAAAATCATCCCATGGAGTGAAAGGGAAATATCCAGAAAGAATGAATGGACGAAATGAGGGTAGAGAAGACAAACTACCCTGTAGTGAAAATTTTCCAATAAATTATGTCAGGATAAGGAGTCAGAACCCATGAAGAAAAAGAAATATAAAAACAATGTGGCAGACATGTGCACTCCTGGTGTGCTGCACAGCTCTTCATGAATAGAAAGAAGTTTAAGATACATTTCTGCCAGCAAGAAGCCTAGATTCATTCATTCGTTTATCCATTCACTGAAGAAATAAACACTTTTGAGCCTGCAGCCATTGAAATATGGTGACCATTTAGGGGCAAAACTAGAGGAGGCTGCCTCCTCTAGAAAGGTTAAGTTCAGAAAACCATTTGAATTGGAGATTTGGGAAACTGATTTGGAGACCTACCTCACACATATCATGTGTCTCCTTTGAGCTTCACCCAGGCCTGCCCTTCCAGAAACTTCTGACTTGGGTTGTTGGGCATTAAATGTAAGGGTGATTCTCTTTGCTTCTTTCAATGTTCACAAACACCACCTTTCACACTGGACCCATCTGTAATCAAATTTTCTCTTTCTCCTCTCCATTAGGAAGAAATGTGTGACAGATTAAAGATGACTGCATATTCTTAACACTTCCCTGGTGATCGGTGAGGTCTATGTCCCCTGGAAGGCTCTGTGACTACCTTGACCAATGGCATGTGGTGGAGGTGATGCTATGCCAGTTTCCAGACCTCGAGGAAGTAAGTGGCCAATGCCAGTTCTTGTTTATGGGAACATTTTCTCTGGGAGCCCTGGGACGCCGTGCTGGGGAGGCTACAGGCAGGTGCGCTAGTCGACAGCCCCAGCTGAGCCTAGTCTTCCACCCATCCCTTCCTAGGAACAAGATGAATGCGGAAAGCCATTTTAGACCCTAAAGCAGGGGTCCTCAAACTTTTTAAACAGGAGGCCAGTTCACTGTCCCTCGACCGTTGGAGGGCCGGACTATAGTTTAAAAAAGAAACTATGAACAAATTCCTATGAACATCGCACATATCTTATTTTGAAGTAAAAATACAAAACGGGCAAAAACACTCAGCGGGACGGATAAATGTCCTTGGCGGGCCGTATGTGGCCCGCGGGCCATAGTTTGAGGACCCCTGCAAAGACTAGCACAAATGCCAGCTGAATACCATCAAGTAACCTCAACTAATACTACACGGAGCCAAAGAAACATCTAACTGAGCCAAACCTGAAATTCTAACCCAGAACATCATGAAATATTAATGAAAAAGACATTGTTTTAAGCTACTAAGTTTTAGGGTGATTTATTATGTAATAACAGAAGAAAAGATAAAAATCACAAGTGATAGCAGTGCTTCTTTTCCCCCCTCTGAGGGGACATCTTTTTACTTGCTTCTTCACTGGTGCCTGGAATTCATCTCAAGTCACTCATGTCATGGGATCTTTTTGGCATCCCATACCACAGCTAGAAGGCAATGTGGCGAGGGCTATTCTATCTGGAAAAAAAATTATTTTTTTGTCAGAGACACATCCCCAGCCAGGAAGAAACTTGCCCACACAATGGCCCGTGTGGCGGGTGTGTATGCGTATGTGTGTGTATCTGCTTCTTGCTTGCGAGAGAAATATGTGTTTCATTACCAGACTTCATTTTCTATCCTCAATGGAGCCTTTTTCTTTTGGTGGGGACTATAGAAACCATTTCAAGGCAAAATCCTGTCTACTGCTTTTGTTTTTCCCTCCTTATTTTGTTGGAGCCTTCGCCTCAGCATTCAGCGCTGGCGTTTCTTGAGGTGGTGGGTATTGTTCCTTCCTCCTGAGCCTGGCAGAACGCTTGGAGGGTCAGTTGGAAATGAAGCTTCTATTATCTGTGATCTGCCTCACCCTCTAAGCCGGTCCGTCCTTACACTAAGGCTCAGCCAAGCATGAAGAAAACTAATTGTCCCCACTCTCTGCTCTACTGCACACCAAACCCCCGCTTGTGCTTCTCCCGGTTCTCCACCCATCGGAGAAAACCTCGCCTAAGCGGAGGCACAGAGGGACACCGTCCCAGGTACTGCTCTGCCCAGCATGTGCGGCTTAAGCAGCCTGTGACTCAAATCGAGGTGTCCCAGGGCTTCTCCCAGAGCCGCCAGTGCCAGGGAAGGGGCGGAGGGAGGGCGAGAAAGCTGATGACTCTGCGTGTTCCCAGTAATTGCAATGGGCATAGGAAAGGGGACTTGATTAATTTGCCTGATGAATTATGCATCACCTCCATGTGCCGCCCTCCCAGCTTCAAAGCTTATTATTCACATTGCTTGAATCCAACCACCTCTCCCCTCCTTGCCTAGAAAGCTGTTGTCCAACAAGTATCCGTCAGTGAAGCCTTTGGCGACTGACTGTTCTGACCACCTAACAAAGTGCCTCCAGGAAGTCAACAGAATTGTAGAAATGTGAGCTGTATTAAATAAACACACACACGCACATACATATAGCTGGAGTAATTCAGCAATAACAAGCCCAGGATTTATGATGTGAGGGGGAAACTCAGCTGTCTTTTGTAGTCTAGGACAAAAAAAGAAATTAAATACAGAAGTGGCAATTATTTTGTTAGTCGCGTTTAAAGTTAATACCACATGAAAGAAAGTCTCCTTGAATAAAGAAAGGAGCAACAAGGAATGCCACGGCAGTGAGATTAACTGGGTGTGTTCAGCTGTGGATCGAAAATTTGATCTCCCAATTTTTCATCTTTCTGATCTGTTCAAGCTTAGGTTTAACCAGGGGCCTTTTCAATCCCTTCAGAGTGTTAGTGGCAATCTGGCCTTTCATTAAGCATCCTAGCACGCCCTAAATGATGCAGTCCACCTTGTTACCCATCTTTCCAGGTGAAGACAGAAAACTTTTTGTGTTAGTAATCAGAGTAAAATAAAGGCAATATCTTGTATGTGAAGTTGGGCTTGAAGAACTGAGCAGGGCACAGTCTTTGTCAAGTTTTTCTGTCAAAGCTTGGCCTGAGAGGCAAAGCTAACAAGGGAAACAAATTAAGTTAATAAAATTTGTCTATGATTTAAGCTTTTTTGTATTTTTTTGGTAATAGCTTCATTGAAATATAATTCACATACCATACAATTTACCCACTTAAAGTGTACAATTCAATGGTTTCTAGTATATTCATAGAGTTGTGCAGCCATCACGACAATAAGTTTCAGAACATTTTTATCATCCCCGAAATAAACTCTGTACTCTTTAGCTATTTCTCTCAGTCCCCCATTTTCCACCCCAAAGCAACCATCAGCCATCCAAGGCAAGCTTCCCAGGCCAGCTTTCTGACCCTGTGCATGTGCCAGTTCTGGACGCTTCATATAAATGGAATCATAGACTATGTGGCCTTTTGTGTATGGCTTCTTTTACTGAGCATAACATAACTTTCTTCCTTTTTATGGTGAAATACTATTCCATTGTCTGGATAGACCCCATTTTGTTTAACCATTCATCAGTTGATGAAACAGTGAGATGATTTTGCAGTCTTTTTACTTTGAATTTTTATGTTTTCTATCTTTATGGAAAGAATCTCACAGCAAGTTGAAAAAAAAAGCTTTTGAGTAAGCACTAGACAAGAAGACCAATGTAAAACTCTAAGTAAGAAATAGATGTTAGGTTTTTTCAGTTTGGGGTAATAGCAAAGAGTGAGATCCCAATACATTTCGTGTAGCGTTCAGAGAAAGCTTCACAAAATTAGCTATTTTTCAAAGCAGAAAATAAAAAAAGCATCTTACATTTGAATCAGTCTTTTCAAAACCCCAAGAATCCTATTCAACAAATGTATATTGAGCACTTACTCTGTTTGAGTCACTGACCTCAAGGACTTAAAAGTCTAATGAAAAAACAACCAAGTCACAGATGACTAATGAAAACAAATGACACAGTGTTAGAGACAACACATGAGGGCACAAAAACAATCAGTTTTGATGGACAGGTTGAGAGCAAGGTAAACCAGAAGGTAAACTGGCTGGGTATACCAGAAGCCTGGCTAGAGGCAAGATGTCTCAGCTTCACCAACTGTGGACTGGGCTTTCAGGCCAACATCTCATCAACACCTCTTTCTTTAAAGGAGGCTGCTGCAGTTTCAGCATTGAGCTCTCCCTCTGTTTCTCTGGTGGACTGAGGACCTTCTTGAATCAACCATTCTGGAGGACCCTGATTCCCTGGTTGTATGTAAAATGAATTGGACTTGATATTCTGCAACTTCTTTCAAGAGGCAGAGACTAGAATGGGAAGACTTCAGAATCTGATTTTGAATCTTAATTTCACTGTTTACTAGCTGTGTGGTCTTGAGGATGTCATCTTATCCCTTTCAAAGAATAGTTCTTTCATCTGTAAAATGAAAAAAATACAACTCACCCACAGACACAGTGTAAGGGTAGACATAGTGTAAGTGGAATGAGGTAATGTCCATAAGATGCTTGCAATTAGCAAGCAATAAAGAAATGGTAGTTATGCAAAGCTCTACCATTGTTAGCAGTCTTCACTGTGATGAGAGTGTGCTGTCAGCTACTCTGGCAACAGATTACTTACTAAGCACTTACTAAGTGCCTGAAAACATGAGAGAGTAAGGGCCTTGCCTGTTCTTACAATGTAAGGAGGAGCCCGACCTACTCCATATGAAACAAATGATGACCAGGACAAGCATTTATTCCCACACACATCCCCAAGCTGGAAGTGGCATTTGGTCACTCCCAGTAGGCTGTGACTTGTTTCTCTCCCAGGGTTCATAGCGCTTTCTCCTTTGGGTCTCAATTATTAGGTTAAGAGTTTTATCTTCTCCACCAGACTGTGATGTCCTTGAAGGTGGGGACCATGTTCTTTTATATTTAAAATCTGGGCTTATCAGATAGTTCCCTCTGAAACCATGCTGCTTCTCTAGTTATCTGTTCTTTTTCTTTCTCTTTGGAGTCATTTGTGATTTTATGGTTAGAATTTTATTTGTAAAGCCTCTTGAGCCATATTTCCTTTCAAGGCATGGCTCTATAATCATGACTGTCTTTCCTCAGAACATCCAGATGTTTAATTTCCTAAAGTCTGGGACACAACTTTGGTCCATGTGGTTGATGTGATGGGCCACTTCTTCACCACTGGTGATTCGTTTCTCTCATGCTGATTAGCAGACTCAAAATAGCCATTACATTCATTGTTTCCTGTACTTTAGAATCAAATAGTTGTCAGAAAGGTAAGTCAAATGTTCTTTCTTTAGTAGAACAAGATTTCCTGTTGATCTCTGCATAGTTGAGGCCCCCATTGCTTCAAAATCTTGCCCAGGTACCAGGAATCTTGGATGAGAGGCAGCCATTGACCAGGCTAGCTGAGCTCCTTCCTAGCATTAGGGTGGAGGTCAGGCAGACACTCAGCTATTTTCAAAAAGTAAAAGAATGTTTGAACAATGAAATCCTAATTTTAGCCTGGAATAGGTAGTTGAGTTTATGGATATATTAGTGTATCCCAAAAGATAATGTATTGAAAATACCCTGGGATGGCTTGCAGGAGTGAGGAAAGAATGCATTCAGATCTCAGGAAGGGCAAGAGCCAGAAAAGTACTTCAGGAGACCTTAGCAGTGGGATCTCTGAACTGTCTCTCTAGGGACCACTGTTAGGTTAACTGTCCTCTGCTACTCCAGCCTCTGAGAATATAAAACTGTTTAAATTTTGAATTTCAGAAGAGAGAACAATTGGCCCTGCTTGGGTCAGAGATCTATCCTTCAATCAATCCCTCTCACATTGCACAGATTTAGGCTCTGATTGCCCACCAGTTTTGGGGGGGGCGACATTCGTAGAGAAGGGAGATTTACTGTGGACTGGGCAGCCACCCTAGCTGGTGTCTACCACAGCAGATGCTTGCTTCCTTGCCCTAAGCTGATCAGCAGCAAGCCGGGCAGGGAAAAACTCTACCTAAGACTCTCTATTTCATGTGGTGAAAAGTTATAAGATCAAAGGGAAAAAAAATCACCAACCTGTAATTTTCTGGTATTTACGATGCTATCTTCTTTTACATGCTTACCTAGCATTTTAAGTTCTGTTATTTAACAGGCTAGAAATTCATGAGGCCAAGTATTTATTGCAATACGCAAATTTTATGTACCTAAACTGTGCAGCTGGGAATAGGCATTTTCTTAAAACATAGTGCAACCCTCAAGGAAAAGACTCTAAATCAGAGCCCTCCAGGGATTCTTATCCAACAAAAGAATTCAGGAAGAATGTAGCCCTGAAGGCACTGTAGGGTCAGGGACACAGGTCAGGAAAAGCTACTCTTTCATTTATTTCTTCATTGACTATTCAGTGAATACCACTCCAAGTAAGGCACTGTGCTAGGCACTTGGGATACCAGAGTGATCCAGATGGATATGGTCTCTACCCTCAGAGATTAGGGTGCACAATTACACTAGCAATAACACTCACTGGCTTATAATGAGGACTACAGGGTATAGAGAATCATATCGCAGAATGACCTCATATTGCAGGGTACGGGAGTAGGGTGGGCAAGGATTGTTCAAGGGAGGCTGAGACCTGAGAAGAGATGCGTGAAGTCATGTGAAGAGTAGAGGAAAGGTGTTCCAGGCAGAATTAACCACACATGCAAAGGCCCTAAGGCAAGAGAGAATATGATGCATCCAAATTTTGTGAGTCTGGAGTTGATGACATGTAGAAAACCAGGCAGTAAGATGAGGCAGAAACTATCTCAAGAACCACTTGAGTTAGAACCTTATCCCAGGGGCACCAGGGAGTCACAGGAGGTTTTAAATAGGGGGATACTGTCTGGGTGCAGTGAGGAGAAGGGATGGGTCTAGACAGCCCTGGAGATCAGGTACATAAGATCCTGGCAGAAGAAGCCTCCTAAAAATCACATAGACCTTTCTCAGAAAGCTCTTATGAGTACCAGTCCTCGCCTCCTGAGGTATAGGAGAGGCATTCTGGAGAGCTTGGGCAGGGTACTGCAGACCCTGGGGCAGGGCAGGGAGGCCAAGGCCAAGGCAGTGCCGAGAGAAGGGCTTCAAGAGCCACTGTGAGACTTCTGCATGGACATAGAACAGACCAACAGAACCCTGGGCCAGGCACTATCATTTAAAGTGTCTCTGTACATCATGCTGCTGGCCTTGAGCTCCCAGCGTCACCCAGGAAGAGGCCCCCAACACTGACAGATGTCGAGGCTCAGGTTTAGCACCTGGTACTGACCTGGAGCCCAGGATAGGCACACACTCCCGGCAGCATCCCTTGCATCACCAAGGGGGCAGGGAGTGGTGAGAGCTCAACACTGTCTTGTTCCTCCCCTGCAATTATTATTATTATTATTGTTGGTTATACCAAAATGTGACTGACTAATTTTCCAGTTCACTTCCCACTCATTTCTCTGAAGGGAGTGGTTCTTTGTCTGAAATGGCCAGATTGACTTGTTTTGTCATTCCTTTAATATTTATTTAGCATGTATAAGGAAAGCCCCATGCAAGATGTTTGAGAAGGTGGCAAGTGAATCAGACACAAATGTGGACCTTAGGAAACTTGCAATCATGTATGAGAAATAAGACATGCTGATTCAGCATATATTTATTGAGAACCTACCATGTACCAAGCTCTGTGCTGGATGCCTGAGACACAGTAATGAAAGGGCACCCGCAGGGAGCGCACAGGAAAACACGGATGTGAACACCAACTACTGAATGTGTTACTGTTGTAAAAATCAGCAACTTGGTTCCTTGGAGAGTGACAGAGAGAGAGAGCTGCCCTTGCCAGGTGTGCAGGGTGGAAGCTGAGCTTCCAGCACCTTGGCCATGAGATGCCAGGGCTTGTGAGGAAGGAGCAGTTACTTAACGTAACAGTGGAGAAGAATTTAGATGCCAGCCTTCCTGGTACTGAGAACTAAAGGGATGGCGACAGAGGAGAGTGGGATACTCAGACCAGGGTGGGGTCAGAAAAGACTTTATAAAGGAGGCAATACCTAGATGTTATTGAGCTGGACCAGTTGGCAGGAAAATCTTCCAGGTAGAGGGAACAGAGTGTCTACAAATAGGTGACTAACAAAATGTGAAGTGTTGTATGATGACATTCCCCGGAATAATGAAAAGCAAATCTCTAAATCTATATGTATCAACATGGACAGATCTGAAAAAACATAATGCTATGTTAAGGGCAAACTTATATAAGTTTTTATATATTTACATATGGATATAGATATAGATATAAACCTAGAAGGAAAACACACCAAACTCAGAGTGGTTACCTCTGGAGAGTGGAGAGGAAATAGAGGGTGGAGGTGAGGGGGTCTTAAGCTTTATCTGTAGTGTTCCAGTTTCTTGAAGGGTGAATATATTTGTGTCTTATTCATACAGGAATGAAAAACCTATAACACAAGGTGAAAATTGGTCAATGCTGTAGACAGATGGAGATGGAGTCTATGAGACACAAGGGGTGGGAGAGAGCACTTCCAGCGGGAGGGGTGGGGAAACTTCCTGAAGGAGGCAGCCCCTGGTTGAAGGACCAGCCAGCTCTGGCCTGGCAGGGATGCAGTGGGCACAGGGACAGGCACAGGGTAGGCAGGTGCAAGATGGGTAAGGCAGAGAGTACTAGTTTGCCTGGAATGGGTGTGTGAGGGGGGATCAAGGGAAAACATTGGATCAGGACCTGGCCATTGGGCAGAGTTGAGGGCTTTGGGGGTCGTGAAGCAAATGAGGGGTGAGCAGGGCTGGTAGCAAAGGGCAGAGCCAGAGGTGAGAGTCAAGTCAAGAGGCTGGTGCAATGGTCCAGGGGCAGAGGCTGCAGGCAGCAGGGGAGGAGTGTGAGGCTGGGCACAGGTGTCACTTTAGGCAGATCATACAATTCAAACCTCAAACACCTACCCAGCTTCTTAGAAAGGTTCTTACCTCTGGCCTTAAATGCTTCAGAGACAAGGCAAGCTCTGAAGAATGACATGCTCTTTAAACTGACACTCTCAAGGAAAACCTTAGTTTTCTTGAAAAAAATTCTTTATTAACTTAAATACCATGGCTTTTCTGCTAACACTAAGAAGAGATTATAATATTCCAGTGGGACTTCCTTTGCTTAACATGAAAATAAACCTGACAGAAGGATTACAAAACTAAACACGGAACATTACAAGAAACACTAATTACCTCCCATTCTTTCTTCTCACTCACTAAAACAACTATTTAGACAAACAAAGCAGCGGTGAGGAGGAGGGAGCAGAACTGAAGGGTGTGTGACTCTGCTAATCCCCGCTGCTTTGATAAATTTGAAATGGGATCATTTGACATCTGAGAAGTGGGAGGTATCTTTCAAGGAGCGTTTTGCATTAGGTTACCTTAGGTAACTCTGATTTACCTTTTGAATCCAACAGCTTTGGACTGAACATATAATTTCTGCTCTGTGAAGCTGTCTTGAACCCCAACCCTCCCCTCTCCTTTCCTGGCAGGGTAATTATCTCTCTTTTGGGCCCGGAGCCCCCTGCTCCCCACTCTGCAGAGCACCTGCACAGAGACGGCTGTCTGCAGACGGTAAGCTTGGGACCCTGAGTCCACGGGAACTCACATTTGGTGCCCACCCTGACTAGCCCAGTGCTTGTGTTTATAAGAATGTCATGAATAAGCGGCAGATTTGGGGAAGAAGCGGGGCGCAGAAGAAGAGGGAGGAAGAGGCAGAGGTTGGGTGGTCAGGGAGACTTTTGGCTGTTGAAATCCTGTCCTCCGGGCTCAGAATAAAGCTGTCCACCCAAACAGAAACAAGACTTATCTGGTCTGTTTCTGTAAAAAGATTTCATACCCAATATTTGTACTCTGATTTGGATTTTAATGCCACAGTTAGTCGCATCTCCTCACCCCACCTTCTATCAGTTGCTGTTCTTCAGCAACACCAGAAGGGCCCTTATGATTCAGAAATTTTTACTAAAAACTTAAAAAGGCCCAGAAGCACAGCATGAAATAAACAAAATGCAGTTTCTTAAACAATCAACCTGAGCATATGTACACTCACATACATACACAGTTGTGTGTATAAATAATAACATTACTGGGTGCTTTGGTGTTACCCATCCACCCTCCCTATCTCCTCTGTCTCTTCCTCTGTCTCTCTGTGTCTGTCTCTGTCCCTGTGTCCAGTTCCACCGTTGCCCTGGTTTTGCCTCAACTCCTGCCCTGCCCCTGCATCCTGTGTTGTCTGTCTCGTCATGATCAATGCTGCCAAGGCAGGAGGATTCTTGGATTCTAAGGGCTAATGTGGTCATTGCAGGGAATTCTCAGTCCTTCTGCATGTTTTCGTGTCCTATGTATTGTTGGGGATAAAATCCTGCAAATCCTGGGAGCATCACTGTCCTCCAACTCAGCCCCTACATCTGTGTTCCTGAAATACCTTCTCAGAACGGTGCTTTAGATGGCCTGTGCTTTTTAGTGGAAAGAGAACAGCTCCCAGTCTGAGTGTTACCTGAAATGATTTCCTTCATTTCCATAAAGGCCTTTATTTCATTTTTATTCTTTGCGGCATTATTATTTGCCCATCTTGTGCCCCCTGACTTGCTGTTTTGTTTGAGCATTTTATGTACTTAACTGTTACAAATGTTTCTGAAATATGTATCACCATAGCTAGGCAAATAAGTAAAATAACCTAAAGATTTAAAACAAAACGTATGAGTATGTTTAAGCTTTTACTACCATAAAAACCCAAACAAAACAACAGCAAAAAAAAAAAAATATATATATATATACACATACACAAAATAAAACAAAACAGAAAACTATTCATTTCTGGAAGAATTATATCTCAGTTCACCAAAAGTAATTGTTAATTTACAAAATGCTCATTTTTAGGAACCTGATTCTGGAAAAAAGAAAAAAAGATATGAAGGAAATAGGCAAGAAAATAAAAGAGATTTGGATCACCAAAATCAGATTACTAAGATTACACTTGGGAATTGAGGACCTGTGGGCTAACAAGAGTCCACAGTAATTTCTTACCCTGTTTGTTTCGAACTGAAGATGAGCCTCCATAGGACCTTCAGGGTACATTACAAACCTGTTTTGGGATGAGTATAATCAAACTAAAAGGCAGCAAATAAGAACGGGAACTCATCCATCTCTTTTGTGCCCCATCTTCTCTATAAGGAGAAGGGGTCCCCAAAGAGTTCCAGAGCCCTGGGGCCTGGGACAAGTGGGGGGATTGTGAGTTACTCTTAGTGAGTGCATGTCTCCTGCCCCACACATGTATAGCCCAGCACTAAGACAACTTTTGGATGAAAGTGTGTGTCTCACTCTGTGTGGGCTATAATAAAACACCATCGACTAAGTGGCTTATAAACAGCGGAAGTTTATTTCTCACAGTTCTAGAAGCTGGGAAGTCTAAGATCAAGGCACTACAGTTGGTGTCTGATGAGGGCCCTCTTCCTGGTTCAGTGATGGTATCTTCTCCCTCTGTCCTTACATGGTGGAAGGGGTGAGAGATCTCTCCAGGGTGTCTCTCTCTCATTTATTAGAGATGGGGTGAAGTGCAGTGGTGTGGTCATAGCTCTTTGTAGCCTCAAACTCCTGGGTTCAAGCAGTCCTCCCCGCTAAGCTTACTGAGTAGCTAGGAATGCAGAGGCATGTTTCCATGCCTGGCTATCCCCAGTGTCCAGTCCTGTTAAGTTTTAAATTATTTTTAGAGAGAGGTTCTCACTATGTTGCCCAGGCTGATCTCAAACTCCTGGGCTCAAGTGATCCTTCCACCGCAGGCTCCCAAGTCACGGGGATTATAATCATGAGCCACTGTGCTCAGCTCTCTCTGTGCCCAGGGTTTCTTTTATAAGGGCACTAATCCCATTCATGAAGGCTCCGCCCTCATGACCTAATCACCTACCAAACATCCCGCCTCCTAATACCATTACATTGTGAGTTGGAATTTCAAAGTATGAATTTGGGGGGTGGGGCACAAACATCCAGACCATTGCAGTGCCAAACCACTTACCCCACCTTAGAGACAACAAGAACAGCGGAGGTAATGGGTATGAACAAAAGTTTCTACCATTTTCCACAAGGAAGAAAAATTAGATATTTTAATTTTCTATTACCTAGAGCTGTCCATAGCTAACCCTACCTATGGAGAGAGTAAACTTTCTAGCCCTAGAAGCAGGTGTCAGCTTGGTAGAGATTCCGCAGCTGATGTGAACATCAGCCCAGGGGTTCTCAGCCAGGACAGGACGTTCTCTCCTGGGTTGTTTGGAAATGCAGGTGGGGGGCTTTGGTTGTCACAGTGACCAGTCAGATCACACTAGATCCTTCGAAGTGCACTCTGATATGGCAGGTTGAGAGGTCTGTGATTTTTCTTTTTCAAAGGGGTTTTAAAAAGATACAGTCACTTATGAATGAGAGCACAGTACGACAAGTAGAGTCACTCAGAGGCTGACACAGAGAATGGCTTCATATCTGGTCCTTTAAAACAAACTTTCTGGGAAAAATAATACCTGCAGTGTTTGTTCAAAAGATAAGTTTCCAGGCCCCATTCCAGGCTTCCTGAATCAGGCTTTCCAAGGGAAGGTATGGAAAGCTCTGTATCTGGTTCTGAACCCTGGCTGCAATCACCCAGATTGCTTAATAAAGTGCAGATGCCTGCATCCCACACCAAAGACTGATGTAATTGGTCTGGGCTGGGTGGCTGCATTTTTAAAAGCTGTACAGGTGATGCAGCTGTGCAGTCAGGGTTAAGAGTCACGGCTCTGTGTCAGGGCCCTGAGTGATTTTTATCATGCATCATAATGGGCAACGCACACTGAGGAATTAACTGCTTATTGATGGACTGGTTGTGGGCATTGGCAGGTGTGAGCTGGGAGTGGGATTACAAAGGGCAGACCTATTAGAGGATCAGCAATATAGTGGCCTAAGTTTCACTGTAATAAGAACCTGAGTGTTTTGCACTGCCTTATTAGCATTGATTTGAGTGATCAGTGGCACACCGAGGTTAAGGGGTGGTTGAGGGTGGAGCGGTGCAGGTGGGGAGGTTGAGGAGTCATAGTCCCCAGTGGGGGTGAGAATTTTATCACTGACATTGTTTAGAATTGTAGGTGCATAGTGATATTAAAAAGTAGACCAGTGTTTAATCAGTTTTACTATTGCTTTTTAAAAATAAACTTTATTTTAGAATACTTTTAGATTTACATAAATGTTGCAAAGATAATACACAGGGGTCCTGAATATAGCTGCACTTATTTCTCCTATTCATTAACATTTCACATGAATAAGATTCATCAGTCACAATGGATGAACCAATATGCATACATTACAATTAAAGTCCATATTTTATTGAGATGTCCTTAGTTTTTACTTAATATCCTTTTTCTACCCCAGAATTCCATCTGGGAAAACATATTATAGTTAGTTGTCATGTCTCCTTAGGCTCCTCTAGACTGTGACAGCTTCTCAGACTTTGCTTGCTTTCTTGCAGATATTTTCTTCTTTTTAATGACCTTGACTGTTTTAAAGAGTGTTTATTGGACAGGTATTTTGTATAATATCTGTCAATTTGGGCAATGATCCCTGAGAGAAGGGAAACAAAAGAGGTAGCCCTACAATGGCCCCTCCCCCCTTATTGCTTGGAGTTTCCAGTGCAGAAAGGGGAAACTTGGGTCCAATGGTCTACCTGAGTTGAGGAAACAATTCAGAGTTCAGGGAGACCAAGGTTGCAAACATCCTTAGGACAGAGTACCAGAAAGCAGAGAACTGCACAAAGGAAGAGCTCCAGAGATCTGCACAGCAGACTGTCCAAGGCCAGGCAGACTGTCTTGTCCAAGGCAGAACAATTCCTATAGCTTGCTCAGGACCAAGAATAGTTTGTGTTCCCACCAGCCATAAAGGAAACCCTCCAGAGTCCTTCTGAAGGTTATGGCCTAGTAGTGGGGTCACATTACCCCTAGATTAGGGTGTACTGGGCCCACTGAAGAAAGCTTAAAAGCAAGCTTTGGAAAAATCAAATTGTTTCCAAGTAATTTAATTGTGTCCCAGGGTAAAGACCAAAAATATATAAATGAATACAAAAAAAAATTCCTGCATTTCACAACATAAAAATCACTATGTTTGACATTTAATAAGACACTATCAGGCATGCAAAGAACCAGGAAACTATAATCCACAGTTCAATAAAAACAGATCCAAAAATGACACAGATGATAGAATTAGCAGATAAAGACATTAAGACAACTATTATGAATATACAGTTGGCCTTCCGTATCCATGAGCTCCATATCTGTAGATTCAACAAACCGTGGATAGGAAATATTCTTTTAAAAAACTGCAAATAATAACAATAAAAACATATAAAATTTTAAATACAGTATAACAACTATTTACATAATATTTACATTATATTAGGTATTATAAGTAATCTAAAGATGATTTAAAGTATTTGGGAGGATATACATAGGTTATATGCAAATACTGTATCATTTTATGTAAGGGATTTGAGCATCTGTGAATTTTGGTATCTGAGGGGAGGTCCTGGAATCAATCCCCCGTGGATGCAGAAAGATGACTGTACTCTGGATGCTCCAAGGTAGAAGAAATGAGATCATGATAAGGACAATGATGAAAGAATTTTTAGAGATCCAAATTAAATTCTGGAGTTGAAATATATAATACCTGGGATGAAAAATAACATCATATGAGATTAATAGCAGAATAGACAATGCAGAAAAAAGATTAGTGAACTTGAAGACATAGCAATAGAAAGTATCCAAAATGAAACACACAGAGAAAATATATTTTTTAAAAAAAGGAACTGGAGACCATTCTACTAAGTGAAGTATCTCAAGAATGGAAAAACAAACACCACAACTATTCACTATTAAATTGGAACTAACCGATGACCACACATGTGTACAGAGGGAAGTAAAACTCAGTGGAAATCAAGCAGGGGAGAGTGGGGTGGAGGGGAGGGCCAAAACCTACCTAATGTGTACAATGAACACTATTTGGGTGACAGGCACACCTATGGCCAGGACTCAAGCATTACAAAAGTGATACATGCAACCCGAAACATTTGTACCTCCTTAATATTTTGAAATAAAAACACCCCCCTGGAATGCTGAGTTGTGGTACAAAATCAAATGGCCTGGTGTACATGTTAATGGAGTCCCCCTGCCCCCAAATTTGGGGAGGCATAAAAATAATTGAAGAAATAATGGCTGAAAATTTTCCAAATAAGATGAAAACTATAAAGCTTCAGTCTAAGCTGCTTACGTAAGGAGCTAGCATGATGCAAAGATGAAGCCTCTGGACTTGGGAATAGTCAAACCTAGGTTCCAAACTATTTTACAATATCCTTCCTATGTCACTTAAATGATTTACTTAAGCTGGCTAAGTTTCAGTTTCTTCATCTGCAAAGTAGAGATAAAATTTGGGCAAAAATATTTGTTGTTTTATAGTTTTTAATAGAAAAATATTGGCAATGAATTAAAGGCATATAACTAAGTTAATTATGGTACAGTTGTAGTATGGAATACTACACTGCTGACAAAAAGAGTAATGTCTAAAAGAATTGATGTGGAAAGTTCTCTAAGAATACTGCTATGTGAAAAAGCAAATCACAAAGGTATGATCTCTTTTACATATTAAAAAATCTTGTGTGGATAGACACATACTTGTATGCAGATCCCTGACTTACAATGGTTCGATTTAACAATTTTTAACTTTACAGCGAGTTTATAGGGATAGTAAATACATCTTCAACTTACAATATTTTCAATTTATGGTAGGTTTCACAGGACATAACCCCAACATAAGTCAAGGCACATCTATCTGTACATACAAAGGAGACTAGAAGGATGCTCACCAAATTGTCTCTGGAAGGGAATGGGTTATGAGAGAAGGCAAAAAACCACCTTCATGTTTAACTCTTTAAACTACTGTATTGTTTACATTTTTTACAATGACTGTGAAATAATTTTTAAAACAGACAAATATTAATAGAAGCAATATTGTGATTACCAGCCTACCTACACCAATGGAGGATGGCTATGATGCTCAAAGATCACGTGAACTGGTGATAATGTAAATTTAAACACATCACTCTTCTGCTTAAAACCCTTCTGTGGCTGTCTATTACCTGGGGAATAAACCCCAAATCCCTGAGCAGGACTCATAAGAACCTACATAATCTAGTCCTATCTGATTTTTCTGGGTTAATTTCCTACCACACACACCTGAGAAGCCCTTCCCTTTGTTGCACACTGGAAAATTCTTAGTCTTTCTTCTGTAGCATTACCTCTCTGTTCTCGTTCTCTGTAGCCGGAAGAGTTAACTGTTCACCCCTCTGACATTTTTTACTTCCAGATCGACATTTGTTAAAACGTGGAGCTGCTGTATATTCATGTGTGAATTCCTAGAGAAAGTAGGCTGGTAACATTCATTTTTGAGGTCTCAGTGCCTATTGCAGGGCCTGGTCTATAACAGGTGCTGTATAAGTTTGCCGAAGGAATGAATGAATGGACAGAGACTTCAACTCTATGTATATCTATTAGAAATAGCATTCATAATGGAAGTCTTATATTGGAACTATGGATGGATAGATTTGTAGTTGTTTTAATAATGGTTTCTTTTCTGAGGATAAAGAAAACAAGAAGAACTTTTGGTCTGAATTCAATTCTGACATAGTAGTTGCATTAATTTTCTAGGGCTGCTATAATGAGATGCCAAAGACTGAGTGGCCTAAACAACAGAAATTTATTTTCCCACAATTTTGGAGGCTAGAAGTCCAAGATAAAGGTGTAAGCAGGGTTGGTTTCTTCTGAGGCCTCTCTCCTTGGCTCGCAGATGGCTGCTTTCCTGCCATGTCACCATATGGTCTTTCCTCTATGTGCACATATCTCCGCTGTCTCTTTTTGTGTCCAAATTTCCTCTTCTTATAAGAACACCAGTCAGATTCAATCAGGGCCCACCATAACAGTCTCATTTTAACTTAATAACCTCTTTAAAGGCCTTATCTCCAAATACAGTTGTCACATTGTGAGATACTGGGGCTAGAGCTTCAACAGATGCATTTTGAGGGGACACAATTCAGCCTATAGTAGAAGTGCTGAAAACTTCAGAGGAAGATGGTCATCTCGTTTTGGAGTTGGTAATAGTAATAGACAGTAACACAGGAGTTAAAGGGATAAAACTATAGGGAGGTATATTTAAGACAAAGAGAATTTAAATAAAATCACGTAAGTAAAAACTCTGTAAAGGAAGATACTGTTCCATAATTTCATAGGCTGAAATATAATGTACTGAGTCATCATCATTACATGTATTCAAGAAGGATTGTTGCATTGGATGGGATCTATGTCCAATGACTTCTCAAAGCCTTTCCAATTATCAGGTTTCTTGATTCTACATCACACAGTCCCCAGACCTCAAGATAGGGAGAAAAAGTAGAATTCAAATTCACTCTCTGCTAAATAAAATAGGAAGTTTAAAAGAAGCCCTCTGAAAACTAGCAGGGGAATTGGGAGACACCAAGGGAGATTGTCCACAGAGGTGGTGAAAATACAGACACCAATTGTTGAGGTTGAGCTGCCTTGACTCTTGGCACATTCCTGGAAACACTGATGGCTCATGTGGTCATACTTAAAAAGGGGAGCTGGTTGCAGATTTTGATGCCTTTGTCCTTTCCTTGTGCCAGTGAGGATGAAGACCTTCCTGAGATCTTTTCCTGTTGCTTCTGCCTTGCCTGGTTAAAGCAGTCCTTGGAGCCATGCACCTTCTGCTTATCTTAAAAGGTACATCATTGCTTGTTCCTATTCAGAGCCATAACGTGAATTGGGATGAAATATCGGCTGCCCATCGCACTTAATATATCTGTGTTAAGGATCTGTTTTTTTGAAAGGAATATTGGAACTGTTCAGATACACTCTGCAGTAACCAGGGATGCTTTATTATACAATCCACACTGGTTTCCCACTCCACCTTTTTTTTTTTTTATTGAACTGGTTACTCAGTCATACTAAACATAAAATAAAGTGAAATAAATAAATATATAAAACTCAGAGCGCACAGAGTCTTTTCACTGTCAAGCTGGCTCAAATGTTCTCAAAGTTTATCAGAGAGCTTGGTTGCCCTGGTGAAAATAGCATTGTGCAGTGAAACAGAAAATAAGATGTCATGGCAAACTAAACATCTTCACTTTCTGGACAAATATCTAAGTTGACTGGAGCATGGAGGGGGCCTGGGAATGACCAGAGGGAGGAAGGCTTGCTCCCCCACCCCATGTTTTAGGCTTCCCTGGGGTTCAGGGGAACAAGAGAGCGAAATTCACCAATACCTGGCTCCTGCTGAAGGATTTGGCAACTTCTGGCCAGCTCAAGTCTACACTTGGGCGGCTCCTTCATATGTCGTGAAAGTGAAGATGTTTAGTTTGCTGTGACATCTTATTTTCTGTTCTACTGCACAGTGTTATTTTAACCAAGGCGGCTTACTCGCTCCCTGATAAACTCACTGGGACTTGATATCTGCAAGTTACTCCCGTTAAAATGAATGGGTATTAAAATCACTGTGTGTGTGTGTGTGTGTGTGTGTGTGTAGAAAAGAAGAAAGGGTGAGAAGTGGAGGGAATGGGAGGGGAGAAGAGGGAAGCGTCAGATCACATTCACTTATTAGCTTGTTATTTAATCTCCTTACAACCCCCAGTTAAAAATGGGGATAGTAATACTACTAATCTCAGGAGGACAGAGCTGTTATGAGGATTAAATAAAGCATCTGGACCTTATCACGAACCCCATAAATAAAATTAAATGAGTACCTGACAATATTAAGCACTTCATGATTATTAACTATTATTTTATTATTTACAAAAATATAAGGAGGAAAATAAGAAAACAGAAAAGAAAGACAAAAATTGAAGAAAATGTGGGGACTATTTGTATTAATAATAAATTATGTAAACTGTGAAAAACTTACAGCAAAGTTCTGAAGTACATTTGATTAAATAAATATCTGCAATAGCTTGCAAAACTGGCCACAATTCTCCACCCTTACTTGTATGCAGGTCCTTGCAATGTGACTTTCAGTTCTTCCCATTAAAGGTAGAGTCCCCTTCTCCACACTTAGAGTCTGGGCTCAGACTTGCGACTTGCTTTAGCCAACAGAACGCAGCAGATGTGACATTGTAGATTTTGAGCCTGGGTCTTAAGTGACCTTACAGCATCTTCTTTCTTCTATGCTGTCAGGTGAACAAGTTCAGGCTAGTCTACTTCACGATGAGAAGTGTGTGGCCCAGTTATACCTTTTTCCCCAGCCGATAACCAGTCAAGTTCTAGAAGCAGAGCTGCCTAGCTGACTGGAAGCCAACCACAAACACATGAGTGAGTCCAGCTGAAACCAGAAGAATCATACAACTGAGCCCAGCACAATTGCCAACCCACAGAATCTAAATAACTAAATAACTATCGTTTAGGTCCCAAGTTTTGGGGTCATTTCTTAGACTGCAAAAGTATGTCATACAATATCATTCGTAATAATGCATTCACTATCATAAAAAGCATAATGATAATACAAATTATTTAGTATTAGCTGAAAGTAACATCATCATATTTGAAAAAAAAGTTTTCAGTGTTTCATTTCTTACTTCTTAGTTCCCTAGTAACTTTAATTAGTTCAGAGCCTTCCATTTAATCACCAACACACATACACATTTAAAGACAAAGAATTTAGGCCTGACTCTTCCAATAGCTGTGGTTCCCAAATGCTAATTACTGGCACTCCATGGTCCAGGGCCAATATTTACTCCTCAGCTCTCCACCTAGACATTCCTCATGCCTGGTCCCTTGTCTTAAGTAAGGCCCAGTCAGAAAAGCAGAACCACATTACTTATTTAATGGAGGAAATTTAGTATAGGGAATGGGTGAAACAGCTATTGAAGGACTTAAATGCAAACAAGACAGCACTGCAGGAAGAAACCATATACCCCAGGGCTAGAGAACAAAGCAGGATAGTATAGTTGAAGCCACTGGAGTCTAGAAGTGTGGAGGAGCACTATGAAGCTGAGACTCTCCCTGTGGAGAGAGAGTCTCATCACTTTGCAGCTGTAGCAATCACCACTATTTCAGGAAACTGCAGTGACATGAAGTAGCCTACTGTCCCAACGTGGTTATTGCTGGCTTGAGAAGCAGAGAAACAGCTTTGGTCTTTATCTGTCTTCTAAGTCTCTGGCAGGTGCCTCCTTTGTGGTGGTCCTTAAAGAAGTCATCTGGTAAGGGAGTTTGTAGTTTTCAAGCTTCTAGCCCTGGCAGTGTAGAGAATAGTACAGAGAAACAAGAGTGGGGCTGAGACAAAAGATAGTATCTGGAACAGTTAACCCCTTGGCTACTTAGCACCTGTATGTGTTCTTCTACCCTCATAAACTTTTACCAATAACATCAATAAATTCATGCTTCCACTTAATACAGTGCAATTATCCATTGTGAAAAGATACTTTCTCCCTTTTCCTAACAGGGAAATATAAAGTCCAATTGGTTATATATCACAGTTGGCTCGATCTGTTATTTTGTTTATCTTTCTAGGTCCAATAGCACTGTAACCAATTTCCATATTTATTAGTTAGAGTTTTGCCAATATAATGAACAAAATCTAGCAATTATTTAGGTGTGTAAAGCTGCGTCCTTCAAGGCCAGACTTTAAGCTTTTGCCCTTAGGGTTGTTGGAATTCGATTCTGGTTATGAATATGGAGGCATTAACAGGGTCTTCTTGCAAAGCAGGACTAACTAGTCTTCCCATCTAGAGAAGGAGAGACCACTCTTACTAGCAACGGGCCTCGGGTGACCAGGAGTTTCTCAGATTTAAATGAGTCCATCCAGATGGCCCCATTCCAATTCTCAGGATTCCACTCTTTCCAAACCAGTTCTCAAACTCCCACATGAAAGACCTGATGAGTTCATGAATTCAAATTACATTGTAATTCTCCAACTTGTGAGATAGACTCTGGGATCTGTATCAGTCCTATGACTAAAAAGATAAGATTATCTTTTAGTGCCATATCATAGAAGCTCTCTGGTGCTGTGACTAGACCTTGAGCTGAGAGATTAAAGCCCTAATCTTGTCATGTTCTTTCTGCAGGCTCTCTAAGAAAGTCAGAAACAGCCATCCCACCCCTACAGTCTCGTAGTCATCGTCCCACTGTCACCCCCACCCCCCTGTGACAGAATCATTGCCATTGTGGCAACGCCCACAATTATCCACTGGGGCCTCTAGAGCATTGCTACTATCTTGCTGCTCCCACTTCAGAGTTAGAAGCAGAAAAATGACTCTCTTCCTGTCGCTTTTCATTTCCCTCCAGTCTCTCTCATTGGCAGAGACTAACCTGTATCCAGCTGACATCAGAAGCTGAAAAATATAGTTTTTAGGTTTCCTGCTTTAGCAGTACAGAGCAGAACTAGAAGGACAAGTGTTGGATTGAAAGCCAATGGGTTATTGTTATTATCCTCAGTTTAAAGATAAAGAAATTGAGGCTAAAGAGCTTAAATAATTTGCCACTGTGCACAAGAAACAGAGCTCAAAACAGAGACAAGACACCTGAGCTCTCTGAATCCAAAGCCTGCGGTCTTGTGTGATATGTTTCCAGGAACCAATTGTCAAAGAGTTTGAAGAAGAACAAGGTACTGGAATCTGAGCACTTCTAGCCTCCCCATTCCATTTTAGATTCGCCAAACATTGCTCCCAACTCGTTTGGATATGCTGCTGGGCCTCCTTGCCTTCATTAAATGTTCAAAGTATGCAACGATAAAGAAAGTGCAGTGGCACATTAACAGGCAACAATAGCATAGTGGTAAAAGCCACAAATTACTTGGGTTTGTAACTCAGCTCCACTTATTATTAATAATTGTGTAACTTTGAGCAAGTTTTGTAATATCTCAGTCCCTTGGTTTCCTTATGTGTATAATGATGATAATAATACTTCCTGTCTCAAATAGTTGGTTTGAGAAATAAATGATTTAATCTATGAAGAGCTTATAGAATAGTGCCTGGATCAGAGAAAATGCTCAGTAAATCTGGTTATTATATTTACTTACAAGTGACTACTAAGATGCTCCTAAAGACAAAGCATTGTCTTCAATGTTCTTCTCAAAACCAATTGTGTCTACTGAGAGCTTTCAGGAGATGTGGATACAAAAACTTTCCCAAAAATAAAAGGCAAGGGAGCACCCAGGTGTTCCAAAGGGAGAGGAAAGGCTTGAGGGAAAAGGAGGTCTGAGATGAGGGTGAATGTCCACCACAGACAGAGAAAGCTCAAGAGCCCAGGTACAGTTGTGGTCTGAGGCCGCTCTTTTTTTTTTTTTTTTTT
>VBSM01001681.1:376917-388580 GCA_008086735.1 Cheirogaleus medius
CAGCCTCCCAGAGTGCTAGGATTACAGGCGTGAGCCACCACGCCCGGCCTGAGGCCACTCTTTGTGCCCAGCCTGGGGTGAGAGAACCAAGAAAGCCACCTACTTTCTGGGAAACAAAGGGGGGCTTGGGTGTTGGGCACTGTAAGGAAGCGCAAGAATATGGCACTTTAACAGGAAGAGAAGCCACATCCCTCACACATCCCTACACATCAAGGTATAGTCTGAATTGGTGGACCTCTAAGTGGTATCACTAGGCTGTGCAAGAGCCCTATGAGTCTGGGTTATATTAATAGCCAGTGTTGTTTATTCCTTATTCCTTCTTTCATTCAACAACTATTCATTGAGCAACAACTTATATGTCAAACTGAGTTGGGCTCTGAGGACCAAAGAGGTCCCTATAGGTTGCTTGCATTTGTCAGTGCCTCCTGGTGGTAACTGTCACTTCAAAAAACTCACATCTCCGAACCTTTAGGCTAATATCCAAGATAAATATTGGTAAGTAGTTGAAAAGAATAATAATTTTCATTCATCAAGCAGCTAATCTGTGTTCAGCCTACCTTATGAACGTCTTCTCACTTAATTTACATGATGATCCCATAAAATAGTTTCTAATATTATCCCCATTTTACAGATTATGAAACTGACATGCAGAGAGGTTAATTTGCCTCATCACACAGAAAGATTTTGAATGGAGATTCAGATTTCCCCTAAGAGGTCCCAGGAAAAAGCCTGGTTTTCTCAAGCTATACTCTCTGAGAAATTCTTGTCTTTAAGGGGGTAGCAGAGAAAGGAATGAGGTCGAGTTGCTGGAAATTTTGCCATAGTTACTCAGACAGTTGACTGATGGGGAAAACACTAAGCAATGCTCTTCATTATCCAGTGGAGCTCTTAATGCCTTGAGGGGTTTGGTCTGAATACTGTGTATGTATTTGTGTGTTTGTGTTTGTGTGTGTGTGTGTGTGTGTGTGTGTGAAGAACAAGAAAATATCTGATTGTGATGCTGTAACTGCTCCCCTGGAAAGTCTGGTGGTCTCTGCTTCCAACCCAGTAGAAAACCTGAAACACACCAAATCTGCTGGGAAGGAACAGACCACAACAGAATTTGGCCCAAACCCTAGTCCTAGGTGAAGGGATGCTACTCTCCACTGATCCTAAGTCTGTTTTATTATTCATGGTACCTAGCTGATTGCACAGATAGGGTTAGGAAGGTCAGCGCAACATTAATATGTTGAATTGGGAGATGGCATGGGCTGGAGATGGAACCTGTCACACCAGAGTGATTCTTATTGAGGGGTTTGATTTGATATTAATATTAATTTGATGTTTCTTCCCATCTTCAAGAAATTTGTCCTACCTAGATAGGAGAATGCTTGAATGCTAGGCCCATGCAAAGCAGCAATATATGTTTGGCTTAATGGTAGGAGTAGATGAGTTGGGAGAAGGGGAGGGAGGATCAGGATTATTTATAATCTTTAGTGTGATGCTCTAACATGAATATTTGGGAAGACATGTATAAAGGCTTTAGTGGGAATTAAATAAGTTTCCACTTTTTTGCTCAAATGTATAGTTCCCAAGTATAATATGTTTATATATTCAAAGGCATAAGATCCAATACCCAGAGAGGGACATGCCAACGGGGTTATCATCCCCACTTACCAACCTTCCCTCCAGTTTAAACTAATGGTCCTCAACCTGGCTGCCCATTGGAATCACCTGGGAAGCTTTTAAAAAATTGTGCATGCCTAATTCCTAGCCTAGTGTCTTAGTCTGTTTTCTGTTGCTTATCACAGAATACCCAAAACTAGATCATTTATATTAAAAAAGAAATTTATTTCTTACAATTATGGAGACTTAGAAGTTCAAGGTGAAGGTGCTGCATCTTGCTGAGGGAGACTCTCTGCAGAGTCCCAAGGCAGCCCATGGCATCACATAGTGAGGGGCTGAGGGTGTTAGCTCAGGTCTCTCTTCCTCTTGTTATAAAGCCACCAGTCCCTCTCCCATGATAACCCATTAATTAATTAACTCATTTATCCATTAATTCATGAATTAATGGATAAATGATTACTCCCCTCTTAAGGGCCCCACCTCTCAATACTGCCACAATGGGGTTTAAGTTTCAATATGAGTTTTGGTTGGGAAAATATTTAAACCATAGCACCCAGGTTTATTGAATCAGAATCTCTGAGTTTGGGACTGAGCACAGGTGTGTTAAAAAACTCTCCACATGATTCTAATCTGTATTTAGGATTAAAAAAAACCCAGGATATGCTGTCTTTGAAATCTCTTCAAATGAAGCAAAAAGGATGAAGCCTCAAGGACCAAGCACTCTCTAACATTCTCCCCCCACCGTCCTCCCAAGGATACAGAGATGAGCTCTTCTGCACAGGCATGAAAGGTAGGCTTCAAGCCTAGCTCTGTGTGGCTTCTCTACTTCATATGCCACTAGTTCACCAATTTGAATGTCCATTGGAATCGCCTGGAGAGCTTGTTAAAACACAGCTCTCTGGGCCCCAACCCATAGTTTCTAAATTCAATGGGTCTGGAGTGGGACCTGAGAATCTGCATTTCTTATCAGTTCCCAGGTGATGCTGATGCTGCTTGTCTGGGGATCACACTCTGGAACCACTGCAAACACAGATGAAAGTTCAAGCCAGTTCAGTTATGAGATCTGTGGATGTCAAATAGCTTCTCTAACTGGCTTTTCCAATTGATGGAATTTTGTTGTCACCTGGCTACTGACATGGCAACTGAGCTTAGGGCACATTTCTTGGGCTCAAGCAGTAAATGGGCTTATTTTTTTGAGTCTGGTTGTCAGAAGTTGTCATCAGTGTTTGCCATGGTAGACACAGCCCAGTGTCTTGGTTTGAGGTAAACTTCATCTCAGATCACAGTAGAGATTGCAGTTGTGGAATCTGGGGCACCTGATTGGATACATGCTTTGCTACTGAAATGGTACACCAAGACCTTATGCTTGAACTCAAAGTTGCTTCTAGAGTGTGGGCTCCTCAAGGGTACAGCCATGTTTCCTCACCTCCCTAGCAGGGAGCCTGGGATGGAGTGGACACTCAGTAATGGTTTGCTGAAAGAAGTTGTCCCCACGTGCACCCTCAGGCCAAAGCCTAGCCCTGTCCACACTCCTGGGCTCTGCTAATATTAAACAGAGCCAGCCTCTGTTGGAATAAAAGAGCCAACAAATCCTTGATCAGTGCCACCAGTGTCCAGTTCTCCTTTCCTTTAGACAGCTCTAGGCATTTCTGCCCCCATCCCCACAAAGTTATAAGACACCATGTATCCTGTTCTAGCCAATGATGTGTTAGAAGTGACTCATGTCACATCTAGGCTGAGACAGGGAAGAGCCCAAAAGAACCCTGGGTGTTTTTATAGGCTCTCTTCTCTTGCCATGGTGAGTGTAAAGGTCTCGCATTGAGATGGCCAAGCCTAAGGATGGAAGCAGTGGGGATTGCTGGGTCACTACATGTAGGACAGCTGCCCCGGAGAGTTGCCTGGACTCACATGAGTGAGGTAGAATGTGTTATGCTCTTGATCCTGAGATTTAGCTTTGTTCTAGGACTTGAGATTTTTAGCTTCCATTGCCTTGCCCTCCTGGTTTTAGCACACTTTGCCTGCTCCATGAAAAACAGAAAACAATATAAAGTTATCATTTGTCTTGTGTGATGGCTGCTTGTATTTGGGGGTGAATAAGGCTCAATGTGTTTCCCCCCCCAGCTGGGCCTTTGTATATTATAATCTATTCTTATAATTACAGGGAGTGAGAATGAGAGGGAGACAGAAGGGAAAATGAAGAATGAGAGAGGGAGGGAGGGAGAAAGAGACTCATTTTGGATTTAAAACGTTTTAGATATTAGTGATCATGTGGACACGTAGAGAGAGATTTGGAGGGATGAAGGAAACTTTCGAACAACACTGACATTTGATATACTTACTTTAAAGGGTTGCCTTGAAGGCAAACTTCTTTTCTTGGCAAGGTTGTTATGAAAATAAAAGAAGATGCCATGTTTGAAGCAAACCCAACACATATTTGTTTACCTCTCCCCAATCCTGCAAGACAGCTACTAACTGGATTTTACAGATGAAGTCACTTTGCCTAGAGAGGCGAAGTAACTTGTCTGAGGTCACACAGCTAGCAAGTGGCACAGCCAGGAGTCCCACCTGGGTGTGTCCACCTCCATGTGTACCACTTTTCCAGTGCTCCTTGTTGGCAGAGGTTGCTCATCTTCAGACAAAACCCATAGCCCCTGTGCATATCAACCCATCTGCAACGCCTAGAAGGGCATGCAGCTGGTATCTCTTCCCGAGGTCCAGAACTTGCCTCTCCTGAGCAGGCATCCTCAGATCCCACACTTCAACCCCTCCTTTGATTGCTGCTCTGTCTGCCCCGCTGACCCAGAATGCACAAGGACAAGGTCACCCTGCCTCCTTCCTCTCAGGCCGAGCCTCTCTTTGTAACCCAAAGCTCTGGCTGCCTGTGTTCCTGAGGAAAGACTCCTATACCCAGCACACTTGAATGGGCTATAGGTGCACAGGGATGCTGATCACTGCCCTTTTACCCCACCCTACCCTGGAACACCGGAGCTCCCTCCCTCCCAAGTTACTTTTGGCATGAGCAACCTTATCTAATTCCCTTGATGTACTCTGTAAACACGATGGTCTTCTCTCTGTGCCATGCAGTCAAAGCACTGCTCTGGAACACATTCTACCTATTGAGAGGGAAATGCAGGAAGAAAAAGAGGCTGTGGTTTGGGGAGAAAGGAGATATAATTGATGGATAATGGAAATAAAGTTTCTGTAAATTGCAAACTACTATAAATGCTCATGTTATAATGCATGCATATAATGACCCCATTTGTGATTTGCATGTTGCTTCTATTAAATTAATAGCATTTTGAATTGCTTTCCATTACAGTATTTAAAGATTTTCCATATTCTTTTTTAATGGCTGCATGTTGTTCATCCTATGCTTGTACTGTATTTTGCTTAACTACTCCCTTATTGATGGATGTTTGGGTTGTTGAAGTTTTTTTAGTATTGTAAATAATCTTGCAGTGAACATCCTTACACATATGATGCTCCCTCTTTCTTTTTCCCTTTTTTAGTGCACTTTTGTGAGTATAGCTAGAGGATAAATTCCTAGAAATGTAATTGCTAGGTCAGAGTGTATGGTTTTTTAAATTTAAATAGTTATCACTAAATTTAGTGGCTTTAAAGTATACACAGTCAATTTTATTAATCTTTTTTTTCCATTATGGTTTATGGGTTTTGTGTCATGCTTAGAAAGGCCCTCTCTCTACAAAAAACTTCCTTCTAGTGCTTTTATGATTTTACCTTTTTAATGTTTAAATCTTTGCTCCATCTGGAATTCAAGTCAATGTAAGGAGTGAAATAGAGATCAGGTTTTATTTTTTCCCAAATGGCTAACTAGTTGTCCCAACACTGTTTATTGAAAAATCTATCTTTTTCCTTACTGATTTGAAATGCTACTTTTATCATGTATAAAACTCCTGCATGTATTGGTCTTTTTCCCCCCAATTCTCTTCTCTGTTCCATTAACCCTTCTGTCTAATCTTTTGCAAGTATTAATTACTATAGTTTGGTTATGTATTTTAATATGTGGTTAAGTTAGTCCTCTTCATTACTGTTCCTTTTCAGAGATTTTTCTGGATACTTTTACTTAGTAATTTTATAGGTAAACTTTAATTTTGTTGAATAAAAAATGCTGCAGGTATTTTGATTGGGATAACACTAAATATGGAGATACACTCAGGAAGAATCAACTTCAGTCATTAATCTTCCCATTCAATAGGAAGGCATTCCTTTCTGCTTATTAAATATTTTTTGTTGTTTTTCTTCAGAAATAAGTAAAATTTGTTCTTCATCTTGGTCTTTCACATTTACTTCCAAGGTTATTCCTTTTTTTTTTTTTTTTTTGAGACAGAGTCTCACTCTCTTGCCTGGGCTAGAGTGCTGTGGCATCAGCCTAGCTCACAGCAACCTCAAACTCCTAGGCTCAAGTGATCCTCCTGCCTCAGCCTCCAGGGTAGCTGGGACTACAGGCATGCGCCACCGTGCTCGGCTAATTTTTTCTATTTTTTGGTTGGTTGGCTAATTTTTTTCTATTTATAGTAGAGACAGGGTCTCACTCTTGCTCAGGCTGGTCTCAAACTCCTGAGCTCAAGCAATCCTCCCGCCTCAGCCTCCAGAGTGCTAGGATTACAGGCGTGAGCCACCACGCTCGGCCCAAGTTTATTCCTTTTTGAAGGGATGGGGTAGACAGATAATTTGGTTGCAATATTAAATGGAATGTTTTTATTTGAATATATTTTATAACTGATTATTATTTGGATAAAGAAAAACTACTTTTTATAACGTTGCATCCATTTATCTTACTAAATTCTCCTACTGTTTCTAATATTTTTCATTCAATTCTGTTGGCTTTTTCACATGCACAATAATAAAACTTAAAAGTAGTGATACTGTTATCTGTTCCAACGGGAAGTCTTCTAGTGCTTTGACTTTAAACACAGTGCTGGCTTTTGAAATATGTGTTTATATGTGCACATATATACCAGCATGCACATATATGTACTCATTCATATATATGCACACAAACATGTCTGCACATTCATCAAGTTAAAGAAGTTTTCATCTATTTATATTTTATCAAGAATTTTTATTGTAATTCGTATTGAATTTTACAAATGCTTTCTTTATATCTATCAAGATGATCACATTATTTTCCTCATTTAACCTATTAATAAATGAGTTATATGAAAAGATTGTCTAATCTTTGACCCTCTTTGCATTCCTGAATGAATCCTACTTTTTCATGGGTTGTTCATTTAAAGAATTAATATATTCTATTTGCCAGTATTTTAATTAGGATTTACTTATCACCATCCATAGAATGATTAGTCTGTATTTTCTTTTGGTGCTATCTGAGGCAGGTTTTGATAAATATTTTTCTATCTCCTTCATAAAAATGATTTTGGAAGCACAGCTGGGCTGGAAATAAAAGTGCACATCAGCGCGAAGCAAAAAGGTGCTGCTCAGGTTTAGGGAGCAACACGTTTAGAGAATAGGAGCCTGGTGTGTGTTTGTGTGTGTGTGTGTGTGTGTGTGTGTGTGTGCTATTTCTTGTTAAGGAGCTAGGACCTAATTCAGTTGAACTGAAGTTTCCAAACTTCTCTTAAACTTCTCTTCTCTTTTCTTCTATTGGTGAAAATAAATTTGAACCTCTATCCACAAATGTTTGTTCATTTACTAACAAATGATAATAGGTACATCTGTAGTTATATATTAAGAAACCTCAAGCTGTTAAACATTTATCATTAAGTTCAATGAAATTTTATTAAATATTATACTTTTAATAACTTAAATGCTACTCAAGAAATTATAGATTTTTTTTGTAATATGATAGTTTTACCATTAGGTACCATTAGCTAATGTTATACTCCCAAGGTAAGGTTAATTTTCAATGATAATGAGTATAGAATTGATATTACAAATAGTCTTTTTCACAATTTCAACTTTATTTTTCATGCCAACTTTTTTTCTTTTATTTCATTATATTATGGGGGTACAGATATTGTTAGGGTTACATATATTGCCCCTGCCAACCCTCCCCCCCACGCCGTGTGAGAGCTTCAAGCGTGTCCAACCCCCCATGCCAACTTTTTGTCAGATCCTATCAGCTTCCCTCCTTCTTCCCTAGGGTGACCTGGGATTATGGCTGTGATGAGCTTGTCCTAGGAGTACAGGATCTACCCTTTCATTTTCTCATTACTCACGTGTGCTTGCACCCTTAGTAACTATGATTTAGTTCATACTTCTATTTACCTAGGCACGTGTGAACACATAACACACCTGGCTGAAGTATCTGGTAAGTGAGGACACCACTGTCGAGCCTGTGTGACATTCACTGTGTCCCATCAGGGAACCGTGAGCTCCTATGTGGCAAGTGGACCCAGGGAGGGTCCCAGGGTCAACCCATACATTGGAAAGCTAATTTCTTTCTTATATTTGCAGATTCAAGTTAAATAAAGGTTTAATAATTCACACTGAATTTATCTATGGAGATAATCTACGTAAAGACTCTAATATGTTCTACCATTACCTGAACAGATTCTCTCGCCTTCCCCATTTTGGAGAAGTTCCAGAGACCTTGTGAGCCTGTCAGGAGACCTGACTGGAGGAGGCGGGACCGGGACAGAGGGGTCTTGGGCGGCTGTGAGTCCTGGACAAGAGCAAACAGAAAGAGCCATGGACGGGAGGTAGGATAGAGCCGAAAAGACGGTGGGGTGGGGTTGGGGGTGCCTGCCATTGAGGTTAGGGACACAAAGGAAGAGCAGTTTGTGAGGCAAATGATGACTTTGGACAGCGCCTAGGTTGCCGTGTCCTGCGGGGCTCTGTAACTCAGGAGAGAGGTCAGGACAGCGGTCTGGGCTGCAGAGGGAGAGCTGGGGGTCCTCGGCATACATTTGGTAGATGAGACCACCCAGGGACGTATGAGCCGTCAGTGCCCGGGGGGACAACCATGTTTAAGGGCAGAGTAGAAAGTGCCCGTGAGGAGTGGCTGCCCTCTCTCCTGACTTTGTGAAAATTCTGAGCACTGTGAAGGGCCCAGCCCTTTCCACATTCCCTGAGCCCCTCAGGTCCTGTCACAGGAGTGTGAGAGCCGCTGAGCTGGGTAGGCAGCCCTGCAGATCTGGGCAGATGGCCACAACCTGCAGAAGCTCATCCTCCCAGGGCCAGAGAGGACTATCCCATGAAGATCACCAGACCACTGCCCCCGTGGACGTCCTGCCACCTGCCCACAGAACAGAAGCAGCTGCACCAGGGCTCCCTACTCCTCTTGACAATTCAATTTTGTTGGCACCGCACATAAATGGAACATTACAAGGAAAATTGGGTTCTCATGACAATTGCTCTTCTGGCAGTTTTATGCTTCTTTGTTTTTTTAACATCTGTAAACTGTACAGTGACCACAGGGCCCCTAACTTACAAAAGAAGATATTACCTATGGCTACAAGGCTAGGCTTTAGAGCCAGGTTGCCCGGGTTGCCTTCAGGCTCTGCCACTTACTACCTATAAAGTTTTGGGCAAGTTACTTAGCCTTCCCAAGCCTCAGCTTTTTCATCTGTAAAATGGTAACAAGAATGTTGTGAGGTTTCAGAAAGATGGTCCATATAAAGTTCTTAGCATACTACATGCTCAACCAATGTTCACTGGTTTTAGGCCAGTGTGAGGGTGACCTAAAGACAGCACTGGTCAGACTGGTCAGAGAGGGGACCAGGGAGGGGGATTGGCCTCTGGGTAAAGCCAGAGGGTCCACATCCCACGGTGCCTGGGGTGATAAGGCCAGGGAAATCTGGCCACCTTTGTTCAGTGAACCATTGCTTCCCAGCTCTGTGGGCCTTTTTCTTCCAAACACCCAAGGCTGCTCAATAGCTTAGATGCTATTTGCATTTTCTGATTTAGTTAATGAAATAGTTCATAGTTTTATGATAACTCTTCATATAAAACTGCTGTTTTATTTACTCATTTGATTGACAACTGAGTGTTATACTTTCTAAGCAAATGAAAGAGACGAAATTTAGGGTGGCTTGGGCACTTTGTGGAACAATAACAGATACTGATATTTTCAACTTGAAATAATTCTATATATCTATTCTTACAGTAAATAAAAGAACACCTTTTATTGGGCTTCAAGATAGAAAAGAGGCATTAGGTGTCAGAAGTTGGAGAAGAATGTATGGGAAGAAAACTCAAAATTGAGAGTATTCTACTCTAGTTGATTTCTTAAAAATATGAATGGGGAAAGCTGCTATTATTTAATTTTCATGGTAAAGTATGTTACCACTGACCATGGGACACCAGGATTCTTTGGAATCAGAGCTTGAATATGATGCAAAAATCTTTTATAAGCTCTTCATGGTCACTACATATTTTTCACCATGTATTTTTTATTGTGGAAAAATATACATAACATAAAGCTTTCATTTTAATAATTTTAAAGTGTATAATTCAGTGACATTAAGTACATTCATCTTACAACCATGGTTGTACAACCATCACCACTATTTAGTTATAGAACATTTCCATCACCCAGAAAGGAAGCCCCATACCCATTGAGAAGTCACTACCTGTTCTACCCTCTCCCTAGCCCCTACCAACTGCTAATCCATTTTCCGTCTCTATGGATTTGCCTATTCTGGGTATTTCATCTAAATGGAATCATACAACTACTATGTATGGGGGAGGAGGGCATGGGTATATTCACACCTGAAGGGTGTTGTGCACTGTCTGGGAGAAGCTTGAAGCTCTGACTTGGTTGGGGCAAAGGCAATATACGTAACCTAAATATTTGTATCTCTGTAATATGGTGAAATAAAAGCATTAAAAGAAATAAAAATAATAAAAAAAGAAAACGTGAATAACTCAGGCTGTCTTTTGATTAAAGGTAGAGGGTTAAAGGTGGAGAGTTATGTGTGCTCTCTCCTAAGACCCCACTAAAGAAATGCAATATATAAACACACAAGGACAAAGAGATTGGTAGAGAAGACATCAGTGACAAGAAACTTCAACATATTTTTAGATGCTAGAAGGTAAATAGATAAGCCATGGCCTGAAGTGTGGATTGGATAGAGAGCCAATTAGCTCCTAGAATCCTGGGGAGTGACCTGGAGGTGCCACTTAAAGGGTGAAGCATGGGACTGAAGACAGAATTATCCTGAGCTCACCCCAGTCAACCCCAGTCTTCCATCGACCATCACCTCATGTGCAGAATGTCAGTGATCAGGTGTCCACTGCGTCATGTAGATCAGAGGTTTCTCTCTGGATGGCCCTGTGTATTGACATCTAGGGGTGTCCCAGCAACCCTGCCTGCTCAGTCTAAAGCAGGACTCACCAATTAGCAAGTGTTAGCCTAGTGACCTGCAGCTTCCAGTTGCCACGTAAGTATGAATAGACAATAAAGTCTCCCCAAACATTTGAAGAAGTCTTCTAGCAGGAAAAAGATGAAATGATATGTACAAAAAGAAGACTAAATCTGAGCAAGAGGGATAACTCAGGGAATTGAAAGATTAAACCAAAACTTAAAAAAAAACAACAAAAACAAATCAGTATCCAAATTAGTATTTTAATTGGTATCCTCAAAATATTAGGGAAAGATAGTCATATATGAAAGGAACTCTAAGGGAACAGGAATGAGCTCTTGAAATTAAAAACATTATTGCCAGAATTAAAAGTTCAATATATGTTAGAAGATAAAATGGAGAAAATTTCCTGGAAAGGAGAGGAGACAGTGAGGTTGAAAATAAGAAATACAGAAGATCGAATCCCAGAAGTCCAATGTCTGTCTGACCAGCAGTTGTTCTGAAAGGTCCCAGAGAGAAGGGAAGAGGGGAAATTATTTTAAAAATATAAGAAAATGTTCCAGAGCTGAAGGATAAATGTAGAGACTTACATTTAAAATCCACTAAGTATTTAAAATAATTAATTTGAAAAGAGCTCACATGGATGCCTTTTATCACTAAATTTCAGACGCTCAGTTATAAAAGACAATCCTAAAACTTCCAGTGCAAAAAGAAAAAGCAGGCTGGGCGAGGTGGCTCACGCCTGTAATCCTAGCACTCTGGGAGGCCGAG
>VBSM01001681.1:388680-466392 GCA_008086735.1 Cheirogaleus medius
AAAAAAAAAAAAGCACATCTACAAAGGAATGAGAGTCAGAGTGGTATCAAATGCCTCAACAACAGCACTGTACATGCCAATACAGTGGTGCAGTCTTCAAAACTGTGAAGGAAAATTATTTTCAATTTAGCATTCTACATTCACCAGACCACCAATCAAACATGAGGAGAAAAACGATGACACTTTCATACATGCAAGACACAGATAACTTCTCATCTTAGATGTGCTTGAGAAAAATTGGGAGTGAAACGAGGCGAGAGAAGTATCTGGATGCAGGAGGCGGTAGAGTCAACCCAGCAGAGCAGGGGAGCCACGTTCCAGAAGACCACCTGTGCAGCAGGTGCAGACAGCACCTGGTGCAGATTGGAGAAAAGGCTCTGGGGAGGGGTCTTCAGGAAACAGTGACTCAGGACGACGCCTAATATGATGACAGAAAGACATGCTGTGGGTATGTTGATGACAGAAAGACAGCAGGAAGGGAGAAAGGCAGTTAGAGACACCAGAGGAAACACTGTGCGAGAGAGGAAATGCAGTTATGCACATTCCTTTGCAGAGGACACACTGTGTCATCATGATGTAAACTACCGATTATTGATTTAACAAAAATGGTGAAATAACTATATTAGGAGGATGTAGACAGGTGAGGAGGGGACAGTCTAAGAGAGTTAAATATCCATTAATCTTAACACTGTAATCGATAGATAATGTCGACAGTGGATAAATCAGGAAATAGTTGTAGAAGCACATTATCTGGAAATGGAGAAGTAACCAGCAGAAAAAATAGCTTAAAGAAGTTAAAAATTCTGGTGTCAGGGGAACAGGAATAAGGATGGAAAGGGCTAGGATAAAGGGCCATCGTTTCCCTTATTTGATAAAATGCAATTTTGAAAAAACATGTGCATGTATTTTACATTGATAAAAATAAAGCAAATAATAAAAAATCAACTCAAGCTGAGATAGGAGAAAAATTATACACAAACGGCATTTAGAAGCCAAATTAATCGTGATTAAGACAGCTGTGCTATACAACTGTAGACAATTTTTAAAAAAAAATTTCAAATCCTATGACAAATAAAAAAATGGCTTCCTTAGAAAAGAAGATGAACCTGCACCCAGCAGAAATGAGCTTCTATCCATTTCCAGAAGAAAATTCATTGCTCATTATAAGGTGTCTTATAGGGTGTCTCTATGAACCTACAACCTGAGTTGTTAAAATTTAACAGTTTTAAAACTTTACAAAGACCATGAAAAGCCTTTATAATGCTGTAAATTCCAACCTGGGTGGAGGCATGAAGTCCATACAAATTCTGGCTTCTTTCAACTTGAAGTAACTCAGCATGTAAATCCTCAGGAATCAAGATGAATCCTAAAAGTGAAATACTTTCGCTTGTGTAGAAAAAGCAGTTGAGCAGCATGTAGGTCAGCAAGAGAGAGATTCTAAATTCCAGTCAGCATGTGCATACACCCAGTATGGCCCAAAAAGGGGATTGGGGTTGTCTAAGAAGTTGTAGGGGCTGAGTAAGTTGGGCAGGAATAAATGTTCCTTTCCGCCAGAGTGAGCCCTTCTTGGCTCCAATTGCCATGAACATCACAAGGTCTATTAATCAGCTGAGGTCGCCATAACAAAACTCCAAATGTGGCTTAAACAACAGAAATTGATTTCTCACAGTTTGGAGGGTAGAGTCCAGGATCAAAGTGCTCCAGGTTTGATTTCTCCTGGGGTCTCTCTCCTTGTCCTGCAGATGCTGTCTTCTCTGTGTGTCTTCATGCAGTCTTTTCTGAGTATCTTCCTCTTCTTATAAGGACACCAGTTTCACTGGATTAGGGCCCCACTCTTATGGACTCACTTAACCTTAGTTACTTCTTTAAAGGCCCTTTCTTCAAATACAGTCACACTGGGGGTTTGGGCTTCAATATATGAATTTAGGGGGTACACAATTGAATCCCTAAGATATGACATGGGTCAAGAACTATTTTAGAGTGAGTTCTGTTTACCTCTGGTGGGAACCAAATGACCAAATGGCTCTTCTTCAGGGCCTTTCACTGAAGAACACGCATCAGCCAAACCTAGAACCATCCACAAAGCAAT
Source organism: Cheirogaleus medius (assembly GCA_008086735.1). NCBI lineage: Eukaryota > Metazoa > Chordata > Mammalia > Primates > Cheirogaleidae > Cheirogaleus > Cheirogaleus medius. The sequence continues at coordinate 390,770 of VBSM01001681.1, forward strand.
GCACTGGAAGCTACATTACATGACAAGCAGCTGTCAGTGTCTGCCAACAGCCTCAGGCTGCCACAGAGAAGAGCCCCCAGAGAGGGGTGCTGCGTAATGGTGTCTTAGTATTACTATATGAGACACACAATTAGATATATTTTTGAAAGAGCATCCGATTTCCCAAGTTTCAGTGATTTGAGTGAGTTAGCATATTAAGGTGTGGGAAAGTGACCAAGCAGAGTTGTCTGTCTTTGCTTTCCACAGAAGGACTCTCCAAGCTGCTTCACAGTTCTGAAGCTGGAGGGGGAATCTCCAGTTCCCTGGTAAATATTCCTGTGGAGACAAATGGATCTTGGACAGTAATATCTGGGCTCCTGTGTGGTGACCAGAGATTGTGCAGGAAGGGAAAAATATGCTTATTTTACTATATGACTTAGCTGTGACAGTGTTTAAGTGGTTATGCTAATGCCAACATGGAATATAATCTAACCAAAACTAAGCTTAATACTAGTGCGAGGCTCATGGGTGGGAAGAGCACGTGAGTGGTTGGCCAGGGAGTGGGCAGGAGCCCTACTCCCCCATCTCTCATAGTGAGAGGTCAGTCAGTTCTCATCTATGATGGAGGGAAGTCAACAAGTAATGCCTAAAATTGAAAAATCATGAGTTAGTAATACACATCTGTTATTTAGAAGCACAGAGGTAAATCTTAATCAGCTAAGATCGGAGAAAGTGGTTGCCTGTTGGAAGAGGAAAGAAAGAGATGGAGATGGGGCCTGCTGTTTTATTTTTTAAATAGCATACTTTATAGAACTAATTGACACTTTATATTTGGACATGTATAACTTTGATAAAAAATAAGCAGATATAGCAGCACAGTTCACAATTGCAAAGATGTGGAAACAACCCAAGTGCTCATCAATACATGAGTGGATTAATAAAATGTGGTATATGTATACCATGGTGTACTATTCAGCTATAAGAAACAATGGTGATACAGCACCTCTTGTATTTTCCTGGATACAGCTGGAACCCATTCTACTAAGTGAAGTATCTCAAGAATGGAAAAATAAGCACCACATGTACTCACCAGCAAATTGGTATTAACTGATCAACACCTAAGTGGACATATAGGAATAACATTTATCGGGCGTTGGGCAGATGGGAGTGGGGAGGAGGGGATGGGTATATACATACATAATGAGTGCGATGTGCACAGTCTGGGGGATGGACACACTTGAAGCTCTGACTCCGGGGGGTAAGGGGAGGAAAGCCAACACACATAACATAAACATTTGTACCCCCATAATATGCTGAAATAAAAGAAAAGACAAATAAATAAACATAAAACTGTAAAGGGAAAAATGAAAGAAAAATAAACCACTGACACAATTTCATTTATTGTGTAAGTTTTTCTATATAGTCTGTCTGTAGATGACTATATAGAAAAGGCAGCAGCCACAGATACAACAGTAGTGATAGTGATAGCAATAACAGTAAGACATCATCCATCAGTTAAAACTTTGGTGAGAACATTCATTCAATAGCATTTCTTGAACATCTATTATGTGCCAGGCCATGATAATCATAATAGTCAAAGTTTCTGCTCTCATAGGTTTTATATTCTAGTGGAGTAAATAGAAAAATGCATAAACAATAAAATAAATGAGATAATTTTCTATAATATTCAGTGCTTTGAGGAAAATAAAGGACAACTGACTAGGGAGTAACTAGGAAGAAGGAATGATTATTTAGACTGGATGGTCAGGGAAGACCTTGTTAAAGAAGTAAGGTTTGAGCTCAGACTTGAGCAATGAGGAGGTAGCCATGGGAAAGACAGAGGTAAAGTGCTCTGAGCTCAGAATGTACAAAGGCCCTGAGGTAGGAGCAAACTTGGTGTGTCTGAAGAATAGCCAGGAGGCTGGTGTGGCTGGATTGTAGTGAGCCAGGGGGAGGAGCATGCAATGGGTATATGGGGATGGCAGAAACCAAGTCTGCTGTGCCTTGCAGGTGCTTGTAAAGAGTTACATTTCATTCTAAGCTTGACGGGAAGTGATTGGAGCATTTTCAGCAGAGGAATTTTAGGATCTGATTTATGCTTTAAAAAAATGAGTCTGATTGCTGGGGCTGGCTTAGGGCAGAGGATGGAAACTGGAGGCAAGCATGGGATAGGAAGTTTAGCTTAAAGACTCTTGTAGAATTCAGGATGGGGTGGAGGCTGTGAAGATAGAGCCCAGTGGGCAGATTTGGGCTGGGAATCTTAATTTCTGAGGTTCTCTAAAGGGCAACTGAGAGGCCAGTGGGGAATCTTGGAGGGAGAGAGGCAGAAGGAAAGAATTCTACTTTTGTAGCTAGTCTCTCCAAATTCCCAGAGCTTCCTTTGACATATGTGAACAAAAGCTCTAGTCAGGGGTGGCTGAGGAACCTGAGTGATTATGCAGGGCATAAAGACTTGCCAAATTGCCTTAAACTCAGCCCATCTCCATCCTGGCTTTCACCACACTTGACGTGAACGTGTAACTGAGCTTGTAAATAACTGTGCTTGGAGGCAGAGCTGAAATTACGCCCCTCTAGACAGCTATTCAGAGGCTGAGAGAATAGGGCCCACTTGCTGTAATGCTATGCATTAAAAAGCACTTATGCTGCTCAAACCAGCATTAGAATTGCACATAAACATTGCTGTCATGCTCTCAATGGGACTCTGGAGTCCAAGTGGGACTCTCAGAATCTGCAGAGGGGAGAAAAGCCATCTCAAGCAGGGCGATGATCTCTTCCCCACGGCCCACTGAGCAACACCGCCTCTCTCCTGTGGAGAATCCCTTCCATAAATGGGGAGAAAAATGAGCTTATTTCCAAGCCAAGATTAAACTGAGTCCAGACTGCATGAAGATGATGGGCCTCTGAGTAAAGAGAAATGAAACCAAGCCAAGAAAGCATATCCATCCAGGGGTGGCAGGAGGGGAGGGTACAGGCGTCCTTGGGAGTCACATGCACTCCAGGCACAGTGCCTGGCACGTAACAAGTTGTGAACGGATGAATGGATGAATATGAGACCCATATACTTCCAAAAGTCTAGTCTTAATAATCTTATATACATTCAGTTTCTGTTTAAGAATCAAATGAACCTTCTAGGCTAAGTCTCCACAAAGGGCCTCAGGGGTTACATATGGGCAGTTGGCACCCACCCATGAATGTGTGCTGCATGCACGGTGCATCCATCCCACCCCAGCAATTCACCCCCTAATGTAATCTGAAGTCTGGAATTATCCATGACAGAGCAGAAGGAAGTGAGTCAGGATTAAGTAATCATCTGGAGTATCTCCACTGGACCACTGTCTACCGTAAAGGAAATAATTGCTGGGATTAGCCGGCTGTTCAGATAATTGTCAACTCTCAAATTTACTTAGTTCTTAAAAAGTGAAAACAGATATTTCTAAAACCTCAGGTGCCCAGCTATGGGGAAAAGACCTTGGATAAGAATGCTGTCCTGGTGTGAAGCCAGCCTTCACGCAGAAGGAATCAAATTGCTACCAGTCTTGCAAGGATGCTACAAGGAAAAATAAATCAATATGTAAGGACACTCTACCTCAGGCTCAAAGTATGCAGAAATTCTCATAGAAGAGAAAAAATACTTAAAAACAAACACAATCTTTCTCAATCCCTGGAACAGATCTAGGATCTTGGCACTAAAAAGTCCTTTACTGGGCTTTATTAATCCTTAGCACCATATTGATTCTAACTTAACATGTAGTTCTCAGTAACTTCTATATGGCTCTACAACAAATTAAAAACAACATATGTTAAAAAAAATGGGACCTTAAAGAAAAGGCCTGATGTTAGTTAGGAAAGAGAAGGTGAGCTCAACCAAAAATCAGACACAAATTTATCCAACCTTTTATAGTGAGAAGAGGTTTATGTTCTGTTTGTGCATCTAAGAGAGCTAAGGAAGAAAAAAGAAGAAAAGAAAATGAGACAGCAAATTATATCACCCCTGGCAATAGCCATCAAGACATAGTTATGTTTCTGGTCTTTCTTCCTGAAGACAAGAAAGCATCTCAAACTTTTCAGAAATTTGGCTATAAAAATGTCTAAAATTGGAAAGTTTTAGGCATTTTTTGTGGGGCTCTGAAAATGTTCTATATCTTGATATAAATGGTGGTTATATGGGTATACACTTACATAAAAATGATTGAGCCATTTATTGAAGATTTGTGCACTTACCATGTGGACTATGTGCTGTACCTCAGTTAAAAAAATCCCAGATAATGAAGGATTAGATTCTAGAAAAATTCATTTATATAGAGCGTCTTATTTCCCAGTGTTGGCATATAAATGATCATTTTGCTTCTCATACATATTAATTGTAAAAGTAGCTACCACTGACAGAGCACTTACCAAGTACCACACCCTATGCTAATAGCTGCATAATTAAACCAGTTAATCTTCACAAATTCCATGTCCCCTATAAGAACTGAGGTTCAGAGAAGCTAAAGCATAAGATCCATGACAACAGAGAAATATATCTGTGATTATGGCCTGTCTTCTGAATCATTGTATCCACAGTATGTAGATCAATGTCTGGAGTAATCTATAAATATTTGTGAAATGAAAAATACTTTGCCCAATGTCACATAACAAATATAAAAATATTCGGGTTTGGACCTTGAGTCTCACTCTGAAGACCAATTTCTTGTCCATTCCATGATATACTCTCCCAAATAAAACACTGGCATATGTATGATAGCCTAAAATCAATGCAAACCAACTTTAGAAATACCAAATAGAGGTACACTATGCTTACAAAAAAAAGTATATAAAACATAGCTGTAAGTTTAAAGAGTAATAATCAAATGAGTACTCATGTGCCTACCACAGATAAGAAATATAACATCATCAGTACCTTAGAAGCCCTGCATCTCCCTGCCAAGATCTCTAGAGGTAGCCACGCTTGAATTTTGTGTTTATCAATCCTTTGCCTTTCTACTTTGTTTTAACACACATTGGTATCTTAAATCATATAGTGCTTTATTTTTCCTGTTTTTGAACTATAAATAGCAGATGACTTTTTCACTACTTTTACTACATTGCTCTTTAACCTTAATGGGTCATCAGTTCATTACTTTCTCTACATTCTTCTAATCCATCAGCCCACTTATACTACATCTTTAAAAATTTTTTATAGATTCTCTTCCAAATATCATAATCTCTTTCATCTTTCTCTTTTCATTGAACCTGTTCAGTAGGGTACCTGTAAATGTTTAGCAAGTAACATGTGTGCTAATTTATAGCGTTTGCTGATTTCCTTGGTGTAAATTTTCCTACTGTGACTGATTTCAAGCTGTCACTAGGATGCCACTGAACATGAGGTTTGGAAGAGATGCACACAATTGGCTCTGACAAGCTCATGCAAGCCAGCTCCAATACATCCCTGAACCTACTATACTAAGCCTCAACCCTGGAGAAGCCCAACTAAACACTTTCTCCCTATGCCATGTTGTATCAGAGTGAGCAAACAAAACCAGAAATCAGAGGGCAAAAGAAGCTTTGATACAGTCTATGCAGGTCATCACCTTCATGGCAAAGAACGGGGTTGTATTAGTTTCCTATTCCTGCTATAACAAATTACCACAAACTTGGTGGCTTAAACAACAGAAATTTATTCTCTTACAGTTCTGCAGAAATGAGGTTAAAGGGCTAAAATTGAGGTGTCGGTTGATCTAAGCTCCCTCCATCGTCTCTAGGGGAGAACACATTTCCCACCTGTGCAGAGTCCAGAGCTGCATTCTCCGCATTCCTTGGCTCATGGCCCCTCCCTTGCTCTTCAGTGCGGTGCATGTACACCTTCTCTCTCTGACTGCTCCTCTCTGCTTATTTCCCATGGCCTTCCTCTCTTCTGTGTCCAATCTCCCGCTGCCTCCTTTTTATAAGGACACTGAGATTACATTTGGGGCCTACTGGGATAATCCAGGATAATTTCCCCTAATCACACCTTCAAAGACCCTTTTTCCATATAAGGGAACATTCACAGGTTCCAGAGGTTATGACCTGGGTATCTTTGGGGTTCATTCTTCAGGCTCTCACAGCGTAGGAGAAGGTAGAAAATGGATCTGGAAGAGGAAATGGAAGGGCATCTGGCAAAATCCACCCCTCTGCCCAGCTCATGTCTCTGATGCAGGAAATACTCAAAGTCCCATTGGGTACCATATTTTTGTGGAGGGATTTCAATTTGGTCATACTCCCTACTGAAACCAAAAATATTAGCCACCCCCAGTGTTCTTCTTACATGGTAGTGTTGGAGGGTGGGGGAAGGGGAGAGGAGAAACACTCAATTCACATAGAGCATAGCTTATATAGTCCCTATTTCTATAGCTGGTCCTAAGGTCCGTGTTGAGAATCAAAGATCTCAAGGAATCTAGTGTTCTTGCTGCTTCCAAGGTCCACTTAGCAGGAATCCAGTTGGCATAATGTCATGAACGTAATGAAGCAAGATGACGTTCTGTGGACTGACAATATGACTGAAATCTCTCCACTGCACAGCTGGTGCACCAGAATGGCATGCGGGACTTTTCTGAGGATTGCTGCCCTCTGGGCCTCATTTGGGCATGAGGCATGAGTCCTTGCTAATTTTATCTCTCCAAACTAAAGGAGGGTCTGTCAGACTCAGCCCAAGATGTGAGGGGAGAGTGTGGGTAAAGCAGCTCAGAGGGTCTTTTATCTCAGCTGTAGGGGGTAGGATAAACTGGTTCTGCAAGTTGGCGTTGAGTTTTTCTATCTTACACCCAGACAGCTTAAACTTAAGAGCCATAATTTGCTGCCATTGTCTATCTGGTTTCATGGTGACCTCTTGTCCCTAGGGCGCAGTAAGTGATTCACACCTAACTAGTTTGGCTGGGTTAAGGGAAAGCCCCTCAGGGCGTGAGGGAGGAAATTCACTGAGTGCAGAGCAGGGAACAGGCTAGTGAACTCTTTGAAATCTTATCCACACCATCTCTCTCATTTGCACGTCACTCTTCCTCCATGGATCTCTTTTGTCACCTTTCTCAGCCAAACTCTCACCTGCCTTTCACTCTTCAACCCACTCTATTCTGTCTTTCACAGCATCTCTCCCCTCAACAGCTCTCTCTAAGGACCTCTATGCCTCCCGGTGGACCCGTTTCAGTCCTTATCTTACTTACCCTTTCAGCAACAATCTTTCAGGGCTCATTTGTGTTGAATTGTCTGTTTGCCCACCCGTACCCCAGATCCAGATCTGTTCTTCATCCTTGCCACTCTTTTCTATGCCCCGGTTTACATCAACTGGCCCCAAGCCTTCTGAGGAACAGGTTTGGTCAATGAAAGTCCAGGCAGGAGATCAGAAAGACAGAGGACTGAAAGGTCAGGGTATTTATTCCCCTGGCTTCCCCTGCTCCCCAGCCAGGCTGCAGTTTGGCAGTGGTTGGGCAGCCAACTCTGACAGCACTCCTGGGTCCAGGTAACCCCCCTCTTCTCATACACCTTCTGGCCTAGGGGTGGTAAGATTAACCTGTTGCTGGCCCTGGGGTGCTTCAATATCCTTTGTTTGTTTTCCCCAACATCATTCACCCCTTCGCAAATAATCCCTTCATTAAACTCCTTAATCACCTCTTTTTAAGGTGCCAATATATATTGATTTCCTCCTGCTTGAAACAGACTTTTCACATGGCCTCTTCACACCTCACTGGTTTCCTTCATCCAGCCTTTCTGTCTACTCCTTCTCTGTCTCCTAGCAGGTTTCTCCTATTTCACCAAACTATAAATTTTGGAATTCCATAAATCCGTAGTCCTCTTTTCTTTCTACTGTATTCCCTTCCAAGGTATTATCTATAGGTCAGTGACCCACAAAATGTGTAGCTCCAGAAATGTTTGAAATCTAGACTCATATATTCAATTTCCTTTTCCCCATAGGTTCATTCATTAAATCCATGAACATTTTTGAGAGCCTACTGTGTTTTCCAGGCCCTGTTCTAGGTGTGTTCTTGGATGTTTAAAAGGGCCTGAACCTCCATTTGTCCAAACTGAATCCATAATTTCTCACCCCCTCCTCCAACCTTTTTCCTCTTCCAGGGTCCCCTGCCTCAGTGAGTGGTACCAACACCACCCATCCAACCCCACAGCCAGGAACCGAGGAGACACGTGTGATGGCTCCCCTTTTCTCGTTCTCCATGGCCAACTCAACATCAAATCCTATCAAGTTATCTCCTAAATATCTCTTGAATCTAACAGATTTTCTCCATCTCTGCCACAACGACTATAGCCCAAGCTGCCATCACTTCTTACCTGTACAGCACTAGCTGCAATAGTCTCCTTTCTTGCTCTCCTATTCCAATAAACAGTGAATTTACTGAGGCACAAATCTGGTCATGCTATATCCATCCCTGGCTTAAAATCTCCCAGTGCCTTCAGCTTGCTCTTCATGAAGCTATCCAAGGCCTGCCTTCTGCCCACCTCTCCTGCCTCTTCTCAGGCCACACCCTCTCCAGCACTCTGTTCTCCAGCCCTTCTTGTCTTCCTTCATTTCCTAAGATTGACATGTTTCCCCCACTGTGGAATCTTCACCCTTGCTGCTCCCTTTGTTTCAAACACTCTCCCCACCTACCTCGCTTCATTCAATAGCAAACTCTTACTTATCCTTAGCCTCAGCTAAGATATCACATCCTCAAAGATGCCTTCCCTGGCCCCTCTTTGACACTACATCACCCTGTTATCGACTGTGCAATAATAATAATAAATAAATGTTGGTCTCTGCCCCTCATTCCTTACACAGAGAAATGGCGCTGCTCTAGGAGAATCTTTTGTTATAATATTTGGTCTTTGACTACAGTTCCTGATACAGAGGCCCTAAGACTTTGTAATTTCCTGAGTGATAGGACTGTCTGACACAGAGTTCCTAAATCCTTGGAATTTCCTGGGTAATAGAAACGTCTTTTGTTCTAATGAGGTGACTCTTGGGGGGCTCTTGGATGGGGGCTGGTCACCAGAAAGACCAATACATGATTAGAAACTTGAATCTTTCAGCCCCACCATCCATTCTCCAGAGTGGGGAGAGGTACTGAGTTATAAATTAAGTTATAACTGTTCATATCTATATGATGAAGCTACAATAAAATTCCAAAAGTATGGTTCAGAGAGCTTCCAGGTCGGTGAATAAGAACACAGGAAGCTTCTGAATCTTGCTCCAGGTACCCCTTCATTTGGCTGTTCATCTGTATCCTTTGTAAAATCTCTATAATGAACTGGATTCCTAAGTAAGTGTTTCCCTGAGTTCTATGAGCCACTCTAGTAAAGGACTGAACCTGGGGAAGGGGGTTGTGGGAACCCTCAATTTATAACCACTCGGTCAGAAGCCCAGGTCAAAACCAGAGACTTGTGACTGGTCTGAAGTCAGGGGAAGTCATGTGGGACTGAACCTTAACCTGTGGAGTCTGTGCTAAATCTGTGCTTGTGTCAGAATTGAATTCAGCTGTAAGACACTAAGCTGGAGTCTGAGAATTACTTGGTGTGGAGAAAACCCCAAACATCTGGTGTCAGAAGTGAGATATTGAGAGTGGTGTGGGTATAAGAAGAATAACTGTTTGTTTCTCCTGTATTCATGGACCCTCAAGGTTCCAGTTACCTCATAGCACTCATCAAAATTATAATTCAACACTTATTTGCATGCTCTTTTGAATAACAGACTATAACTGTCCAAGAGTTGAGGGACACATGTGTTTTGTTTAATGTCATATTCACCAGTGCCTGGCACATAGCCAGTGCTCAGCGAGTATTTGTGGAATGAAAGGGTAAAGGAAGAGTTTCATTGGGATCGAGGCTTACTATCATAAGAATAAGATCCAGGCTTACGTCAGTGTCATTTCCCCCTTAGTGCAGTTTCTCAAAGGCTTTGGAGGGAGCTGGGTGGTTCAACAAATGCTGCTGCTGCAAGAGAATGACCTTGGCCTGGGAGATGACTCTGAGTGATGTTCATTCACATTGCTAATCCCATGGCCAGGCCCCAAAGCCTCAAAAGGTAAATACTTTGTCAAATTGTCACTTAATCCCCCAAAGATAGACTGTGTTGACAAGATATGTATGTTATTTAATGATGTAATCACCTTCCTTAATTTTATTTTATTAGAACAATAAAATAATGGTTTTCAATCACTAAAATGTAAATTAAAATTCAATTAAAGCAAAATTTGAAGAAACAGAAATATCAAGTTATGAGCAGGTATAATTTTTACTCACCCTTGGCTGGTATCAATCACAATTTGTCCTAATTTATTTCTCTTCAAGGACTTTTCAAGTTAATTCCCTAAATGCTTTAACCTCATGAAGTGTTTGCCCGTGGTACATTAAGAATTATAGAACTATGGCCAACCCTGCATCAAAAACCATGGAGGGCAACTCTACCTCTTGTTTGACTTTCTTCTAACTTAATTAGAAAAGATCAAAGTTTTCTTCCTAGGAATCCCAGCGATTAGTGATGGCGTTCATTGGGCACCTGCCATGTGCCAGGTACTTTATACAGATTTTTCTTTTTTAATTCTTTCAATAACTTTTTCTTTTCCAGATGGTGGAAAAGAAAATTGGAATTGAGGCCTGGGACCTTATAGCTACAATTGGCTCCCAAACCTTATTGCTAGGACTCACTGGGGCCCAAAGTCAGCCCCAGAAACCGCTACTCTGGGGTTCTGGCTCTTCACCATTAATTTCGATTTCTTGCAACCTTTGTGACAGAAGCTGCAAAGAAATTCATTTCAGTGCAGCTGCATGCTTGCTAGCATGAAACCCTGTAGATTTTTCTAGTTGGAAAAATGGAGTTTTCCTCTCTCTTTTAATTTAACTGTTAGTGTTTTAAAACATTCTTGAGCCTTTTAAAAATGACTTGATAAAATCCAGCCAATCAAGAGATGGATGAAAATAAAGCACTAGAAAATAGAGAAGTTGTGATAAACAAACTGATGTTGGGAATTGTTAATAAATTCATTAAATGCAAACTAAGATTCAACAACTGTGGGTTGTATGGTTATACACCCTGACCAATGAAAACAAATAAGGATAGATTTTTAAAAGGTAGAGCAGATTATAGGAGGAAGAATAAGAAGGGTAATTTCCTCAATTTTTAGATTAATTAATCAATCAATGCTGTCTAAAATTTAAGCAGCCTCTAAAAGTTCTTAATCTTTGTTCTCAATTTTAGTGCTATATTTAGGGAATCTCTGTGATAAAATATTTACCTAAAGTTCAGACATTTCTTCATTTTATTTTAATTTCTCTTCCTTCTTTAAGTTCAATTAAGTTTCACTGTAATAACTTTTTCTTAAAATTAGTATATAGCATTTTAAAATTTTATTTATTTATTTTTTAAACTTACTTAACCTAAACTTGCCATTAACCTACTTTTCTGGATATAAATCATAGCCATAACAGTGATTTTAAAGCACCAAGTATGTATACAATTCTTATCTGTGCTAACTACTAATAACAGTTATATTAGCTTGGTTCTTTATTTACAAAAATAACTTTTTTTAAATAAAAATATTTCTCATGTTCATTCTCTCTCACTCATAAAGAAATGTCTAAAATGAAGTTTATCTATGTAAACAATGGTTATTTCAGGGTGGTGAAGTTTGGGGACCATTTCCTTATATAACTACAATTTCATTATCACAGTTAGCAAAATTAACAATAATACCTTAATATCATGTGATACCCAGCCCATGTGGAAAAGTTCCCAAACTGTCCTCCACATAGTTATTCAAACTAGGATTTAACCAAAGACCACACATCACATTTCATTATGTCTGTTAAGTCTCATTGGCCCATTTAAGAACAACCTTTTTCCCTTTTGTTTTCCTTGACAATAATTTGTCGAAGAGACCAGCCACTTGTCCTTTAGAGTATACCACCTAATGGACTTTTGGTCGCTTGTGACATTGTTTCTCTTGTTCCTCTAATCCCTGTATTTCTTGTAAACTGAAAGTTAAAACTAAAGGCTTGATTAGTTGCAATCTAAATGGTTTTGGTAAAAATATGTCATAGCTGATGTACTTTATATTGCTTCATTATGGAAGGCACATACTGTCTCGGTGTCCCACTAGATGCTGAGACAGAGCACTGAGTTAACGTGGCAACGGCCAGATCCCCTTTGTAAAGTTATCCTTTCCCCCTTGTGACCAGGAATCTATGGGGTAATCTATGGGGTGATGTTTTGGCACCAGATAACCATCCCCTTACAATTTTAGCATCAAGCCATGATCCATATCTGAATCATTTCTCTTATTAGAGGTTGCAAAGTAGTGATTTTATAATTCTGTAAATCCATATGTTATAGCTGGGGTTTTACTGTAAAGAAGAATGTTCTCTCATCATCTGGGGCTATTTGGAAAGGCAGGATAATGCCTGATTCCCATTAATTACAGATTTTAAAAGCAAGGAGCTGGTATAATAGCCTCTTACAATGGTGATGAATGGTGTTTTTTTTTTTTTGCTCTCTTTTATTATTACAGATTCATAGATTTTTATATATTCAATTTATAGTTATTTATTTAATGTTTAAATTGTCCCAACTTTGACCAGTAGGAAACCCTTCAAGCTGATGCCTACATCTTTTTAATATAACTCTATGTTTCTTTGAATGTGTCCTTGCTTTCTGGGTCTCTTGAGTTGCTTTTAAAGAGGGTAAATCCCATTCATTCTGCCAGGTATTGACAGGAGACATTTACTCAAACAGGTATATCTGGTGCGTACATTTACATACTCAGCCCGAAGCTGAGTGCTATGAAAGAAAAGGAGGTGTGTTCCATTATTAGCTAGTGAGAAGCTCATATTCTTTCAGCAGAAATGACTAGCATCAAGTACAGTTAGGGGAAAGTAGAGGAAAGTATTTGTTCTGGGTTGATTGTCAACCAAGCACATGGGCCCACACATAATCAGGAGGGTGGGGGCATCTGGGTGGGGAGGGGTGGGCAATTTCCTGACTTTGTAAGACCCAGGCTAATGTCCAGGGTTTACCTGGGTCCTAGAGTGCTCACCTCAAGCCCTACCACTGAAATGGCACCTCTGGCAGGTGCTGGCGTTTATTTGAGAGCTTGGCTTTGGAGGAGGAACAAGGTTTCCAGAGAGGGGATTCTGGGGTGGGAGGGAAGGTGGGTGAGTTGGTATGCCACTTTACCTGAAATATCATAGCCTGGCAGAGGGAGTGTTTTCAGTGGGCTGCTGATTGGCTCATGTAGTGATTTGTACCTTGTGTGTCTCACTCTCTCCCCACTATATGGTCAGCTTCAAGAAGGCAGCAGCCTTCCTTGCTTACCTTCCTATGCCTAAAGCCTGCCATCATGCCATGTACATCAATAATTATTTGATGCAAGTAAAAACTTTTTTAAAATATTGAGTTTAGAATTTGAAGTAGTTAAGAGGAGAAACAGCTTATTTTAGGCACAGGACTATAAACTTGACATTGCAGTATGCCCACAGTTAGGTCAGAAGGGAGAAAACATAACACAAAATAATTAGATAATACCTGTAACAAAGTTAGCTTTGTGCCCAGCAGGTAGTAAAGGACTGAGCAAACATTGTTGAAGATAGCATAGCGTCTTTGATAATCGGCCTCTGTCTTTGCCACGTTTTTGCTTGTGTAATATGTGACTATGTGACAAGTTACTTCACCTCCCTTAGACTCGGTTTCCTCATCTGTAATATGGGGACACATTACAGTACCAACCTCACAGGGATGTTGTGAGGATTAGATGAGATAATGCATGGAAAGTGCCTAATCCAGAGCAGTAAGTCACTGTTCCACGTGTGTCAGCTGCTAATATTTTTACTGGCAGAAGGTGATGTTGGATGCAGTTAGCTGTGTCAGATGCTGCAGACAATTTCAGAAAGTCAGGACTGGGAAAGAGCCTTTAAGTTTAGAGCAGATGTCATGAGTAAGTCTGAGAAGAGCAGCTTCATTACGGGGGGTGGGGAAGTAAAGAGAAGTATTTGGTCATGAGAGTGAAAGGAAAATGGAAATGGGGCAATTAAGACACTTATCTGATAAGTTTGGCTGGAAATTAAAAAAAAAGAGGTTTAGACTGGTAGGTAGAAGGTAGAACAAAAATATGGGTGTTCTGTGCTGTTTTAAATAGAGGGATGACCTTTATCTATTTGAAGGAAGAAAGGAGGAATACATAACAGAAGGAAAAAATAAAAATGGCAGACAGACAGCAACAAATGTGGGTTCAACTGGTGTCTGACACAGACCAATCCCCTCTTCCTACTGTTTATCACTAGGCGAGAGAGAAAGAGAGAGAGAGAGAGAACAGACTTTCCTCCTCAAACACCCACATGGGTCTTCCATTAAAACCCAGCAAAGCAATCCATAAAGCCTTGAGTCTTGTTTATGCCCTTATTAGCCATATGATCTTACTCTGGTTACTTAGCCTCTTTTAAACTACTTCCTCCCATGGACAGTGGAGGTGATACTGCCAACCTTGCAGGGGTACCTTAAAAATTAGAGATAATGCATATGAAACACAAGTGACTTTGTAGATGATCCATAAATGGTAGTTACTATGCTGTTACTAGATCATATTAACTCTCCAGCCCCAACTTTAAGAGGAATTTTCTTGAAATTAATGTATTTGTCATCAAATATATACTTGAAAAATTATTTAAAGGGGCCTTGTAAAGGATAATTTTCTTGTTTTTTTTTTGTAAATTATTCCATACTGGAAAATTGAAGAAGGCAGTCATTACATCAGACTAGTAGCATTGCCAAGTAACTTCAGTGCTCAGTTGTCCTGCCAAAATACAGGTACATTAAACACAGGGTGATTCCCCAATAAAAGTAGGGATGGGTTGGAAAGGAGCCAGAATTCTTTTTTTTCCTGATTTTGTAAAAGAATTCTTAATAGTAATAATAATAATAATGATAATGGAATATTATCAGACCAAGGGTTCTACTTAATTGAAGCTTCTAATTATTTGCAGGTGGATCAGATAATCCTTGTGATTTCCACATTTGTCGAATATCGTTCTGTAACACATGCGCTATATGTCTAGTGTCGTCAGTGGAAAACAATTTGATCTTTCTTTGATAATTCAGGATCCTACAGTGCCACAGGGTGATCATTACAAACATTAACAAAAAGTACAGTTCTGTAGGGGGAAATTAAGAAGATTGAAGGCATTGGACTGATTTAGCATCAACCCCAGGATATAACCTCTTTATAAAGATGAATTTTCACATATTTCTTCTAGAAGCAATCCTAGCTTGCAACTGCAGTTCGTTGGGTTCTGGTTAATCTAATTTAACAAGGGAGTAGAGAGGACTCCCTAAGAGGTGTTTATTTCTCTTAGGCCCATGATGATTCCCTGGAAGTCTATTCAGTTTTCTGCCGGGCTCTGGGTTCCAAAGCATCCCCATTTTGTGCTGTTAGCTACATTCTTCCCTAACTTATCACCTTGTTCTATCCTGCCCCATTATTGAATGTACATTACTTCAATGCAGCAAAATTAAAATATCAGCGCAGCGTTTCTATTTTGATACCTAATTATGTGGCAATTAGATATTTTGACATTTGGGATGTTTTGACATTTTTACAAGCTTGTACTGAGAAGAGCTCATTTGCATTTCAAAATAGAATTTTACTAGCAGAGAATCCACACCAAGAAGACAGAATCAAAGATTATTTTCTGGTAGTGACAGCACCACAAGGATGCACATCTTAGTTGAACAAACTGCTTTCTTAAAAACAACCTATTTGCATGTAGGTTTCTTCTTCCCAAGGGACACTAACAGGCTTCTGGTCTTTAGCTGAACCATACAGGAAGGTTCATCAAAGAGAAAATTATAAGCTGTTTGTAATAAAATAGTTTTATCACAAGAAAAATAATGTTTTATTATTAACATATTTGCTAAACTACATCATTTCTGTACCGATTCAGATATTTCCAAAAATGCCTTTGCGTTGTTACCACTATTTAAACCCTGTGTTTTCTATCCCAAACTCTAAACCCATCTTTCAATTGGGAACACCTATTCCCACAAAATCCAAAAGCATGGTAGTGAGTTTCTGCAGTGAAAATATTTCTTATATTTAAAAAATTAAATTACAGAACCCATTATGTCTGGTGACCACATCGTGTCCAATAGAATCATTTTTACAAGGGTAAATCAAATTACAAAGCATGCCAGCTCATGCATGGTACAGTGTTGTCACACTATTGCCCAATTGGCGAAAATTTATATTAGATCTGATATATTAACACATCTTGTAAATTTAGTTTTCCAACAATGCTCACCCAATAAGTTCTTAAAGTTTATTCAAGATCTCAGAGACATAACCAACAGGCACTACAATTGTCTACCCAAAGCTCTCTTGGCATACATCTTTAGTCACCTAGGAGCCCCATCAGCCTAGAAGTGAAAGAGCAGAATGAACACTCATTTGTGCCTGTAGTTGGGAAAATGCAACTTCATTTTGGGATGAACACGCAGCATTCTACATGCCCACAAGATGGCAGTATTGCCCCAGGATGTTAATGCAACCACCTTGGAGAGTACTGGACAGTTGGCTGCAGAGCCTGAACTAAGAATACTGGTGAAAAGCCAAAAGGACACCAAGCGCAGGAGTGAAGAGAGTTGCCCAAGGAATGTAGAAAGCCTGGGAAGTAGAAATCTGGGTCAGCTTCCAATTCAAGAATTGTGTTTGTAGAAATACTATACTTTTATACATCCAAGTGCTGGTCAGTTCTTGTGAAAGAACCAAGTGAAACTTATGGGCCCTTTTGCTTTTGAATTACATTTTTCTCTGGTTTATCTTATCCAGGTCTTTTAGGAAGAAAGGTTCAGGACAAACCCATAAATGACCCAGTGTGTCAGAAAGCTGACTTGAAAAACTTAATCAATGGCCAGGCACAGTGATTCACACCTGTAATCCCAGTGCTTAGGGAGGCTGAGGTGAGAGGATCACTTGAGGCTGGGAGTTTGAGATCAGCATGGCAACATACAGAGACGCCATTTCTACAAAAAAAAAATTATCTAGGCATAGTGACACACGCCTGTAGTCCTAGCTACTCAGGAGACTGAGGCAGGAGGATCAGCCCAGGAGTTCCAGGCTGCAGTGAGCTGTGATTGCACCACTGCACTCCAGCCTGGGAGACAGAGCGAGACTCTGTCTCTAAGAAAAAAAATTAAAATAACAAAAGTCTTAATCATTGGAAGACAATAACTTTTCAAGAAATGCATAAATTAAAAAATATTCATATTTATGAAGATGGATTTCTTTTACTTTCTTAAGTTGGTGCATTAATAGATGTTACCATCAGTTCCTTATACTATTACTACTTTGGGTGATTACAGTATCACTGGACATGGTCATTTCTTTTTAGTCTAAATATATGCCCGGTTTATACAATCTGGATGTAGTGCTTCAGCACTCAGGGGTGTGTATGCAAGTGTGTGAGTGAGCTTCTGTGGGACACTGGGAAATTTATTTCAAAAAGGCAAAGACAACTGTTAGGGCCTTTGGATACCCCCTGCTGCCCATCCTCTGGCCTTCCTACCCCTGGGTATCTACAGAGCGTAAGGTTTTGTCAAGAGGACAAATTCCAGCAACCCTAAATCAGACCACATAGATTCTATGTTCCACAAGAAGAGCCCTGCTTTTACCATAGGAAAGAAGAATTCTAGGCTCTTTGATTAAGTGGGATGAGTTACTAGGGAAAACCAGCAACCATCTTGCTTTGACAGGGGCTGGTTAGTTTGAGTAACGCACAGTGTAAACTGTGAAGTCCAGGGCTGGGACCGAGAAAATCAAAAGAAAAAATGAGGAAGGTATGTTTTTTAAAAAAATGTATGACATAAAGTTAGACTAAACAAAATTTAAAATAACAACATTCATTATTGACATTATAAATTGGCATACCCTTTTTAAAAAACGAAATACAAAGGACTTTACAATGTTTCTATACTTTGACGTAGTAAGAACGCTAATGAGAATCACTCTAAGAGAATAATTCAATAGAAAAAAAAAAAGAAGCCATGTGCCACAACATTTACCTAGGTTCTTTCATTTGTACCATTCCTTCAAATAAAGTAATTTAGTACCAATACTCCCCCCAACTGAAAAAGAGCCATATGCAAAACTAGTTTTTGTATTATTATCTATAATTCTTAAAAATTGGAAAAATTAAATGTCAAACATTATGATATAATGGTGATCAGATATTAATAAATTAAGGTGTACCTAGGTGCTGAATGAAACTTTAAGTAACATTAAAAATAAGTATAAATACCATTTAGTAACATTTTTAAAATGCTAGTCTCATGAAGTATATTGAAAAATGATCTTCATGTCCCATGATCTGCAATGGGACAAGGAGCACAGTCCCTGTGCTACTAGGTCAGGGCTATCCCAGTTGTTGCCATGGACTCCTCTCCAAACAGTGCCCGTGCCCAGCATGCTCAGGGGGCAGCAAACAGATTCAGGGTATAGCTGTGTCTCTCGAGAGAGTCCTGTAATCAGCATCTGTCTGACCACTTGTACTTTGCTGCAGAAATGAGCTTGGTGTTAGGACATCCATGCCAGTGGACTGAGCTTCCAAGTGAATAGCCATTTGGTCTCAGTCATGCTGAGAACTCTCCTGTATTCCTGAGTGCAATCTGCAAAATGGAAACAAAGAAATTATAACTGCCCCCCAACATTCCCTTTCTCACCTGACACTGATCTGAATTAGTGGAACAAAAGATGCTGTAAACAAGCAAAGAGAAATAAAGTACCCTTTTTACAAAGTAGCATCCACTTTGCAGATCATCATCTTTAATGGTTATATAGGTTAAAAATTTGACTTCTCTATGACTCCCTTCCTCCCACCAGCTAACAGACTTCTTACCTTCTCCCCTTGCTATCTACACAGATGGCAAACTCATTTTCCTATTATACACAATTAGTGAGGTAAATTGATTGAAATATAAATCATATCATGTATTCCAAAAACAAATATTTATGGATAGGGTTACAAGTTATTTGGGAGAGTTCTTTTTTGGTCAGGTCTTCCCTGCAAGAGTCCAAATAATTGATAGTTAATTGTATATTGATTTTTGCGCAGATACAGTATAATATAAGCTGATAAAATTCCAGGTTCCTAACCACATAGCCATCAGAATCAAAGCGATAGGACAGGGAAAGCAATAGGACTGGGAGAGGTTGCCCTGACTCAGCAAGCTCCCTCCAGTATATCAGGATCACCTTGAGACACTAAGTGGCTCCTACAACTTTATTTACTAAAGATCCTACTGTTGCCGCTGCCACTCTACTGGCTGAACAGTCAGAGTGAGGGAAATTCCAGTCACTTGTGGTTGCCTACAAATGTCAGTGAGAGAGACTTTAATTATTTTGTGAATTATTTCTTATGTAAGTTAGAATAAATATTATAAATTATCTAGAAAAGATTAATTCTGTCTTTGTAACCCTACTGGATGCAAAAGGAATTGCTGGCGAGTTAATAACATAATTCTAAATGCCATGTAGCTTTTATGTAGAGGCTTCCACCCACCCCTTTCTACTTTCAACATAAGAGATACTTAAATTTTGAATTGTTCTTTAAATGCTGGTCATGTTTAATCCTTGTCAAGTTTTGAAGTACGAGTAGAAAAGTGACAGAGGCACAGGTTGTGAATTAAGTGCTGTTTCAATGAAAAGTGTCATGGATGCCCTTATGTGTGGCTCACCTGTGCATAGTTGGCTCAGGGGGGAGTAAATTAGGGAGTGGGATGGAGGTGGGGGATGGGCCCTGAAGAAAGATGGATATTGGGCTGAGCTTGAGAAAGTCACTTTCCAGGGACTATTACCAGTACCGTGTTGCTCCCAAGAGGGCCAGGCCTCAAATAGCAGCCAAATTCCCAGTGACGAGGCATCTAGAAAGGAAGCGAATTAAAAACAAAAACAAAACCAGGCATCACTTTCCTAGATTAACTTTCTTTTCCTTTTGTTGCAATGGTTTTATACATGAATGGGCTACATTTGCCTCCACAGCCAAAATAATTTCCATTTTATATTGTGCGTATGGTAAATGAATTGGAACTCAAGCCTTCAGAGTTTAAAGAGCTATTGCAGCTCTGTGTGCGAGCCAGGACTGAGGGGCTGCATGCATCAGTAAATCACCACTGCTCATGTGTGGTCCAGGGCCAGGAATGTAACCATCCTCCAGAGAGTAATGGAAGATTCCAAACTTTTGAGATTCCAAAATTTTGTACTTCTTATTAGCAAATACGGGACATAAAAAAGAAAGTTAATTCAGGACAAAAAAGACACACGCATTTAAGATAAAAGATAAGGACATTACTCTGGAACCAAGACGCATGATGTGTGTTTCTGTGCCAACCAGACGATTAGCGAATGGTCTGTGCATGGCCTCCACTCACAAACACTGAGATTTACTCCAGGCCTCTTTGCCATCTCTCCCATATTGATAAATAGGTAGGATCATGTTTTAGTATCTCACTCAAAGAAACATACATATGGCAGGCTCTGCATTCTCATCAAATTTTCCTTTTGCTTTTTGGAAACTCAAATGGAAGGACAGTGAGAGGCATGGCTGGTCTACCTTATTTAAAATAGGAGAAATTTTTTAAATTGAAAAATATGGAGTTCACTAAGAACAGCATATCAAGCCCATGTGTTCAGCACCAAACAATTTGTTAAAGTTAATAAAGTCAACCTTTTGTTGTAAATTTTTTAAAAAATAAAAGATTAAAATAAAATTCAAATTCCCCATTTTCTTCTTCCTGGTGCTGTTCTCTCTCCCCCTCCAAAAATAAAATCACAGTCACGACTTTGGTGTGTGCCTGGTCAATGTGTCTATACTATACCATATATACATATATATATATATATATAAATGTATCCATAAAAATGAATTTTGTGAGTGTTTTATAAAATTATATAGATGCATGCTCTTATACCCCAAGTAATGGTCTCTAGCTTGAATTTCTTCTCAATGTTGTTTTTGATCTTCATCTATGAACTTATGGATTTGGATAATTTATTTAATATATTTAATACTGCCATGCAATAGTTCATTCTATGAACAATGCTATAATTTATCCATTTTCCTATTCCTGGACATTGGATTATTTCCTTTTTTTTTGGTTCTACCTCTACAATTATGCTAAAATGGACATTCTTGTTCATGTTTCTTTGTAGAACTACACAGGAATGGCTACATAATTTGTGGCCCAGTGCAAAATTAAACTTTGGGGCCAGCCCTCCTGTTCAAAATATAGAGAAAAAAGTACCATTAAAGATATAAAATATATAGCTCTTTCCTTTCTTCCATGATCTCTCTCTTGACTTGTAATGGTGGTATTTTTTTATTTGTCCTTCTAATGTTGTTTTAAGAAAAATTAAAAATGTAAATTATTATCATGAATCTTACCTTTCATTTTTATATTGTACAATATCTATTTTAAATACAAATATAAGCATATTTAGCTTGTACATGAAATTATTGGAATTATACAACTTGCATTTTGTAGCTCCTATATGTGCATGTGTTTCATTCTTACCAGAACAATGGAAACACTGCAGAAAACGAAAAACTGTTTATATTTCATTTCTTGACTCACGCACAGTCTGCCAACACTCTGTACCATTGGCTTGCTGTTGAGTAAGGAAGGACTGAAAGAGAAAGGAACAATGAGTTGCCCAATCTTCCCCTTTCCTTCTCTGCCATCGTTTTCCGTTTAAGTGGTTGACTAATACAGGAAGTAACATGAGTAATAAAGGATACAACAGGGTTCCTTGGTTGTTCATGTTTCTTAGTCTGCCAGTCTCTCTTTCTGCATTTGAAGCAAGTTCTGGTTCAAAGGGAGAGTGTGGCCTCTTGGAGTGGTAGGCTCCCCACTAACTCAGTGGAAGGTATAACATGCTTACCTTGTTCTTGTTCTGAGTACTGCTGCACTCCCACATGTCATGGGGCCACTGGAATTCTGTGCTCATGAGGCATCCTGTGTGCTATATGTAACGGGGCAGCAAGATGCAGTGGACATGCTTATTGCACCTGTCTCCTCTGCTCATGACATGCTCCACTGCCCCATTGAACTTCACTTAAAAGCACAAGTGCAAAAGTAAAATTATTAAGAATTTCAAGATGGTGAAAGCAGAGCATTAAACGAAACACAGGGTACCCTTCTAAGGGCAGAGCCCAAGAGACTGGATGTGCCCATGAAGCTGGCCTGCACCTACATGAGAATTTCTTTGGTTACATGGTCGAGAAGTGGGTTCCTGAGTTGTTAGGCACATTGTCAGTTTTAACCTGATATTACCAAAATGGTTTCTATAATGGTTGTACAAATTTACACCGATACCAGTAATACGTGAATGTTTCTAATTGGCCCATATTCTTACTCATACTTAATAATGATATATTACTTAATTTTTGCCAATTGTGTTACTTTTGCTGTTACTTCCCTGTGGGGTTGAACAACTTTTTGTTTATTCTGAGGGTGTGGGTTTCTTTTCTGTGAACTTCTTGTTTTATAACCTTTCCCCATTTATCTGCTAGGTTGTCTGTCTTTAGGTATTGATTTGTAGAAGCTTTTTGGTTTGTTTCTTAATACATTTTCAATACTAATCTTGACTGTTATAAATCTTGCTAATATCTTCTCTCAGGCTACTTCTTGTCTTGTAACTTTGTAAGCTGGGCTTTTTGTTCTACAAAATCTTAAAATTTGTGTTAGCCAAGTTTATTAATCTTTTCCATTATTGTTTCTATTTTTTGTGTCTTCTCTGCTCTGAGATAATAAAGATATTCTCCTATATTTTTTCTAATAGTTTTAAAGATTTTTTAAAAAATTCTTTTCTTTTCAGCTTTAAATACTTGAGCCATCTGGAGTTTGTTTTTATGTATGAAGTAGTGTGAGCTTTTAACTTTATATTTAATTTTAATATGAAAAGTCAGTTGCCCCAAGACCCTTTCTTAAATATCCATCACCTTCCCCACTGATTTTAATTGAGCTGTTTCTCAGATTCTTATATCATTCCATTGATCTATTTATATTTCCCACATACTTAGCAGAGCTTTTAATGAGTCTTGATATCTGGTTGAGTGATAACCCAGTACTATTAAATAACACATTTTTTATTCATTAAAAAACACAGAAAAAACAAAATGGAACCAAACAAGTTTTCTTAGTTTTCAGGATGCATTAAGAAATTCTTTAACCTACATAGCGTGAAAACACGATGACTTTGAAATCAGACAGACTTGAGTTCTTATCCCAGGCTTGTCATTTTCTGGCTGTTTGAACTTGGGGCATGTTTCTTAACCTCTGAGGCTAGACTCTCTAATCTGTAAAATGGGGATAATGAGATCTACGACCCAAAGCTATTGAGAGGATTAAGTGAATTAAGTGCCTGGCACAACCTAAACACTCTGGAAATATTCTCTTTCCTGTCCTTGAAAAGAGCTGTGTGTTTCTTGGTTATTCTATTCACTTGTGGACTCTACAAAGGATGACTGGAGGTTGCTTAAAGGCAAAACAAAATCCATCCTAGGCTGATGATCTGATTCAGTCACTTTTTGAAACTCAAATAATTGCCTGGGCTTTTGGAAAAGCAGAAGCTGCAAGGATGTCCTTAAGTGGTTCAACCGTTGGCTGCTGCTTTTCTTATGAATTAAGTGGCACAAACAGGTCATAATAAAACCAGAGCCAATCAGCCCTCCCTCCTAAATTACACAATCTCAACTCTCCTGACAAGTGCTGAAAAGATCAAAAGGACTAGGAATCAATAGGATTAAGAGTTTGAAATTCTAACGTCTTACCCTCAGTTCGTCTGGGACCTCCAACTCTGGCATTGCTCAGACCTATATCATTTCCTCAGATAGAGAGGAATTCTTTAAACTAATACACCTTGAAACCTGGGATGGAGGTGAGAACATGCTTAGAATTTCATCATCTCCAGGTAGAAACCTAAATTGAAGTGGCTGTTCTGGAAGATCAAAGGAAAAAAAGTGCATCAAGAATAAATACATGACTAATCTGGCTCCCGCAAAAGGATGAAGCTAATGGGGCTAATGAAGCAGGGCTTCTCTAGTAGCTTCCCCGTGCGGGCACACTTCTGGAGAGAGACAAACCACAGGTGAGTCACCGAGCATGCTGAGGCTGTGCAGGTGATGCTCTGGAGCATCCACTGATGGAATGGAGAGGCCCAGCTGGGAGAGTTGAAGGCAGATGCCATGAAGAAAGGAATCTGCTGCTGCGGTTGGAGAGGACAGCATCTGCTCGTCTCCTGGAGCCACCACTGTGCTGCCGTAGCTCCCACAGAAGAAGCACTGCACCATGGTGGAAGAGGCTTCAGGAGCAGATCTGTGTCCAAATCCTAACTTCAGGTCTTGCTATGACCTTAGGCAAGTTATTTAGCACTTTCTGAGTCTTGGGTTCTTCATCTGCTAAATGGGGAGAAGAATCTTAAAGTGTTGTTTGAAAATAAACTGAAATGAGAGTTCTCAACACAGGAAGGGCTCAATACATGTGCCTACTAGCGTTTTGCCCATGGAGATGTTCTTTGCCTGTGGTGGGCCGGGGCAAGAGCAGTCTGTGTTTTGCTTTTTCCTGCAGGTGCACCAAGCCCTCCTGTTTCCTGGGCCCTCCACCCCCACAGTGAGTTGACCATCGACCCAGCAAGCTTCCTTCTCCTCCACTTCTCAGCAAAGCCACCTCAGTCTTGGCTCATCTCCACAACTGTGTGTGTAGAGTTGCCCCTACGTGCAAATCCTGAACTTATAGGATGTCTCCTCAAAGTTTGTAAATGGGATGTTTGTGACTCAGAACACATGGTCCCTTGGTTACAATATTTCAAGTCAGTTTTTCTCTTGGGCAAACTGGTTCAGTAGGTAGGGAGATGGATCGGGAATCTGTTTTTAATAAGTAGCTCTAGATCCTTACTATCGGTGTGTTTTAGGTACCCAATCACCTGGGAGCTTGTTGAAAATACAGAATCTCAGGGTTCACATTAGACCTACCGAATCAGAAGCTGCACTTTATAAAGAATACTCAGGTAGAGTTGACAGATAAAATACAGGACATCTAGTTAAATTTGAATTTCAGATAAACAATAAATTTTTTTTAGTATGAGAAAATCCCATAAGTGAACCTATATTTTTTATTTGCTGAATCTAGTAACCCTCTCATTGGGTGACTTTTATGCACATTAAGGTCTGAGAAGCACTGGTCTAGATTAGTAGATCTCAAACTTTCCTATGCTTCAGAATCATCTGCAGGCATTGTCCAAGTGGCTAGACCCAACCCCTAGAGTTTCCGATTCTGTAAGTCTGGGCATGGCCTGAGAATCTGCATTTATAACAAGTTTCCAGTTGATGCTGATACACACACTTTAAGGACCACAGCTCTATATGATGACTAGATTCCCAGGTTAGCCCACAAAAATCTCTGTAGTCCCTAGAGCCTAGACAGGATAAGGGCTAATGTTCCCTCCAACACTCATATCTGTCAAGAAAGAGAGAGAGAGAGAGAATAACAGTGCCTGATTCTAAGCAAACAGCCTAGAAAACCTGACCACAATTTGTAACAAGATCTGCAAAGACAACTGTGGCTGACCATATGAAGCACCAGGAGTTCATCTTCGTCTGACTTTGTGTATTTCTTCCCTGTTTCCAAGTTACTGGTGATAGTTCCCAGAACATAAAGAGGAAAGATGGGAGGGCTGGAAATAGTACGTTCAAAGAAGGGACAAACCTCTTAAGGGGCTGGGTGAAAGTAGGGACAGATTTTAAGGGTCAGTTCTGGGGCAAGAGGAGACCAAGAGGGCAGAGTGGGAAATGGGGTTACCTGTGGTGGCAAGTGAGCAGGAGGAGGGGGCAGGGCTAGCTCCATAGGGGTCTGGGTTGCCCCAGCTGAAGTGGCCAGTGGAAGTGACAGGAAGGCCATCAGCTTCTGAAATCTGAGAACTAGATCCAAATCCCAGTTCTGCCAGGGATCAGCCTTGTAACTGTGCTCAGTGGTCTCACCTCTTATTTCCTCATGTGAGCAATGGGCAAATGACAGCTTCCTCAATAGGATGATTGTGAGGAAGAACGGAGACAATGCATGTAGGTAAAATGCCTGATCCCTTGAGTAGGCACTTAGTAAATAGTAGCAGTTGCTATTATAGTTGCAAGAGGGTTTAATGCTACTTTACAGTAACATTCCATTTTAGAGAATCTCTTTACCTGTATTTAATTTCATAAGATTTAGGGGAAATGTCATCCATACTCTAGGATGACAGAGGCCTCTTATAAAAAATACATATTGTTAGTAAGATGTACATTCCCACCAAATGTGACTGCCCTCCCTTATCTATCCCTACTCCGATTCCTACTGACTCAGATGGAATGAAGGGGCCCATAGAAGAGGTGGAGTGGAGCCTCGACTTACAAGGAACAGGCTTTAGGCCCTCAGCTGGTAGCTCGGCAATGCCAGCTGTCAGCTGGACGTCAGACCTACACCCTGAGAGCACCAGATGACATATCGAAGAATGGCTGATTTAATGAGACGCTTCCATATTGGATATACAAAATGTATATATACTTAAAAACATCATGTTGTTCATGATAAATACATATAATTTTATATGTCAATTTAAAATTAGTAAAATAAATTTGAAAAATGAACATACAGTACAATTGACTTTTTTGGTGTACAATTTTTGGTGTATGAATTTTAACACATGGATAGAATCATGCAGCCACTACTGCAATCAGGATGCAGAACGGTGCTGCTGCTCGGTTAGCCACACCTTTCTCCCGGCCGCACCCCCTGCACCTGCCCTTAACCCCCAGCAACCAGTGATCTATTCGTCCTCACTATATTTTTGCCTTTCCAAGAATGTCACAGAAATGGGAGAAATTATGCTGAGTGAAAAAGCCAGTCTTGCCTTGTTTTATATTTTTAAAGAAAGACAGCAAGACTCTTAAAAGTTTGGCACAAAAAATAAATATGAGGCAATGAAAAGACCCATTTGTAAACTATACTTTGGTTTTTATTGTCACACACCATGCCCCCATAACACACTTACCCTCCATTCTTTGCAAGCTTACCTATTCCAGACATCCTTACCTTCTTCCTCTGGTCCTTGTCCTCCCACACTCTGTACATCTCTCCTTGTTACTTTCTTGGGAAGTCAGGTCTGAGCACGAATTAAGTAGCATGGCACAGGGAAAAGCACAGGTTCTTTGGAGATGCACAGGTCTCAGTATCAACCTGGGTCTGTTAGGATGGTGGGCAAGGTACTTAGCCTCCTGGATCCTCAGGGTAGAATCACATCTACTCAGAAGAGTTGGAGTAGAGATGGAAGGAGAGGATGAATACAAAGTCCTGGCACAGAGTAGGTGGTCAGCATGCAGGCAGCTACTACTCTGAGCCACCAGTATTAGTAGCGCTGTTTGTCCATCACAGAGCCCACACACCATTCCGTCAGAGATTTTGTGTGTGTACAGGCACAAAAACAAAATTATTCAGGATCAGAAAAGGCTCCAAACAATGGCCTAAATTTTTCGTTTTCTCATCCATTGTTCTGGTAGCACAATGAAGTACAGCTCACATAGAGATAGGCACCAAAGGACTTTGCTCTGCATAGTCCCCCTGTGGGACCTTGACCATGGCACTTTGCCCTCCTTGGTCCTTGATTTTTTTATATGAAAATGTGAGACTGACCTCAAAGCTCTCAAAGGTTTCTCTCAGCTCTGAACTTCTAAAGCCCTGGGGACACACAAACCACAGCTTTAAAATGTAGTTCTTACTACATTTGGAGTACATTTCTTACTACAATGGAGATCTTTCTCCATTCTATCTAGGTTGAAACTGCTGACCCTGAAGGTGTAGACCCACCCTTCTCTCTTAGTTTATGATTCTGGTATGTCACTGGGTCTATACAAAAACATGGAAATTAGCCAGGCATGGTGGCATACCTGTAGTCCCAGATACTTGGGAGGCTGAAGCAGAAGAATTGAGTAAACCCAGGAGTTTGAGGTTGCAGTGAGCTATGATGATACCACTACACTCTAGCTCAGCCAAAAGAGAGAGACTTCATCTCAAAAAACAAAAAAAAAAAAAGAGAGAGAGAGAGAGAGGTAGAGAGAGATATTATCGAGTGAATATAGATTGCATAAACAATAACTAAATAAATGACTTAAAAAATACACAGGGCTTTCCTGCTCTCCTGCCTAAATATCATAGGAAAGAAAAAAGAGAAAAAATATCTGAATTAATAAAGTGATCCACTCCGTTGGTTTCTATCATTAGATAGAGTTTAATAATATTAATAATATATGACAACCATTACATTTCACAGACATTTAATGTATGCCAGGCACAAGGCTGGGCACCCTGCATGTTATCTCATTTAATCTTCCTAACACATCTGCAGCAAGGTGTGGGGATTGCTGATTTAATCCCCATTTTAGCTGATGAGTAAACTGGCCCTGAGAGATGTACAACACATAGCTTATGGGTACACAGGCAGTAGGTGGCTGAAAACTGGATGGAGTTAAATAAAGCACAAGTAATTTCAGAATAGGAATTACATTCATTCCCATCACTAAAGGGGAGACAGTAGTCTCAAAAGGTCCCCTCTGAATTCTTAGTGCCAAAAAGTGCCTGAATGTGACTAGCACTTCATGGCTATAGGTTGAAGGAATGAAGTTGTAGAGCAAAGTGGAAGAGAAAGAAGCTGGGGTAGGAATCTCAGTAAAGAGAGAGGGAGCTGGGACTTCAGCCGGGAAAGAAGGAGGAGACAAAAGACAGGAGGAAGCAGGTCTTAGAGGGCTAGCTGAGGCTGAGAATTTCCAAGTGGCCCTGGCTCCAGTAAAGAAGACTTGGGAGCACAGGAGGAAGGGATGGGGCCGTTGGGGCTGTAGGTACCTAAGAGGACTGTGATGAAGACTGGGTCAGGGGGATGCTGAATTCGAGAACAGAGGCAGAGATAATGTTTTCGCTGGCCTTGTTGCTGAGAAACACATTGGAATCCCCTTGCCATTTCCAGCTGCTGACTACTAAAGATATCAATGCTTCTGAAACAGGAGAGTTTTTTTTTTCTTTTCAAATATACCTGGGAGGATACAAACAAGATTTTTCAATTTAAAATTTTCTAAACTGTGCTTGCCATTCCCTCCTCCATTGTGCTATGAAGAAAAGAAATAACCATTTTGTAAATGATGGGCAAACTGTAGCCACATGGAAAGGGGAGAAAGGCTGGGGATTCTCTTTGTATAATGCAATTTTTTAAGTATAATGTCACTTTGAAGAGATGGACAGAACAGATCCTAAGGTGATATTCTCATTCACCATAAAAATATATGGGAAAAAGATGATCCTGGATTCAAAAAGTGTTTTTTTTTTAAAAGGTGGACTGCCCAACCTCTAGTCCAGTAGTTAAAGTTCTGAGCTTTCACTGCTGCAGCCTGGGTTTGATTCCTGGTCCGAGAATTAGCCCTCTTGGTTTGATATTTGTTTCAACTTACAATATAACAACAACAACAACAACAATAACAGGAACAACAACAAAGTGAAAGGAAATAAATAATACACTCAAAATTATAGCTAACATCAATTAATTGTATGGCATGGTACTAAGCACTTTACAAGTCCTTTAATCCTCAAAATAATCCTGTGAGGTCTTCAGGGCTGTAATTACCTAAAAGGACTATTTCTATTTCCATAGTGCAGATAAGGTAAGTGAGGCACAGAGAGGGTAAGTGATTTGCTGGAGCTGGCACAGCTAGCAAGCTGCAGATCTAGGATTCAAGCCCAGGGTGTCTAACTAGCTCTGAATACCCAACTGATCAGCCAAAATGCTAATCTTAGCCTCAAAAAACTTTGAAAGACAAAAAAATTCAAAGCAGAAGCGTACCAATGAATTAGTTATCATTGCCAAGTTAGGACTGATGAAGGACTCCAGGGCTCTGGAGAAATATGTGTTGACTTGAGGAAAGAAAGAAAGAGATGTAGAAGACACAAGTCAAGAGGTGTGACGGGTGACAGCAAGAACCCCAAATTAGGAGAGAAAAGATCTGAGTTTCAAGTCCTTTTCATATTGGCTTTGTGACTGTAGACAAGTCATTAAACTTCTCAAAGCCCCAGCCTCTTCTGTAAAATAACACCTGCCACAGGGTAGTTGTGAGGACTGCAAGGAGATTGAGTTAACCCAATGGGAAAGCAGTGTAAGCTGGGAGGGGTTACATGCATTCATTATAGCAGGGGAGTAAGTGGTGGAGCACCCCAGGAGGCTTGGAGCTGCAGATTAGTTCAGAATGAGAAATTTGGTGGGAGGAAAAAAAAAGGTAGCTTCTGTGTCGAAAAGACCAGTTAGACCTTCAAACAAACAAATAAACAAATCCACTACCAGTCTGCAACAAAATATTTGATTTGTTGGGTATGTTTTCCGTCAGTGGAGCCAAACTGTTTCACTGGCTTTCTCTATTTTTACTGACAGCTACTTTGGAATCTGCTGGGAGAGACAAATTCGAGGCCATGTGATGTTGGAAACAATCACAGACTTTGAAAGGTCACACTCCAAGAATTCAGCTCTCTAAGACTACAACATGCTCCAAGTTAAAACAAATATCTAGGGAAGGCAGGCAGCACTTGGACCCCATCTCACTGAAGAGACTTCTTTCCTTGACGCTGGTGACTTGCCCATGACTGGACTGCTTATGGTGAGTGGCCTTTCCCTTCCCTTCCTGCTATCTCCTGCCTAGCTGACCTTCTTAGAGAATAGGTAGCCCCTGCCTCTCAAAAGCCATTCAGGTCCCTCCTTCTCATAAGCCCCTCCCATAAAAAGGTATTAGGTTGTATACAATATAATTGTATTCTGCAAGCATTCTGCATAAGCAGAGAGGGTTTAGTACTACCAAGAAAGCATTTAAACTTTATAGAGAACCTGGTGAATCTTCATGCCCTCTTCCCCTAAGAGATAGTGCTGATTGCCTCATGCTTTTATTTTTAACCTCTGAGAAAAATGGTAAAAGGAAAAGGTTCTGGGCCAATACCTAAAAGACCAGCCTTTCCTGTTGTCAGGCTGTGTGACCTTGGAAAAAGGACTTTACTCCTCTGATCTTTCCTCCTTTTCTTCAGTGGTAAACTGAGCACTTTAGATCAGTGTTTTCCAAAGTGACTTGAGATACTTATCTCTGTTACAGGGGGAAAATTTTAACTTCAATTAAAATTACAAAACATCTATCACAACAAACTTATGATTCATGCACAATATTGCTTAGGATAAGGCCAAAGTGAAAAAAAAATGAGTCAACTGAAAGAAAAGTCTAAAGTAAATAACATCGTAGATGAATGTGACTAAAATTGTGAAGGTGAAATTTGAAAGAAGGAGATTTGGCCAGCTCTGACCTTCAGTTGCTTATCAAAGGGCAGAGACCAGGACCAGCACTCAGCCATCTCTGCTGCTGCTCTGCTTGGTGGCCCCTGTACTCTGCCTTCCCAGCCTCATCAGGGATTGCTGTCAACGTTGGTGAGAAACCTGCCCAGCACACCCAGCCACTGCTCTGCAGTCATTTGGTATAAAACTGTAACTGGCACAAGTGATCGTGTCATCAATTGCAGTTCACAAATAAAAGTCTTAGGAAGGCCAATAGCATTTTAACTCCCCTTTGAAAATGTTTATAAAATTATGCAATCTTGCTCATGAGTCTCTGGCTCTCAGTTCTCATGGACTCACTCCTCTGGCTTCACACCTTCATTTTGTCATGTGACTTGTTGGGAATCATCTGTATTGAAACTGAGGGTGTGATTCTAACACTAGAAGAAGAAGGAGTAAATGAGTATGCTTTAGAGCAGTTCAATAAAATTGTATCCGAAGTAATAGAGAGGCTTTGGAATGTCTTGATATTGCCTTGAACATAAATATAGTGATCAGTAACTTTTTACTGATGGCAAGCTTTGATTTTTCCAGAGAGGTACATCAAATGCAAACTCTTAGCAGCAAGGAAATGTAAAAACCACTTGGTACACCATGGTTGATACACAAGAGCTTAAAGCAGGCTGAGCAAGCAAGAAACATTGTTCCTATCTTAAGGCAAAGACACAGAAACTGAGTGGATTTAAAGAATCTTAGCTGAGAAAGTCAAGGGATGATCAGGGTAACAGATTTACTAAACCTGATTAAGGGCAGGAAAATGAGAAATAGGACCTTCAGAAATATTTCTTCTTTCCCTTCTCAACATAGTATACCTTCAATGGCTAAGCTGTCTGGCAAAAAGGGCCCCTCTGGAGTGAGCATCATGAAATAGGTCTGAAAGGGGTTGGGGGCTCATCTGCTAGGCTCTGTAGGAAATCTGTGTCTGTGAATGTGACCCTCCAAATCTGTGATGATTCAGGATCATCCTGGTGATGTCCTGGTCCCTGGCCATGTCTGTAAGACTTAGAAGCAGCCAGTGAGACATGGACCTAGATAGCTGAAGCAGTGTGGGCCAAAGAGTAAGAGGACTCAGTGACAGGAGATGCTGATTCCGCATATTCTACTGTCAACTTGAGAAACAGAACATGTTTCAGCTCTTCTGCCTTACCCCCACACTCTATGTTTTTCCCCCTTCCTTAGTTTCCTCAGCTGTGCATTCCGTGGGTTCTCTGCTTCCCCTTTTGCTCACCTCCAGTGAGCTCTTCAGTTTATAAATATTAGTTGGGAACTTGGGTATAGCAGCTCCACTGTGAGGCCCATGAGCTCATGGGTGAGTCTCTTAATATTTCTGAGCCTCAGTTTCCTCATATCTGAAATTGGAGTAATAGCAGTACCTACCTCATGGTACTTTGGGGAGAATTTAACAAGATGGAGTATCTAAGGCATAAGCTTCTTTGCACAGAATGCTCAATTAACATCCATCTAATAAACCATGTGCTCTCTCTTATTGCAAACAGAGCACATCTCCCCAGAGTGCAATTCCAGGGAAGATGGAGACAAATCTTCAAAGTCCTGGAAGGAGATACAATCAATTAAAACATATCCCTAAAACACATTTTAATGAAAGAAAACGCAATCTCATTTAATTCATTTTCTGGGAGGGTAGCTAAACACTGTTGACAGTGTTGATTTTGCTCTCAGTCATTGATTTAAAAAAAATCAAAATCTTACTCATTTGCATCCAATGGACTATTTTACCCACCAATCCAGACACAGTCAATGCCCCTGGGAGTAAAATGCAAGTTTCCTGGTTTCTTTTTCTGTGTCTAAGCTAGGGACTTCATTAAATGAATGGTCTGAGGCTTAGTGCTCAGCCTTCGGCTTTCGTGCCAACCAACATCTCTATCAGGCTCCGGGAGTCTTCCAGGCTGGTCTGATCATACTCTAGGTTTGTATCTTAAATGTCATAGATTTCTCCTAGTACAACAGTCAGAGCTTCCGATGCTACCCTCTCTTATCAAGTATATGAGTGAACTTGATACCATCAGTATGGGACTAAAGGCCAATTATTAGAATTAATTGGCAGTGATATGTTGATCCTTTCATCAGCCCTTTCCTACCCCTTTTCATTGACAGTAGTGGAAACTTAGCCTAGCAGGTCTGGGTTCCTCTGGGCAGTGGACTGTTAACTGCCATTCAGAAAAGTAAGAAATTTGAATCATAAGGGACTGGCAAATGCATTCATGAATCAAGGTCTTTTCAACTAGTTTCCCCCTTACTAACTAAAGAAATGCTTTTGACTTTTAGTTGAAACTCAGAGGATGACCAAAAGACAGAAATTAATCCATATCCTTTTTTGGTCTCAATCAAAAAGATTTTTTTTCCTTCTTAGTTTGTCTTACTCTTGAGTCCTTCCCATCTAAGAAAAGTAAAGTCATAATGGTAATTTTCTTTTTGACAACAGTTTGTCACAAATGATATTTACCTGTTTTCCTGCAGGTTGTCTCAGAAGGAGATGAGAGCTTCTCTCAGTGGGTTTGATGATTTCAGGTGTCCATTTTATCTATTACACACTAGAGCATAGTGGAGATAACCTAATTTCTGTTTCCATAAAAAAAAAAATTGAAGGACAAAAAGAAAATGTTCTTGTAAAATGCCCTCTAAGAGTTGACATGGGAGGTCAAGAAGATGTTTCTCAAAGGCAGAAGCTCTTGATCTTTCAAGAAAGCTCCAGAAGAGGCCATTTGCGGAAGGGTGGGGCTGCTACAGAAAGAGACCTAGTCACAGGCTTGGATTCATATTTGCCAGGGAAATTTCTCTTGTTAAAATAAAAACTCTAACCCCACCTCAATTATCACTCATTTCTCCTGCTGATTGTTAAATACGTTTTCAAGAAAAGTTGAAGCATCTTTAACCATCTACAAAGGAGCTAAGTTTGTTTGATTTAGACAACAGATTGACCTTCCATCTGATTCCAATCCTTCCTACCTAATAGGAAGAAACATTGGTTTGGCCAGAAACATTGCTGTCATTGTGTGATACACAATGAGTTTCACCCAGCCTGTGGTAACAAGACTGGTCTGAACCCCCAGTGTCAACTGAACCTGCCACAGCAACCAAGAGGGAGTCATTTGTGCTTATACCAAGTTTGTGTTCACATTAGCTCAGAGCATAACCTATTTATACAAATACATAAATGTCTTATTGTAAATCAAAAGTATATTCAGATGGAGAAGTTCAGCTCACCTCTTCTATAGTTGACACACCTTCAGGCCTTCAGCTTTTTTCTTGTCAATTCAGTTCTCAAAGATAACTCAAAGCAAAGGTAGCCTTCTGATTAGATATAATTATCACAAACGTTGGCAAGCCCAGGAGGTAAAAGACAATGGTAAGAAGCAATTCTAAATGTTTCAAAAATGTCCTTTCACCCAGCTGGTTTATATCATAAGCACTTACTCCAAATAAGTCTATAGTGTTTGAGGCAAAAAATATACATGAGACATTTCAACTTCTAACCAAACTGTTACTCCCTTTGTCTCATACTCAGCTTGTTTGATTAAAAATTAGGTGGCTAAGAAAATGCATTACTACAGTGAAAGAAAGTGAGACCAGGAAGAAACAGACACGACAAAGAATGACGCAGAACATTTATGAAAACCTAGAAAGTAAATTTCTGATCCATCATTAGTATTTGCATACAAAAAATAAAAACTAAATAAAATGAGGAAGAAGGGATAGAAAAGGGGGGAAAACAAGAATGAAAGAATTGGTTTTCAATCTGGAGAAGCTTCATTCTCTGGAAATGCACTGCTGCCTTAGACAATTTACTGTTTTTCCTACTTGTGACAACTATCATGAGATGTTGATGGTTGGTCTTGTCCTTGCTTTGGTCTGCAGATTTCCAATCATTCATCTGGCTGTCGCTAAAACAGAGGGTGACATTACATTACCCCTTTATTTAAGAGAATATGGAAAAAGTGTCTGTCATGCTGAACATCATTTGTTTGTTTTAGGAAAAGTAAAACCTATTCTTATGTAATTTTCTCTAGTACTTGGAAGTCCCCCCCAAATGACAACACCTCTCATACCTTCTTAACATATGCAAATTTTGCTACACACTTATTTGGACCTGGAAACTTTAAACACAAAAGATTTGATGCTGCTCATACCTTGACCAAGCAGAAAATCCTCAGGGAAATGTGAACTTGTTCATACCTATAATAATAGCTATTTTAATGAAACAATACATTGTTGACCCAACATCTGACTCATCTTTTGCTACATTTTCCATGTTACAGGAAGGTTTGTAACTGATAAATGTCTTTATATAGCATGCATATTTTATGGAAAAATAATTGCATATTCTCTGCATATAATCTTAACCACAGCCACACTGCATGTACTCAAACTGCAAAAATGAGATGTAAATATGGTTAAAATTTTACCTTAAAAGCATAAATCATAATGTTAAATTATCAGGGATAATTATTTAACAACAACAAAGCCACCTCTCTTTACCTCTCTTTACCTACTTCATCTCAATCTCATATTATTTGAAAGAAAGAAAACTCCATTGCATATTCTAGCAAAGCATATTGGTAGGGGAAGGTTTAACAGAGCCAGAGAGAATGTGCAAGGAGTGAGAAAGTGAATTGATGGATGGATGGTTAAATGAATATAAATGAACTGACACCTTTACAGGAAAATAACATTTCTTTTCTTTTTTTATTCTATAGATCAGTGGGTTTTGTATCTGTAATTCTTTCATATCAGCAAAGAGGAAATAAACTCTCATGTAAATCATTTTCCCCCCATCTGGAGCATATTAAAACCATGCCTTTTTTTTTCTTTTAAGCAGACTCTTTTTTTCCCTATTTGCTTATCAGTTCATCCACCATTACATTTTAAATGAAATTGCAAGACCCTTGTCCCTCCCCCAAATTTCAGCCTGATGTAGGAAAGTGGGAAGCAGACTTTTCTTGCTTTAGAATAGTGACCTAGATTCAATTACAGATAGACCCAGAAGGGAGAAGTGACACCTCACGATTTTCTTAGAGGTCTTGGGAAAAATTAGAAATCTCAAAACAATACTTAATGGAAAAGAATCTGTTTATTTCCCCATTTTCCATCTTCTCTGCTTTAATTTCATTGCTTTGGTCCATTTAATTGTTACTGGTATAACATCACAATAGGTTTCCCACGGGATATTTCCGAATCATAAAAACGGTCATTTCAAGGAAATTTCTGAGTTTGGCTTTTGAGGGTAGGTGTCTATACACGAAGTGTGTGTAATTCTGCAAACTTAGACAAGATAAAAAATAATCGCTCAAAAGGCACATTTTTCCTTATATCCTTTTAAAAAGAGAAAAAAATATATTACTAAAGTACATCTATTATAATTGCAGACAAAGCATTGAACGGGGAAAGAAGGGTGCCTATGTGTTTTATTGTTTTCCCAATTACTGTAGAAAAATGTGGTCAAAAGAAATAGAAAGAGGCAGGAATCCTGTGATTCTTCTTATTGACTTTTATCACTAAATTAAGCATATAAATGACCTGAACGGGTGGCTTGGTATATTAAATTAAAAAAAGAACAATGATTCTCTCTTCTTTTTCCCTCCCTCTCTGATCTCAGCCTGAAAGGAGTCTCGGAGAGATAAGAAAGATGGGATTCGGGCAGCGCGCTACTCGGGTCGGTCCTGCTTACCCGGGAGCGGGGAGGCAGTTGCCTTCCAAGCAGGATTTCCGTTCAGGGTTCACAATAAGCAGTCACAAGCGGGGACCACGTTCCCCGCCACTTCCACCGCCCCTCAAACAAAGAAGCCAAAGTCGGCTGTCCCAAGACCCATGCGCCTGTGAAGCTTTCAGGTGCTTGCAGGGGAGGCAGACTGCTGTGGGCAGGTGAACACCTCAATCCTTGTGGCGGGTTTGGAGCTGCCCGGCGTAGGAAGAGGGAAGAAATGGGCTCGCGTCTATGCAGGTATCCAAAATGAAAAAGAACGGCAAACGGCACAGAAGTGCGGGGGCAAGGTGCAGGAAAACAGAGCAAGGGAGCTACCTTGGTTCTCGAACACCGCCTAGGGATGGGCTTTCCTCGGGCGATTATTTTAGACCCTGGGAAAAAGGTCGCCGCTGGGCGCTGGGCGCCTGGGCGCTGGCCGGACATTGGGGATATGGGTGCGCGCCTGGCCCTGCTAGGAGGGTCCCCTGAGCCGCGCGGGGGAGCGCGGGAGACGCCTGGCCCCGGGGGAGCTGGCGGAGGATTGTTTCATTTCAAAGTGAAAATCTGCAGGCTTTGGGAAACGATATTCAAAAAAGTATATAATCTCCATATGCTGCTCAATGGAGGATCCTCATAATTTACAGCGGCAGATAAGGCTAGAGGGTGTAATAAAAAATCTGAAGCCCTCCCCTCCCCCTCGCCGCCTCCCCGGAATTGCACCTTGGGCAGCGGAGCAGAATCCGGAATGTGAACTTCTCCCGACATATGTTTCCCGCAGATAAGTAAACAATCTGGACGTGAAATGGAAATGGTAATTAATGCAGTAATGCTGTTACACCTCGAGTGTGCAAATCCCATTGACTCGCCGCGCCACGGGGGGTGCCGGGCGTACAAGGACCGGTGGCGTTCGCCCAGGCCGCCCGCTCCCTCCCTCATCTCTTCCTCCTCCCTAGGTCCCCGGGCGGGGCGTCCCGAGATCCCGCAGGGACTAAGTCGGGCTACGGGAAGTCGGAGCTGCTCAGAGGCGCTAGGGACTCCCGGCTCTCGGCCCTCCACCCGCTAGGCGAGTGCACCGGCTCGCCCAGGCAGCCGCGCTCTCACACGTCTCTCCAGCTCTCACCGCGGCGCTAGCGCCAGCAGGGCTTCGGGGTCAGAGGTGCAGCCCTGCCTTGAAGCCCCGGCAGAGCCTGAGCTCTCCAGCAGGGAGCGGCAGGCGGTGCAAAGGCCTGAAGGCAGGAGGAACCCCTGCATCCTAGTGCGACGGGTCACCAGGAGTGCGACCGTCGGGTCTTTGGTCTCCTCACTGCACCCAGCCTCACCAGGTCGGCTGGCAGAGTTTTTCTAAAGTTTCTTCCCATCCTTTCCCCGAATGCGTGTGAATTGCTTCTCTTACGGACCTGAGTGGGAAAGTTTGGAAATGGCCACTGGCACCCTAGTAGCTCAACTCTTCTACTTTGCAGCAAAGAGGAAACTTGAGGACTCCTTTCAGCCTCTGTTCAGGCTGAGCGCCCGCTTCTTTCCCCTACCTGGATCAAGCGCTTGTGGGCCTTTTGGGGGTCAGGAAGGATGCCTGGCGCAGGGATTCTAGCGAAGAGGACGGAGAATCGGAAAGGCAGACCAAGGACTTCCCGGGCGCGCGGACTTTCCCGCTTCCTGAAGGCACAACTTCCTCACTCAGGCCCCAGAGGCTGTGCTGGACTCAGGACCAGGGGCTGGGCTAGGAAGTGGGTAGCGAGGCCCCTTCTTTCCTGCCTTCAGGCCCCTTCCTGAAAGTGTGGGAGCGGGTAACTCCCACACTGCGGGATCTGGGCTAGCATAGAGCCAGGGTCAGGCGGGGACGACCGCGGGTGTCCGGTTCTGTGTGGATGCCCCGGGATTTCTAGCGCCCCCACCCGCCTCCATCTCCATTATTTTCTAAATTACTCTGCGGCGGCCCAGCGCCAACGCTTCTGGTTCCAGGCCAATGCCCATCCCCGCTGCACCAGAAAAGAAACCAGCCCAAGTAGCGCTCCCATCGCTGGGTCCGCGAGGGCCTCGTAGGGCAAGGCAGGGCCAGGGGCCAGGAGAGCACGCCCCTCGGAGGAGGCGG
The DNA here is from genome assembly GCA_008086735.1 of Cheirogaleus medius. Lineage (NCBI taxonomy): Eukaryota > Metazoa > Chordata > Mammalia > Primates > Cheirogaleidae > Cheirogaleus > Cheirogaleus medius. The sequence continues at coordinate 429,954 of VBSM01001681.1, forward strand.
GAAGCGTTGGCCCGGACATCTCCTGCACCCAGATCTAACCCTTCTGTCTCTGTGTCTCTTCCTCTCTCACACTCACACATGCACAATCCACTCAGCAAATGAAGAGATGAGAGTTCTTAACACGAATCTTGTGAATTACTTTATATTCAAATTCAAATGAGTTGAAATTCATTGTCCATTTGAACAATGGCGACAAGGCCTGAGCTGGGGAGGAGCTGATGGAAAGCAAAGTCCTCGAGGGCAGTCCTGGCACCACTGCTAGCCAAATTTCCAGGGCCCTGCCAGTCTCAGGTCTCTCCAGACAGGCTGCCTCGCTATGAGATGCCTCCCTAGGAGGTGCGATGTAATGAAAGTCCTTTGGCCCTATCCTGACTGAAATATCACTCTGCTTTGGATCCTGGAGATTCCTGGAGGTTGTCTAGCTCCAGTTTTAAAACGCAAATGTTCAGGGAGTTTCAGATGTCAGTCACTCACACCTCAGTGTGATTTACTCAAAGTAGCTGGCCTTCTCCATCTTTAAAGTTAGCGGCTCAAAGGAAATTGATGTTTAAATAGGAAAACTCGGAAACTGGAAGGGAATCAAAGATTTTTGGAGTCAGACCCAAAGCCTGGGAAGTGCATAAAAGACTGCGGAAGCTCTCCAAGCGGGGCCAGAAGCGTAAGAGGGCCAATGATACCGCATCTATCAGAAGATGTGGCCAATGTACCCCTGAACCAGGTGGCCGCCAAGGTTTAAGAAAGAAAACCTAGCTAAAAACCCCAACAACTCTGCTTCTGTCACGCCAGCGCCGCCGGCTGACGTCGTGAGCAGCTGCTGTTCAGGTCTCCGCTGTCCTAGGAAATATCCAGCAAAGAAGCGGCTGGGGCGAGAGCAGCATGTAAATTTGGGTGAAATTTGTTTGTACCCTGGAAGCAACGGCCCCCGCAGGCAGGGGGCCGGGGACCGCCCTGGCAACCCTGCTTAAGGGAGGCCTAGGCTGCGTGCGGGAGAGCCTGGGGACTCCCGGCTGCGGGACGCGAGCCTAGCAGAGGGGTCGTCAGAGTCTCCACCTGCGGGGTCCCGGGAGTTCGGTTCTCCCAACGCCAAGAGCCTGTCGGGAGCAGCTCTTGGCTGCTCTTCGCTGCGCGTCGCGCGCTCCGGAGAAGCGGCTCTTCTCGACTCCGGGCGGGCGGGGCGCTCCTCTCCCTACAGGTTTGCTTTAATGATTTTCTTGAAAGAAAGAGACAGTTGTGAGCAAACAGGTTTGACAGGGACTGCTTCCCCCCACACCCCCCAGGGGATTTCTTTTTGTCTGCGCCTGACTTCAAAGTCAGTAATCGGCCCCTGTCAGCGGCGTGACGAGCAGGATTTCGGCTGTTTGTCAGGGCGAGTCCCGGCCGCGCACCTCCGCGGACGCTCTGCGGCCCGCGGGGCAAGGGAGGCAAAGCCGAGGCAGGCGTCTGCGGGGGCCGAGGCTGGGACCGGGTCTACGGAGGGCAGATGGCCCGGGAAAGCCTGTCTGCGAAGTAAGGAAACAAGGCGTAATGGGCAGAAACAGCCGCAGCCAGGTCTTCGGCTTTAGGTCCCGGGACCCGATATGGGCCCCCAGCTTTCTGCGGGCTGGAAAGAGGTCTCAGTCACCTGGCCGCAGGCTCCCGGGCGCTTCTCCCTTATAAAGCACCCTAGTTTCCTGGAGCTCCCCACGGGGTCCCCACGACCGGGCGCAATCTGGAACCCTGGTTGCAGTTTTCCAGCTTCTGCCGCCGCCGGGGGCCTTCGCCACTCGGACCCGCTTCGTTCTTCTTTCCAGCCTAACCCCGCTTCGGAGTTGGCTGGGAGCCCTAGTGGGGCCATGCGCGCGGGCTTCCCTCACGGGGCCAGGGTGCTGTGTGCACCCCGGGGCGCTCCTGCGCTGGGCTCTGTGGGGAGACACCCAGACCCGTGTAAGCTTCATCTTAGGAGATGTTAAGGGACACTGAGCTATGAGGTAGATCAGAGCGGCTGACAGGAGTGTCAGTTGGGGTTATATCAGACTGCCAAACCGCAGTGCCTCGGTCCCAAGCCTCATGGGCTTCCTAGGGGGCTGGAGGAGGGGCCTTCACTGAGCGCCCAGGGCCCCCAGACCGGACGGCCACCAGAGGCAAGTCACTTCCTAATTGTCTCGATTTGTAAGAGGGTTTTGTAATGCTAAGTAAGCGTGGCGCAGCCCGCCGGGCCTCCCCCCAAACCTCCCCCAGCCCGCCTTTGTTTACCTACGCCTGATCGCTTATTTATTTATCTATCTATTATTTATAGGCGTCCCCTCCTATTCAGCGCCCGTGTATGTTAATTGTGTTATACCATTTAATTCTAACATCAGTCTCAAAAGAGCCCTTAATGAGAAAAGCATATACAACACGAATCACTTTGCTATTCAGCTCAGCCAGATGGACAACTGCTAACTTTTTTTTTTTTTTAATAATGAAAACCCCCCTTTGACAAAGGGGCTCGGATGAATAGGCTCCAAATAGCACCTCAAACACTTCTAATTGTTTTGAGGACAATATGCTAATCCGCGGGTTTCGGCTTTGGTGTCTGTTGACAACGTTTCCGTGCACCTCGAGCCACCGACTCCTTTGGAAACAGCACAGGCAAGCACAGAAATCCCTCAACAGCAGCGGAAAGCCGACAAGCCCCTAGGCTGCCCCCCCACCCCCCACAATATCAAAGCCAGTGGGAAAAGCACGCGACTTACGGAAAAACATGCGTGAGGGCGGCTTTGGGGGTGAGACTCGGAGACGGGGGTGGGATGGGGAGCACTCTTCGATTTTGAGAACAATTCCAAAGAGTTGTGTTGGCTGGCACCAGAGGGTCCTTTCTCCTCACGAAAACCAGAGTAAACATTCACCCAGAGGGGAAAGAAAAGGGCTCTTTTCCTTGTTTGTTAAACATCATGGGCTGCGAATCATTTAATTTTTATGATGTTTTTCAACTCCTGGCCTAAACCATGACAATGTCGCCTTCCTTTTCCCTTCGCTCTTGCAGCGTCTTAGTAAAAACTCTCCTACAGTCTGCGGTGGGGGACCTAGGACACGTTTTTCTGCATTTCTTACAGTTTTTTTTTTTAAACTTAGGAACCAGTATTGAGCCCCAAATCCCCAGAGAGGCGGCGGCAGTGTTTCCAAACACCTAAAAAACCAAAGGAAAAAAAAAAAAAAGATTCCACCCGTGTTCCCCCATGCTTTGAACTTAAACACCCCTCGCAGGACGCAGTGCTCTGTGCGCAACTGGTTCCCAGGAGATTCCACGCTTCTCCCCATTCCTTTGAGGTTTGGTTTTAAAAAAGTAAAGGCACCCAGATCTCAGAGGTCTGGGGCAGTCTTTGTCTTAGTTCACTTGCTCCTTAAAGTGGTCTCACCCCTTTGTGAAGAAGGTGCAAAAAGAGTTATGTCCCGGGGACAGATACCTTTGTCTAGCCACTAAAGGCAAAAAGCAGGTCTGCAGGTGGGATCCCAACGGACTCCAGCCCCTCTGCACCCCACCCGCAGACCACCAAGCTGGGCCAACGCAGGGCAGCAGCTAGCCCTCTCTACTAGAGCTGCTCTATGCACTCTCATCCTCCCAGCAACCCAACTTCCCAGCCTGGAGGACCTGGCCTCCCGACTTCAGATTTTATGAACATCAAAGGTTACTTTTTTTTGCAATGACAGATTGTCTTTATTCAAAATGTCTTTGTTCAACAAATGAACAGAGTAAGGAGGTAAAATCCTTCTAAGTACATTTCCAAGACATCGTCAAAACATTTATGACCATTTAGGATGTTTTTATTCTTTTAATTTTTTTGTTTACTTTCTACTTCCTGACTTCATAATCCGACATTCTGTCTAAAAGTAAACTTAGGTCTCTAGGAGCACTGCTTTACACAAAGTGAATAACCATGTGGGTCCTTTTTGTTTTCCTTTTAAAGAAGCAAACACTATCATAGTATGGTTTTAAATTGAAATGTTTCTCTTTCTGTAGTTTAAAACTTTGAAACCTATCCCCCCACACGCATGAAGAGCAAATGGCGCCTAGTTGTGTCTGATGGCAAAACACAGAGACACAGCTCTTTTTTTCCAGGGGTCAAACGAAAATATATATGCATATTCTAGATATAATATCAGGATCTGGGAGTTCAGAGTCCAAAGCCTATCCAAGGAGAGTGAAGGGGACATAAATAAAGCAAAACTGCCTACTTTTTTTGTCCAAAGGGGGTACAGTTGGAGATTTGCTTTGGGAGAGTCGGATAGGGGCAGCTGTGTAGCTGTCATAACCTTTGCAAGTTTTTGGCACCTGTCTGCGCCTTGGGTCCGTGAGAACGCCCCTCCCTTCCCCCCGAGGAAGAGAGAGGAAAAGTCTGGGGTGGTGTAAGGGACAGCAGCAGGGCTGACCCGGAGGCGTCTGCATGCCAGGGCTAGGCGCAGAGGACAGGGTGCATACCCCACTTCCAGGCCACCCTTCAAGTCCGGGCCAGGCTGAGGGTTACATGGCGGTGGCGTGGGCTGACGAATAAGGGTCTATGCCAGTCTTGGTCATGCCTGGGAAGAGGATGTAGGCGACGGGGGGCTGCAGGGTGGAGGCAGACCAGGCGGTACAGTTACAGGGCACCACGTAGCCCGGGTTGGTGGGGGACGGGTGCGTGTGCGTGTGCTGGCTGGGGCAGCTGAGGCTGCCGAAGGCGCCGTTCTGGTAGCCCAGGGTGGACGCGTAGGGCAGCGCGCCGGTGGCCAAGGTGTGGGGCACTTCACCCATCTTCTGGATGGCGCTTGAGCTAAACTGCGCGGGGTCCAGCAGGGAGTAGGGCGCCGAAGCCGGCGGCAAGAAGGCCCGGGCTTTCTCGGGCGCGCTCAGGAGGCCGTCGGAGGCCCCCACGGGCAGGCCGGCCGCCTTGAGCGGGTCCGTGTCGCCCAGGTAGGGCAGGGGGAAGACATACCTGTCCTTCTTGAGCAGGTTCTTGGGCTTGCGCCGCGGCCGGTACTTGTAGTCAGGGTGCTCCTTCATGTGCTGGGCGCGTAGCCGCTTGGCTTCGTCGATGTATGGCCGCTTCTCTGCCTCGGACAGAAGCTTCCATTCTGCGCCTAGGCGTTTGCTGATCTCCGAGTTGTGCATCTTGGGATTTTCCTGGGCCATCTTGCGCCGCTGGCCCCGGGACCATACCATGAAGGCGTTCATGGGCCGCTTGATGTGGTCTGAAGGTTTGGACATGGTCCGGGCGGCTAGGTGGGCGGGGGTGGGGAGTGCAGGGGTTCTGCAGGCGAGCCTGGGCGCGGTTGGCCGTCTGTCTGTCCTGAGCTGGGGCTCTGCACTCCCCTCGTCTCGGAGCCGCTGAGGGGAAGCCAGAGAGAAGAGCTGACCCCGCAAAGTTCAGCTGATCATGCCAGTCCCAGCACCCCGGCAGCCCCTGGGGGGCTAGAAAGGGCAGGAAGGGCGGGGGAGGAGATCGGCGGGGGGCTTTGAGCAACAGAGGCTGGGGCCCAAGTATCGGCGTCTCGGGGATTAAGTAGCCAGGTAATTTTTCTGGCGAGGGAAAGAAGCTCCTCCTTTCCCCCTCTCCACCTTCGCCTTCACTCTTTCCCTTCTCTCCTCTTGCGTCTCCGGCCGTGGCTCCCCCCTCCAGTGGTTTTCCCGGGGCTGCCTTGCCTAGCGCTGCACCTGGCTGAGAATGCGGGGAGGCTGGTGAACCAGAGCCAAAAGCGGCGAAGTTCAAAGGCGAGGTGGGCCGGGACGGCACGCACTCTGACATAAGCGCGGGGCGGCGACTCCCCAACCTGGGCACCAATCAGCAGCAGAGGAGGCGAGGGGGCGCACCTGCCAACGCGCCGGTGGAGGAAACAGGGAGAGCGGCTGGCGGGGGCGGGGAGAGGTGTGAGGGACAGAGAAGGAAGAGAGAGGGAGAGAACAGAGCTGCTAGCTCAGGACTGGGGACTTGGATTCCACATTGTCTCTGTCACTATCAACAAATAAAACTCTTCGCGCCTCCTGTTTCCTTTCGCGGTGGTGAAAGAGAGAATTAGGGCTTCGAATACAAAGGCCCAGGGAAGGGGCAGCAAGGGGAACCAGAAGAGAGCTCCTGCTGATAAATAGGACAGCCTTGCCACGAAATACAAGGACAGCACTCTCCCCCCTTGTCAAAGATCCTTGGAAGAGAAAAAGAATATATCAAACTCAGGGTAAAAAGCCAAATTAACTTTTTGCGCCAGACCAGACCCTAGGTGGTCCTTTGGTGGGGTGCTCCCGGGACGCCCCTGCAGCCTCCACGCCTTCCCCAGGATGCGGCGCCTGAGAGTAGCTCTGGGCTCCCGGGTAGCTGAGCAGTGCGCTCTGATCCGATGCTGATGCCAGAAGGCCTCACGTCCAGCAACGCAGAGATTTCAAACCTGGTTGGTGAGCCCTTAAGAGCACCAGGACCTGCTTTTCACTTTTGGGGCGGGGTGTGGGTGGGGTAGCGATGGGATTTCCATCACGGTTCCTATTTATGTTGTTGTTATTTAATATTTTTAAACCTCCAACTTTTACACCACAACTGTCCAAACTGTAAGGACAGCCTGGAGGCCAGGCGTGGCGGCCTTCCTAGTGCCCCTTCTGCAGCCGCCCTAGAGCGAAGACTCAGGCTGCAGCAGCAACCGGGGTCGGTTTGTCCCTGGGCGCCTCTTCCCACCCAGCGAGGCTTCGAGACTCTGTTTCTTGCATCAGATTGAGCATTCTTCGGGTAAAGAGGACTAAATAACCCGCGGAGTCAACCAGCGCGCCTGTTTCCTTTGAATAATTGCCTGCCCGATGTGAAATGCCCTTTGGGGAAATATTTATTAAATGGAAACCATTGTCCCTGGCCTGGCGGGACCTGCGTGTGTTCCAGGCTTATTGGCTTTTGCACCAGCCTCTCTCGGGAGGACTGACCAGAAATGTGCACCGCTCGCTCGGTGGGCTTGGAGGGGATGGGAATAGGGGAAAGTGGCAGAGAGCCAGGAGGCAGGCAGGAAGGGTCTTTCTCTACATGTATTCTATCAAAGTTGAGGAGAAGCTTGTGCTTCTCCTTCCTACAATTAGAAAGACGCATGGACTTTCTCACCCTTAGCGCTCTCTTCAGAGAGACCGGCACTATTTCTCATTTTACAGATTAGGAAACTGAGGTTGAGAAAGGCAAGGTAATTTTCCAAAAGTCACTCTGGGAGGAAAGCGGTGATGCCTCGTGTACAGGATTTGAATTTTTTTTTCCCACCCTACGCGGCATTATGTCTGAGGACTTGATGGTGCTGCAGACAAACGTGGAACACTTGACAAAACTGTTGGAGCCAGCGAACCCTGCCATGCAGATAAACAGCACTGGAAGACCGATTCTGCTCTTGATTTGCTTAGCCAGGGCGCCACCTCCGCGCAGGTTGGCGAGCAGGTGCACAGCCTTTGCATTCCTTCTCAGCTTCAGTCCAGCCTCCCCCCCCAGGAGCCTTGGTCTGGTCCCATTAATTTGTTATCTCTGCAGGAAGTTTCACTGAGCTCGGGGTCTCAGGAAGTAGGAGCACTTTTCAGCCCAGTAGAGGGAGGGTTTCCAAGTGTCGCAGGTAATCCCTACTCAGGTCTGACCAGCGGTGCATTACACTCAGAGCCTGCCAGGGAGTGGGTCCAGCGGCCACCCGATTCTAATTTTGCCCGGCGATTCGGACGGCTTTGGGAAGGAATGAGAGAAATGCTGATATCCTCAGAGAGGTCCAGCGTCCGGTGGGGACCCACCGATCTCTCATTCCGGAACTTTCAAGGGACACCAAATCCACAATCCAGAGGTCTGGGTTAATACAAACCAATTTCTTGGGAACTGCAGGAGGAGGGGATCTGGCACAGGGTCCTATACCCTTTCTCTCCTCTCAGCCTCCAGGCCAATCCATTCCAGTTGCCCTAAGGCAGTTCAGGGCAAGTGAGTACCTTTCTTCCATTCCTCATATTTCCTCCTCCTACAGCCCGCGCTCCTCTCCAAGCCTCTCGCGTTCATTCCTAGCGCGGAATTCAAAAGCTATTCGCAGTCCAGAGCGGATTAATACGAAGGGTTTACGACGAAGAGAAGGGTGTGGTAGTTTGTGGTCAAGGAGTCATCTAACCTCCAAGGGTTCCGGAGTTCTACGTTGCCTGGTCAGGCTGCTCGGACCCAGGAGGGCGCCAGCATCTACGTTGAGTCTTGCCCTTAAAATATGAACTTGGAGCCGGTAGGGAACGAAGGGTTGAGGGCCGCACCTGCCAGGCCTCGAGTTCGCTTGTCTCCTAGATGAACCACGCAGCCACACTCTCCCCTTATGTAGTACCAGGTGGCCACCGGTTTATTCAGGACTCCTTAGAGCTAGGCGGGGCGCAGAAGTACCCGTGATCTTAGAGTCTGGCCTAGTGTGGTCTCCAGCGGGTGCCTTTCGTGCGCTGCGTTGTCCCTCTGCACTGTGTCTTCCTGACAGGCCTAGACCACTGGGCTGCATGTCTCGGAGAGGTGGACCCTGGGGAGAATTAGCAGGCATTAGGACAGAGGTTGCCCGAACGCTCCTCCTGCTTTGTCCTCAGCCTAAAGTTTGGGCCTCAGGCTACTAGTCCACTCTCCAGGGATGGAGATGTCCCTTGGATGAGGTCTTTCCGCTTCTACATTTGTCTGGAGAAACTGTGCACACACTCGGCACGCCGTTATTCAAGGCTTGCCACGTGCTGGCCTTAGCCAGGTGTCCAAATCCCTGATCTAACCCCAGGGATTCTGTCAGCGAACCGTCGCTGTTCCCACAGAAGTGAAGGAAGAAGCCTCAGAAATCACGACCCTATCCGCTTCACTTCCGGCCTGCCTTCCGCATCCCTCCACCGCGCACAGAGTCCAGACTGCACCTTCCTCTTTTCCGGGTCTGGGTCTTTGCAGGGAGCATTTCCCCTCTTCTTTCCTCCAACTCTTTTATGTTCATCAGGTACCAGTTCAAGGCTGTAATCACCTCTGGGGAGGCTTTTCGTTTCCTGGGGTGGGATCGGATCCCTTCTACGCTCTCAACTCTCACACCTCCACTTCAAGCCCCCTTCCTGAGCCTCGCGCGGAGCCCTTTGCAGTCCGTGCAGTCCACCAGACTTCGAGCTCCTCTGGGACGGTGGCTGCGTATTATCTTTGGGTACCAAATGTCCACACAACTCCAAGAGCAGAGAAGAATAAAAAAGAAGAAAGTTTCCTTCTTCTCAGGCCCAGGTAAACTTTCCAGACAGGCCTTTCCCCAACTCACAGCTGCTGGAATCTGGAACTGGGAGGCTTGTTCCCACCTGCTTAGCCTCAATGCTCTGCCCTGCCCTCTGGCCACCGTCCCCTCCTCTCCGGTGGGTAAAGGTCACTGCTTCAGAGTCTCTAGGACTGGGAAATGGCTGGGCGCAAAGAAATGACATGGAGAACGCGGTAGGGGGCGGAAAGAAAGAGGAGAGCAGGCCTTGCACCCTGCATCCCCCACGGGGCTTTCAGAAGAGGCCTAGAGAGTCACCTACTGTGCGGAAGGGCGGGATGCTGGGGACTCACTGGGCTCCAGTCCTGCTCGCTCCCTGCGGACCCGCTGGGATTCCAGTGAGCAAAGTCGCAGGTGCCTGTTACTGGGAGCTCGCGCGCAGCTCAGGCTCCAGCTCACTGCTGCGAGTGTGAGCGCCAGCGCACTCAGGTGTTTAGCGGCAAGAGCTTTAATCAGGACCACCCCTGAGCGCCAACAACCCAGGAGCCATTGGGGTGATAAATTGATCTTGGGAAATAATGTGCTTTAGCTAAATCATGAACTTTTAATTTTTCTTATTACTAAAAAATTTTAATATGTGGTACCCCTGATCGCCCTCCCCCGTTTTCTATTTTAAAATTCAGAGACGTCATATATCCTGTCTCTAGAGAGTGCTCAGAAGAATTCAGAGCTCTTGTCTTATTAATGCATTTGCTGGTAATTGCTCTGGGTCTTCTCTCCAGAACCCAGCCTGTGTAAAATTCACGTGTACCTCACAGCCAAGAAGGTACAGGAGGGCACGGCTTATGCCAAGAGACAAAGAGAAACCGAACAAAACCCGGTCCCAGGACAGACGCCTGTAGCACCTGCGACAGAACGCGTTTGCCCTCGCGGAACTGTTTAGCCGGCTGGGCTGGGCTGAAGGACACGTCTTTCTCAACACCCCAAGCACGCCCAGGTAAGACTTTTTGGTGCTTCAAACTACCTTAACTTGACTAGTTTAACTTGAGTCTATTTATAGCAGAGATCATGTGACTCACCCACATGGGTGCAAGTTTAATAGAGGATTGCACTACATTACACTCGTCTTTCAGAAAACTGAGGGCGTGGGAACAGGAATACAGCTGTGAAATCTTCTTATTCATTCATTAATTCAACAGCTATTTATCAAGCACCTACTATGTGCCAGGCATTGTACTAGATACCAAGATACAGGAAAACAAGATCTACAATGGTCCTTCTCTTGTTTAGTGTCTGTCCTCCCATTGGGCTGTAATAAGGATGATTAATAATGGGAACAGACAAGAAACAAATTCCTGGGGCAATTCCTGGCTCTGCCATCAGATAGTTGTGTCACTTCAAGCAAGGTACTTAACCTGTCTGTGTCCTGGTTTCCTAACCTGTAATACAGGTATAATGAATTATTATCAAGACTAAATGATTTAATATGAGAAATGTCCTTAGAACAGTGCTTGGAATATAGAAACTGCTCAACAATTTGTCAGGTTATATTACTTTATCATTAAACATAAGGAATCATTAATTCCAATAGTGATAAGTGCTAAGATGTGAATTAGGGTGATGAGATGGGAGGAGGGGAGGAGGGTGTCCTAATTTACATTGGTGGTCAGAGACTTGAACACAGGAAGGAGCCAGATTTATGAAGGAAGGAGGAACAGGGGGTAGGAGATCATTCCAGACAGGAGGAGCAGGAAATTCCACTGCCTGGAGAAGACCAGCTGAGGGCACCTGATGGCTTTAAAGAGCCATCATGGCTGAAGCCTGGCCATGATCTTGGGGAAAGTATAAGGAAAAGGCTGGGTGAGGTTGGCAGCGTCCAGATTATCCAGGGACTTGTAGACTCCATAATGAGTTTGGGTTTTATTCTGAATGTACTGGGAAGTCATTGGAATGAGATACACCAGAATTATTTAACAATATCCCAGCAATCACACACAAGGAAATATTGGTTATCAGACACTCTACTTATGGAGGAATCTTACCTCTAAACATGGGCCAGAAACTTTTAAAATTGACAGATTTTTTTTTATTGGCCTTGGGGTCAGCTTTTTGACCATCCCCTAGAGATCAAGGACACCCTTGCTAAATGCTTGGAACTCCTCTTACAATCTCCTTTCCCTCAGGAAGCCAAGGAATAAAACAAGGAGGATATGTCCATCTATACCTAGTAGATGTTTACAGCCTGCTGCATCCTTGAATTACTTTTTTCACTTCCTGCCAAGTGAAGTTCTTCTACTCCCTGTGCAGAGTCCTAAACTCTGAGTTGGCCCTTTGCAGAGAAACTGAATCCACATTTAGGCAACGTGAATATCTCAGCCTGAGAAACAGAGGATTCATGAATGAGCAAATGAGGTTTCTTAGGATTAAAAAAAATCCCAGTGATCATAAGAATAAGAAAGACACATTTTGTTTCTAAGCATAAAGGCCAGAAGAATGTCAACATTATATGCTTCTGCCTTGAATTTTATTGTATTCAGGTGCTTCACATACATTAGGGCTTCCCAACCCCCATTCTTCTAATGTAAGAATCCTTGGTCAGCTTTTATCATAAACAATACTCTTTAAAGCTCTGTGTTTGCCTAATGCAATCGGCCAAGTTATTGGAGCATACATTCTCTTTCCAGTTTTATCACAAATTATTCACTGCAGTGGATAAGACCAAACTCTGGCAACAAGCCCCAGTCAAGGTTCAGAACAACAGTTCCTTTTTTGTGTATGGTACCTGCCTCTGCCTCCAGCCTAAATAGCAGGAAATATTAGTGCAGTTAGCAGTTCCAAAAGGTGCTACATTAAGCATGCTTATTTTCATGTACCTGTTATTTCTTTAAAGCACCATTTTTATATGTCCTGAAGGGCATAACACATGGCCTTTTTTTTTTTTTTTTTTTTGAGACAGAGTCTCACTCTGTTGCCCAGGCTAGAGTGAGTGCCGTGGCATCAGCCTAGCTCACAGCAACCTCAAACTTCTGGGCTCAAGCAATCCTTCTGCCTCAGCCTCCCGAGTAGCTGGGACTACAGGCGTGCGCCACCATGCCCGGCTAATTTTTTCTATATATTTTTAGTTGGCTAATTAATTTATTTCTATTTTTAGTAGAGACGGGGGTCTCACTCTTGCTCAGGCTGGTTTTGAACTCCTGACCTTGAGCGATCCGCCCGCCTCGGCCTCCCAGAGTGCTAGGATTACAGACGTGAGCCACCGTGCCCGGCCAACACATGGCCTTTTATTTAATAAGAAAGTCAGTGGAAATATTTGCTGGGTGAGCAGAAAAAAACTATAAAAATGAAGTTCAAGACCTAAGGCTGCCAATTACTATGAGACTTTGGGCAAATTATTGTACTAACTTCTCTTGGTCTCCACTTTCTTTCTTGCAAAATGGGGATAATAATAATCTGCTGGTTGGCCCTCAGGCACTGTATTGGTTATCTATTGCTGTGTAACAAATTGCCCTAACACTTAGTGGATTAAAACAACAAATATTTATTATCTCATATGGTTTCTGAGGGTTAAGGATTTAGGAGTGGTTTAGCTGGGAGATTCTGACACAGGGTCTCTTGTGAGGGAACAAATCACAATGTCACTAGGGCTGTAGTCATTCAAAGGCTTGACTGAGCTGGAAGATCTGTTTCTAAGCTCACTTGTGTGTCTATTGGCAAGAGGCCTCAGTTTCTCACCGCATGGACCTTTGGGCCTTTCCCTAAAGACTGCTCTCAACCTAGCAGCTCGATTCCAGTTATGCAAGTGGTTTGAGAGTGACCAAGCCTGGACCCAGATAGAAGCCTGGCACCATGTGGGAGGGGACTACACATGGGTGTGAATACCACAAGGAGGGACCACTGGAGACCATGCTGGGGGCTGCCTGCTGCCACAAGCTCCAACTGGATAGCAGACTAGGAAGAGCTTTCTAGTTAGCAAAACACCCTAACTCTAAATCACACTCACTGACTTCATTTCCTCCTGGCATTATCACAGCTAGCTCTTGACAGAAATGTGCAGAGAACATCATTAGTTCTCTGACCCCTTCCTCTTCTCTGCTTCCCCTCCTCCACCCTGCCAATGTAGTGCTATTATAGTTTTTTTTTGTTGTTAAATCAACAGTGTTTACATTATTATACCTATGCAAATATTCATAGTTGAGCACTGTTGTTTATTATGACAATTTCCCTTTCCTACTTTCGAATAATTGCCCCATTTCCCACTACTTGATTTGCTTTGTAGCTGTTACCGATCTCTCCATACCTTCCCATAGCCTCTCACATAGTTTTACACGGTCGGTATATCAGGTAATCTACCATTTCAGGCTCTTTCTTAGAGGCCTTTTCTTTCTGGGTTGACTTTCCCATTTTCTCTTTCTCACATTCTTCCCTTCCTTACTTTACTTCCATGTTTTGTTGGAGAGTATCTTCTAGTGTTTGCATCAGGTTGGAGAAGTGGCGTGACAACGGCAGTCCCCAACCTGAGCCTCTTGACTCCTACTGCTCCAATCTGGAATGGTTGCTTCCCTGCCTGGGCCTGGGGTCTCCCTTCACTTCTCTCCCATGTTGGAGCTGCAGTTTCTCGTGTCCTCTTTTCCCCTTTCAGGCTTCATTCCTCGTGCTGCGGGTGTGCAGGAATCCCTCCTGTCTTCACTTTTGCTGCCCCCCTTGGCTCTGATCCTCTGCCTCTAACTTTCTGAGCACCCCTTTGTCTTACCTCTTAGCACTCTTTCTCCCCACCCTGCTTGGAGCCAGTGTCCCCATGCTGTCCTCTGTCAGTCTTGCCCTCTGAGAAGTTATACGTGTTTCTCTACCCTTACTAGAACTCTCTCTGAAAATGTACAAGGGAGCAGCTGTGTCTGAAACAGCCCTGGCCTAGAGATCTGGCAGAACTGGCATCTGTGATTCTAGCATGGGTTATTGGTGAGAGTATGAGCAAAAGTTCAGTCATGATTCAAACCTGGCAAAGCCCCCTCAGCCAAGGTGGTGAGGGCCCAGCAGGACTTGATGAAAGCATTGGGCAGGGCAAGGGATCTATCCTTCCTGGTCATTGTCCACAGGGATTTCAGTTGGACCAGTGAGGCAAAACTGCAATTTGAAAGCAGACAATTGTAGCAGATAGCAGCCAACAGTTATTGAACTCTTCTTTACTCATACCATGTTCCAGGTACTATGCATACACTTTTTACATGCATTATTTTATTTAACATGCAATAAGCCTAGGTGGAGAGATCTATTATTATCCCTATTTTGAAGATGAGGAAACTGAGGCCCAAAAAGTTTAGATAGGACTTGGCCAAAGTCACAGAGTTAGTAAGTGGTGGATCCAGGCTTTGAACTCAGATGTGTGACTCAAGAGCCCACACTGTTGCTATGCCGACTACCCTCAGTATAACCTTGTGTGGACTTGGATGAAACCTAAGTGTGGTAGGAGGCAGAAGAGAATTGTATGGATCATTGAGGGCTGGATCTTCACAGAGGCTGCCTTGAGCAGGGTCCTTGCCACTCTATGTCATGAAAATAGGGAAGGATCACATAGGCTGAGGGGAGGGATGGAGGCTGTTGAGATGGGAAGGTGTGTGCATTGGGGCAGTTATAGAGATGGGATAAAAGACTTATGTGAACTGGAAAAAAAGTGAAAGGTAAGATGGACTAGATCCCAATGGCACTGGATGTCAGAATGAGGGGCTGGCAATGCATCAGATGGGCAACCAAAACAGTACATTTTAGAGATGAGAAGTGAGATTGAAAGTGGGACTTTATAAAGTTCAGATTGAGAGTGTTGTATAGCTGGATTGAGAAAGAAATTGGAAGTTACTCTGTACTTATTTACTATCCTTATTTATTCTGGATAAGCTATTTGCAATGTCTCTGCTAATGTGACATTTATTTCAATAAATTCCCCTAAATTCTTACTTTTATCAGAAAGCAGAATGTCTGGTCTGCTGATGAGGACTTATTTTGATCTGTTATTATGGTTTTAACTGCATATATATTTCAGCAGTTCTTTGCTAAAAATACTTTCAGGTTTGTACTTATGATGTTAGAGTGGATTGATTTTCTTATCAACCTATATTTAACAGCTAAATTCAGTAGAATAATTTTAGCAATGATTAGCCTAGACTATAAATCAGGGCAGTCTATTTATAATTCTTGGATTATAATTTAGAAGATAATCACAATCCTTGTATTTCATAGCCCTTATTATACACTGGGATTCTTTGTTTATTAATCTCCACAGTAGACACAAGATTATGAGAGAAGGAAGCTACCTTGGAATGGCTTGGCCAAGGTCACTTATGTGTGAGCATGTCATGGGGCCAGGATAGGTAGCTAGGTCTGTCTGATCCTACTCCAGGCTACACTGCTGAAATACTTGCTTAAAGATATCTAAATGGAGAGCTTGTTTTTTGGATAAGTGCAAATGGATATAAGCTGAGTAACTAGGTCAGATACCTTGAAATTCCTTTGTGGTCCTGGTTGATGGCATAGAACCCCTTCCTCATTTGTGAACCATCCTATCATGATTCTCTGACTTGCTAACACAAAATCTGTGACAGGCAATGCTGACTGCCCAGCTAACAGTCATTTGCCCTATTCTTCCTTGTTAATAGGACCTTGATTTTTTTCACTGTCCAGTTCCCAGGGGCTGCTTCCCAGCTGATAATAGACTCTCCATCTGCTTGCCAGTGATTGATTTAAAGGTGGGCACGTGACCCAATCCAGCCAATGAGCAGTCTGCTCTGGAGAAAAGTTTTGCTTGCTCATCAAAAGAGTTGCACAACAGGAAATGATCCTGTTTTCCTAATTTTGGAGGTTTTCTGCATGTCACCACTTCACTACTGCAACTAGGGTGGCCCCCTTGAGACCATGAGGGGAACTGGCTTAAGAGGGCAGGTCAGTAAGATGAGGATGGGGATTAGTAAAAGGGCGAGGATCTAGTTAATTGATGATTTTGTAGAGTTGCTGAATTAACCAACTTTGCAACCGAACTTTGCAACTTGTTGATGTGTGAGAGAACTTATTTTTCTTATTGTTCAAGTCCTTCCTGGTTAGGTTTTTGTTGGTGCAACCAAAAGCTTCCTATATGACAGTAAAGTCTCCTATCTTCCCCACCTCTGGTTTTGTCTGGCATTGAACTTAGCTGAATTTATACAACCACAGCTAGGCTTTTACTTGTAGAAGCTGAAGCTCTTTTGGTATGCACATCTGAATCTTCTTTTTATGGATTTTCTGTTCAGCTACACTCTATTTTCACATACTTTAATATAGTAAAATTGTGATTATTTTTACTGGCCAGTTTATTTGGGTGGGCATCTGCTTGCTGTATAAATAATCCCTTAGTTTTGCAGTCCAGGAGGAATAGGAATGAGCTGTGCTGAGTTTCTCCCTGTAACGATCTTGGGATAGTAGACTCTGCTCTCCCTTTACAGCTGCTGGGGAAACCATGGTATTGGCTCCAGGGGGATTAGGGGCAGCTCCTCTCTTGGGGCCACAACCTGTGTCCTGAGATTGTGCTGGCTTTGCCAGTCCTGTGCCAGCTGCCTGTGTCTGCTTCACAGTTCTTTTTCCATCTATTGTTTTGATTGTGTTCTTTTCAGTGGGGCTGCACTAAAGATCCACCCAATTTTAGCCATTTTGCCAGTGAGGTCCGTTTTTGCTCCTCTTCAGCTCCAAACTTGGCTGTTTCTTCTCCATCTTTTCTCTCTCTTTCAGTCTCAAAGGAAAAGGTGCCTCCTTTTCTCCAAAATTCTCTGTACACTACTACAACATTCCTCTCTCTTCTCCCTGCTCTAGGGTGTGACCCTTTATATTAATATATCTTTTGCAAAGACTTCATCCTTTCTGCCTAGAAATGAGCACTGATTTCTCTTGTCCTGGGGCAAAAGACAAGCTGCCTGTACTGTCTCCTTAAGGTACCATCTTATGGTCCCTCTTTCCTTTACAAAATAGTCCTCAGTTTTACATTCCAGGAGGAATAGGAGACAGCTGTGCTGAACTTCTGCCCGTAACAATCTTGGAATAGTAAGTACATCTCCAGATGTCTAGAATGGAAAGGCCATGCCTTTGGCTATTGTCTTCCTTATACCTCGAGCCCTACTGCCCTATATTCCATTCCCTGCTCCCACAAATTACCAAAAGTGAACTAGCAAAGGCAGCCAGGCCCTCTTAATTGCAAGTGTGTGCCTTTTCTCAGCTCTGCCTTCCCCCGAATCGCTTTGCAGCCCTTGGAGCTGCCTTCCATCCTCTTAAACTTTTCCATCCAACAGGCCCTCCAACAGGTCAGTCTTCTGATCCTTCCCCTTCCTTCTTTTTCCTGGGAGAGCTGGGACTACAGGTGTGTGCCACCACACCTAATTTTTCTATTTTTTGTAGAGACAGAGTCTTGCTTTGTTGCTCAGGCTGGTCTTGAACTTCTAGCCTCAGGTGATCATCATGCCGCAGCCTCCCAGAGTGCTAGGATTACAGGCATGAACCGCCGTGCTCAGCCCTAAACTCCTATTCTTTATTAGGGACTGACATTCCCTAATCAACTATCTGTATACAAGTCTTTGCCTTAGGCTCTACATTTGAAAACTCCCAGACTGACAGCATCTTTGAAGAGAAATATCCTCCCTTCCTATTTCCCTGTGCTTCTTTCCTCTTCTCCCCTCTCCTTCTCTTCTTGTTGTTCTATGAGGATGAGGTTTGTGGAGCAACAGCAGGGAATTTGTAATTATGAAGAGAAAATCTAGAGAATCTGATCCAGAGCCCTCACATCGGTGAGCCACCGAACCAACCCTGTAACCATCTATAGCAGGCATCTCTGTTGTGTGAAAAAACAAATTACAATTGTTCAAATCACTTTTAGTTAAATATTATGGAACTTGAAGTTGAAAGAATTTTAACAACACACAGTCTGAATCTGATTGTAGATGAATATATAATATTACCACATATATTTATTCACTTCTGTTTTTCAAATGCATGTTAGTGAACTACAAATTCATTTAAAAGGATGTGATAGGCACTATTGTTTGCTTACCCAATGTGTATTCCTCCCTTCTTCATAACAGCACCTCAGTTTTTCCCCAGACTTCTTTTCCTTGCAGCCGAGAGCCTTGGGGAAGCTGCCCCCACTCCTAAATCCAGGAGTAAACCTGATCTGTGTCAGTCTAATCCTAATCTCTGCTCATGATTAGTCTAGGAATGGGGAGGCGAACATATTTAGGCCAATGAAACTTGAGGGAAAGGTTTCCAGGGGGCTTTTGGGACAATTTCCTTTCTCTGAGAGAGAACTATTGGAAGAGATAGACTTTCTCACCTTTCCGATGTGTGTCTGGACATGCCGTTCTGCCACTCTGAGGATGCAGAGTGGCACCAGGGAAGACCCTGGCTCATGATGACCACACTGATCTGGTGAATCAGCTCTCTATGAAGTCCTTCCTTGGGATTTTCTGTTGTATGAGACAAAAAAAAATAAATATCCTTATTGTTAAAGCCAGGTGTGTCTGGGTTTCTGTGTCTTGACATTGAAAGTATCCTAACTATTTCAAATAATTACTGAATTTAGCATAGTTTTCTGTGCAACATCTTCTCAGCTAACGGGTACTCAGAGCAAATCCCCAATCATGCTGAGATTCATGAAATATTTGGATGTTAGAAAGGGGTTTGCATCCTCCAAAAGATTGGGAACTGTTGTTCTAGAATATCTTTCAAGAGTATTGCCCCCTCCTCTTTTGGTTTGTATTTTCCTCTTCTCCCTTTCTGCTCCTCCAAAGGCTTAGAGACTATTCCAGATGAATAAACCAGGAATGAGCAAGGGCACTGCCAAGGTCCCTCTGCCAATAGCAAGGAGATGGGTTTACTAGAGCAGGGCAGAATGGATGCTGCTTAGAGCAGAGCTTGGCTCTTCATGGCCACTCAGTAAATTGCTGTGGAATTTCATGGACTCTTATAGGAAGGATAGAGGGAACCTTTGTAATTGCTTCATGCAGAATTAGTCCCAAAGGTGAGGAATGACCTGTTCAGGGTGGAAACTTCATGTCAATTAGATCCAATTCAATGATTTTGTTCAAAGCAGCTAAGATGTGCAAAGCATCGTGGTTGGTGATGCGTGGGCTGCCACCATATGTAGTTCACATCCCTTTGGTAAAATTCACATCAAAGTATAAGAATAGTTATGCCATGTAAAAGTAACTGTAAAAGATGCCACATAACGCTACATGCTGCATGCTACCAGTCTCATTGATGAGTGAAATGGCAGCATCTGAAAAGCAAAAAAATAGTAGTTCCTTGGACTATGTTAAGACTGTACAACTCTACTGTAGAAAATTTTGCTTTGTTGTTACCACGTGGATTGGCCAATAGAAATAAGAACATCTCCAGATTGGGTGAAAATGAAATAAATGGCAGATCTGGTCCTTAGTCCAGGTTTCCCAAAATGTGCAGATGCCTGCTCTACTATATTTATTAAGTGTTATAAGAGTCTTGAAATCTGATTTTTAAAAAGAAATTTCAAGTTAAAAGTATGTATAAGGTTTCTTCATTGCAGGTTTTCCATGGCCTTTAATGTGCCAATGGGCATTGTGACTCTTTAAGAAAAGAATGCTATATGAATCTTTCCCCAAATTTATTTGGCGAAGGAATTCTTTCTTCAGCGGTCTGGTCTAGTGGAATATGCTTTGAGGAGCACTGCCCAAATCTAATGAAATATATTTCAAATGAAATATATATTTCAAATGAAATATAATGATGGGATCCAATAAAAATGAAGTACCTACAACTGGAAATGGATTCTCTACTGAGAACGTAAAATTATCAGTAGAATTATGATCACCTGCTCTGTCCTCCCACATTTCTGATGCTGTGCCCTATTTAGACCTAATATCTCTCTTTTGGGAATAACAGCTAACAGTGGGATCAGTTCACCCGGGATGTAACATTTAAGTCAACATTCCCTTTGAGTATGGCCAGTGTGCTTTCTCCAAGCATCCTATAATTGGAAACCTATTTGTGGTTTCCCCAGCATAGTATCTGACAGCCAGGAGGAATGAATGCTTCTGCTAAGAAGGTTCAGGCTCTTCTCTTTTGATAATTATCTTCTGCCTATTGTGGGTTAAAGAAAACCTTCCTTCTAGATTCCCAGAGATTCTTATGCTTCAAAGCATAGAAAGACTTTGGATGTTCTGTGGATAGCAATAAAAACTTTACTTATGTGAATGAGAAGCACAGTGAAGGATATAGATACCAAAACCACACCAACAGGCCTTTGGGCTAAACAGACCATAAACAGACCTTTCCAACTCACAAAAGCAGATAGAGTTGCTGATGCTAGGAAGGCTGAAATCTGTGCAGGTACTTACAGCCAACATGACTGGTTTCCCCATGTTTCATGTGTGAGTAGAGTGCATTGCCTGGGGAGTGAGGCAAAGCTGTCCTGCAATAAGTCACTGTAGGCAGGTAGGCATAGCAGACCCATTCACTAGAAGTCAACCTCTAGGATGGTACACCATGAAGATGAAAAGGGACTGATGTGCCAGCTGATGGGTGATGTTCACACTGGTGTAACACTGGAACAAGAGAAGAGGAGTGGCAAATATTCATGTTACCTAGAGCAATAGTTCCCAAACACAAGGCAGTTTTTCTCCTGTAGGGAAATGAGAGAATTAAGGAAAAAAAAGGATTATGTGGTGAGTTTTTCATGTTTAAAATTTAAAGTATGAATCATTAGAGAAATGCAAATTAAAACCACAATGAGATAACACTTCATATGCATTAGGATGATTACTATGAAAAAGATGAAAGATAACAAATGTTGGAGAGAGCATGGAGAAAAGGGAAACTTTGCAGACTGTTGGTGGAATGTAAATTAGTACAGCCATTGTGGAAAATAGTATGGAAATTCCCCCCAAAATTAAAAATAGAACTACCATACGATCTAGCCATCCCACTTATATGGGTATATGGCCAAGGGAGATGAAATCAGTATGTCAAAGAGATATTTGCACTCTCACTTCTATTGTAGCACTATTCACAGTAGCCAAGATAGTGGCTGTGCCAATATCACACACATTGGCACACACATTGTGATGGACCTAAGTGTCCATCAACTGATGAATTGATAGAGCAAATGTGGTACATATACACCATGAAATACTATTTGGCCTTAAAAAAGAAGACAGCCCTGTCACTTGCAACAAGATGGATGAAGCTGGAGGACATTATGCTAAGTGAAATAAGCCAGACACAGAAAGACAAATACTGCATGACCTCACTTATATGTGAAATCTAAAAAAGTTGAACTCATAGAAGTAGAGAGTAGAATAGTGGTTATGAGGGGCTGTGTGGGCAGGGGAAAGAGGTTGGTCAAAGGATACAAAATTTTAGTTAGGAGGAAAAAGTTCAAGAGATCTATTGTAAAACACAATAATTATAGTTAAGAACAATTGATTATATTCTGGAAAATCACTGAGAGCAAATTTTACATGTTCTCATCACAAACACAAAAAATAAGTATGTGAGGTAATGCATATACTAATTAGCTCCATTTAGTCATTCCAAAATGTGTACATATTTTGAAACAACATGTTGGACACATTAGATATATATTATTATTATTATCTGTCAATTAAGAAATAAAAATAAAATTTAAAGCATGAGATTTATGTTTTTCCCAATTTTTAAAAGTGTACATGCTCTTGGTTAGGAAATGGTGGTTTTTTTTTTTTTTTAAGTTTTAACATACTTGGCAAAATAAAACGTTATTAACTCTCATGTTAGTCCCATGGTTTTAAATTTTTTTGTGTGTGATTTTTTTTCTCATGCCTTATTTGCAATTGTACTGCTCCACATGTAGGCACCTCTGCTCTGGCACTTACTCAAGAGTTTCATGTTAGGTTGCAAGACACTGAGAATGGGAGAGAAAGAGTGAGAAAAATGACTTGGAGGATATGATAGTAAAGACTGGTCCAATGAGGATTCTCGACGCAAGTTTTAAATATAAGTTGTATTAAAACAGCACGTTTTAGGTAAGTTAGTTATCCATAAATAATGAGAAAGCTATCATCCTATTTTAGGGTAGGCATCATGGTCTAACTCCCTGAGGGTGGTTCTGTTCTACCCATGCTCACTGGCTTGAGGGAAAGAAGCCAGCTGCTATGAGTGCCACATTTTGAAAAATATCAGAAATCTTATTGAGAAAGAGGGTTACAAAGTTAATTGTTCCTGTTTTAAGCACACAATTTTAGGTTTATTATAAAATATTATTTTGAAAGTTATCTGTGATTCTGCTGCCTATTACGAACCAGTTATAAGTTATACAATCATAATTTTTCCTGGTAAAGAATTTGTTATCTCAAATGGTGACATATATCTTTTGAAATCATAACATAAGAAGCTGCTAGATTCAAGCTATCAAAGTTTCATAAGCCATATCTATTGATACTAAAATACTTCATATATGAGGTTTGATTACAAGGGAATGGGGCTGATTTATATGGATGGTTGATGAAATCTGTCTCATTTATCTGTAGTAATATTTTGGACATGAGCAAGAACTTTTAAGAGGGAGGGAGTAAAGCACAGTAACTTTGGAGTCAAATTGGTTTCAATTTCTCAAGCTTAAGCAAGTCACTTAACCTTTCTAAGCCTCAGATTCTTTAACTATAAAATATAGACAATAAAAGTTCCAACCTGAGTAAATTATGTTCAGTGTGATGGATTAAAGACATGCTAAAATCTTCCACTCATACACCATATCACCAAAATGACAATAAAAAGAAATACATAGCCAAGCTTTAAACAACACAGAGGATTGTCTGTGTGCTAGAAATGGAGATGGCTTCTTAATGGGGGGAAAAAAAACAGAATAGGAACCAGATCAGTAAGTAGGGGCCACTAAACCGTTGCAAAGGGCTCTGAGCTTTTGTAGCATCTTCTCTGTGAGTCTGAAGCAGCTGCTGTCACGAGACTACCTCACCAAGAGGGGACAGGATATACAAGTGACCCACATGAAGATGTCCATGTATCCCAGGATGGTCACTGTCAAAAAAGAGAGACAATGTGACAGATTGTATTTTCTTAAGTGACCATAACATTTCCCGTTCCACATTCTTTTCTTATAATGTGACTTTGACACTCCTCCTACTGAGAGGTGGAATCTTTAGACTCATCCCTTAAATTTGGTTAGGCTTATGGCTATGGCAGAATTGGTGCTACTAGGCTAAGTCATTAAAACTAATACAACTTCTACCTGGGTCTCTTAGAGCACTTGCCTTTGGAACTATGCCACCGCATGATGACGCCCAAGTGCCCCATTGTTGAGACCCCGATGGAGAGAAGTCAAGGTCCCTGATTCCCAGCCTAGGCTGAGCTTGCAGCTGACAGCAAACACCAGCTTGCCAGTCACACAAGTCTGTCTAATCTATCTACTAACAGCTACTGAGAAAAAGAACACTCAATTTCTGAACAGCACATCGAGCCAGCTGTAGAATGAATCAGTGAGCTTAATAGCAGATCTGAGGAATTCTTCCAGAATGTTATACAAAGAGAATATGAAATGAAAAGTGAGGAATAATAATGAGGGAAATGGTACAGTCCTAGCTAAACTGAGGTGGAGAGGTCAACAGAGGGACAGCAGTAGCCACTACCCATAGGAAAGCATACACAATTATTCTGTGGGTGAGATCACAATATCTTGACTTGAGCTGTTTTCCTGACCATTATGTTAGTCTGCTCCAGGGCACACAGTTTTAGCTAAACATCAACCTAGGAGATAAAATTAAGTCTCACTTTTCTACAAAATGTGTTTATTTTTTCATTTATAAACTCTGTCTCATGTTTGTTCTCTGGCAATCAATCTACATATCTTTGATCTTCTTATTCAAGTAAATTTTCAGCTGTGGTTTTAACCAAACTCAATGCTTATGTTTATTCTTTGACAAAAGTATGAGATAAAGGTATTGAAAAAATGGACATAGATAAAGAACTTCAAACATTTTAATAAGAGGTACAGGCATAAAAACTAAAGAGAATGAAAGAAAGGCAATATTTGAAAAAAAAAAACAACACAAATTTCCCAATCTCCAAAATGATCAGAAGTTTTCAGATTTATAGAACCTACCAACTGTAGAACAGGTGAAATAACAATAAGCCCATACTTAGAAATATTGTTATTAAACTTCAACACATTAAGGAAAAGCAAGAAACTTAAAATATAACAGGTAAAAAAGGCACACTAACTATAATGGAGCAATAATTTGAATGATACCAGATTTCTACTTAACAACATTTAATCTAAGAAGACAATGGGGAACTATCTCTGAAATCCTGATGAAAAATAATATTGAACTTATTTTTATACCCAGTCCAACTATAATTCAGTTGTGCATGCTAAATAAGTAAGTTTTCAGACATTTGGGACTAATAAATTTGAATACTACAGATCCTTATCAAAGAACTTCTGAAAGATGTGTTTCAAAGAGAAGAAAACTAATTAAATAATGCATAGAAAACATTTAGTGTGATGTTAAGTCTGCTTTTTCTCTACCATTAAAAGGAACAGAAATGCCTAGCACCATTCTTTTCCTTGTCACCTCATTCCTGTCATGAATGTGGATGTGATATCTAGTACTGCAGTAGGTATCTTATGAACCATGAGATCTTTCTTTCTTGTAGAAGGAAAGAAAGACCACAAGGTCCACAGAAATCCAGATCCTGATATTGTTAGTCAGTTTATTCATCTACAGTAATCCACCTATCTTTTTGTTATGTGAAAAAAAATTTCCTCTTTATTAGGCCATTGTTGATTGGTTTTACTGCTACCTCACCCAATGCATTCCTAAGTAATTTACTTCCCCACTTTTCTTATCTTTAAAGTATGAGCTATTAGGATTAAATGAGAGATTAAGTTAAAATTTTTCTAGTACCTAATGTATTCTCTGATAAAAATGAAGCTGCTTCTTACCCTCCGTTCCAGACTTTAAGTTCAAGAAACCATGCTGTCTTTGTTATGTTTGCATCTTCATTGCTTAAGCAATTTAGTCCAGTTCATTGGATATCTTTTGAAGGCCAATTTATGGGCTAGATGCTTTGCTAATTGCTAATTCATTGTAGGATATCAATAAATTTATGGTGAATGGGTAGATGAATAAAAGCTGAAGACAGATCAGTAAAAAAATAATTATGATTGCCTTAAAAGTATCAAATTAACCATTTACCTTTTTTATTTTTTCTTACTGTGATAATATAGCTTTTGCAGTGTTCAGAACATGCTTCTTGTCATCTTTTTCCATTTTCCTAGCTTTATTTACTCAACATCCAACACATAATTTTTAATTCATTCTGAAGAGAGCTCTAAGTGGAAGGAAAAAGTGACTTCATTATCCTCTCTCCATTGACCCAGTTTTTGTCAATTTAAACTTATTTCAAGAGTGTGAACCCCTTGGATTCTCAAACAAGTAACCGAAAGACCGCATATACATAGTCGAGGGGTGTTTTGTTGTTGTTGTTGAAATAATTCATACAAAGGGATGTGAAATGTTATGAGTGTTAGTCTTTCAAAAAGAAGTGTCAGGGAGAAGGAAAAGGAAAGGACAAAGGATGAAAACCTAAAAAAAACACTCAAGAACTTTATACATAAAGAAATGCCAAAGGAGAGTGATACCCATAAAATAGAAATCAATGGATAAATAGATGAGGTTATTAAAAAGGCTTTGTAGAGGCTTCAGGAGATACAATAATTTGGTCAAGTAGAGAAGTCATACAGAATATTTCACTTTAAAATCATCTGGAAATAAAAAACAGAACTAGCGTCAGGTTTTGTGTAAGAAAAGATCATGTTTTAAAGTAAGAGTTTGGTGAAGAAGAAACATATCAACACTTAATCTCTGATTGGCACGTAGCAGATAATTCAGAAAGTTGGCTGTACAATAATATGAGAAAAAATGGGTTATTGGAAGGGAAACAGGAAGAGTAGAAGTTTATGATCCAACTGACAGATGGACTGCCTAGAAACCAGAAAAGCCAAAACACATGCAAAATAAAGATTCAGGTAAAAGAAGGACCAGAGGCACCTAGTGTATGATCAATCTCCTGGGTCTGTGATAAGACCTAGGTGTGAACCTGAATTCTTACTGGCTGTGTGACCTTGCACAGGTTGCTTACTCTCTCATCATGATCTATGAATTGGGAATGAAACTGAGTTGTGAGAATCCAGAGAGAATGGATATAAAAAAGGTCATTAAACGAGATTAGACTATAAATGAGAGTAGACTATGGAAAATAGAAGACAGGGGAAAATAAAAATAAAAATGAGAATTTATTTATTTATTTATTGAGAATTTATTTTATATTATTTATATTTATTTTATATTATTTATATTTATCTTATTTTATATTATTTTATTTTATTCATAAGATACTGACAATGCTGAGTGCCAGGAAAAAGCAGTATATACCAAAAACAATTAAAGAAACTTGTCTGAGTGCTCACTATGTACTAGAAATTATACTCAAAGGTCCCACTATAAATGAGAGTTCTATGTTTGTCATGGAAATAACCACATAGATGGAAGTAAAGGAAAATGTAATAAAGTATGTGTGACATCCTATCATATACCATATATATGTAGTATGTGGTAAAGGGATAGGTAACTATCAGTAATGTGGACTGGGGACAGGGAGAGGAGTTAGAAGTATTATTAAGCTATTGCTGCAATCATGTTGCATAGCAAACCATTTCCCAAAGTAAGTGGCTTACAACAATTAGCAAATAATTTTCTCACTCATAGGTCTGTAATTTAGTCAACTCTTGCTGCAATCATGTTGCATAACAAACCATTCCCCAAAGTAAGTGGCTTACAACAATTAGCAAATAATTTTCTCACTCATAGATCTGTAATTCTTGAGGCCAATGCTGGGCTCACCTGAGATTGGCTGGGCTTAGTTTCAGAGGCTGTGGATTGGATTCAGGTCTTTTCCACGTGTCTCCTCATGTAGGAACCATGAGATACCTGGGAAATAGTCTTCTCATGGTAGATGGCAGAAGCTCAGGAAGGATGAGGGGAAACTTGTCATGTTGGTTAAGACCTCATCTTGGAACTGTCCTACCAATTGGTTGAAATAGCTCATGTGGCCAAGCCTAACCTTACCGGGGCAAGAATTATAGTCCACCAACAATGGGAGGCATTGCAAGGTTACATGCAAAGTATGTGGAAATATACTTAATATTATAGGAGAATGCAGAATTGGGAGCACTAATTCAACCTATCATATGTCCACATAAGGACATATATGCAGCATTGTTCACAATAGCCAAAAGCTGGAAACAATTCAAGTTACCATCAACCAGAGAATAGATAAATAAAATGTAGTATATCTGTAGAATGGAATCCTGTTCAGCAATAATAAGCAAAGGAGTTGTGATACATTCTCCATTGTGGGTGAACCTCAGAGACATTATGCTAAGTGAAAGAAGTCAGGCACAAAAGACCACATATTGTGTGATCTCATTTATATGAGATGTTCAGAAAAGAAAAATCTATAGAAATGGAAAATAGATTAGTGGTTGCCTGGAGCTGGGGTTGGGAACAGGGAATGACTGACTACAAATGGACAGAGGAATTTATTGGGGTGATAGAAATGTTTTAAAATTGGATTGTAGTGATGGTTGCTCAACTCTAAATTTACTAAAAGTCATTGGAATACACACTTAAAATGAGTGACCATTATAGTATGTAAATTGTACCTCAATAAAACTGTAAAAAAAGAAAGAAAATGGAGTCATTCTTGGGTGGCAAAAACAGTCTATCATCTCAAGAGTTTTTCTGAGGATCGTGTGAAATAATGTTAATAAAGTGGCTAACATGGGGATTGGCATATGTTCCCCAACTAGAATGTACACTTTGACACAGCTGGGATTGCCTTTTGTGCCTAGAACAGTGCCTAGAACATGGTGGGCACTCAGTAAATATTTGCTGATTGAATATTTTTTGATGACAGGAATTAGTAATATGGAGAACATATAGCAGCACACTGTTGTGTTCTTTCTGGGGAGTTGGATTATGCACATGCACAAGTATTTGTGTGTGTGTGTTGGGGAAGACTTCTGGGGTCAGTTGGCAAAGATTATGGGGAAGAAGGTGCCAAAAGTCTATGTCAACATTGAGAACTCAGGGGTTAAAAAGAATGAAGGCAGCAGAGGCAATAGAGAGACTATGATTTGGGCAACTTGGAGACAGTGGAGATAGGGAAAACTCCATTGAATTTGGAAGGAATTAATAAAAAAAAACTTTCCCTGTGGATTAAATGCAGTAGGAAATAAAAGAGAAGAGTGAGATGAAGGAGAGAAATTAAATCCGAGTATGTGAGAGAATCTGACTTGTTATACGAGTTCTGTGAGTGTGCTGGGCAGCTCACCCCTGCCTCTGGTCCCTGGCGCATGCTGTTTTCTTTGCTAGAACACTCTGTACCCTCATCCTTGCCTAGCCAACATGTGCCCTTCCAGAATAGTGGTTTCTCCAGGGAAACTGCTTCTCATTCTCCCCCGTTGCCCTTCCTCCTCTGACTACGACAGACTAGGTGCTCCCCCTGTGTTTTCCTATGGTATCTCTCACTTTCTTTATTATAGCTCATGTCACAGTGGACTTGTAACTGCCAGTTGACTTGTCTACTAGACTGTGAACTCCTTGAGAGTAGGAACATGTCTCATATATCTTGGTATTTATTCTAGGACCTATACAGTGGCTGGTTCATGGTAGGTACTTAAGAAATGTTGGTAAATGAATGAATGATTGATTGAATGATATAAATTTGTGACTGATTAACCTGAAAATTGGATCAGGAATTAGAAAATCTTTGCTTAAATCTTTTTTTTATTACCCACATTTTATAGAAGACTTGCTTAAATCTTTACCCCTCCAACTTCTGGCTCTGACTATAGACAAGTCACTTAACCTCTTTGGAGTTTAGTTTTCTCAACTAGGAAATGGGATAATAATATATATTCTGGGCCAGACACAGTGGCTCATTCCTATAATCTTAGCACTTTGGGAGGCTGAGGCGAGTGAGAATCCCTTGAAGCTAGGAGTTGGAGACCAGCCTGGGCAACATAGCAAGACTCCATCTTTACAAAACATAAAAAATTAGCCAGGCGTGGTGGCACATACCTGTAATCTCAGCTACTTGGGAGGCTGAGGCAGGAGGATTGCTTGAGCCCACAAGTTTGAGGTTGCAGTGAGCTGTGATGATGGCCAGGCAACAGAGTGAGACCCTGTCGCAAACAAAACAAAACAAAACAATTCTGCAGGCCATATCACCATAACCATACCTAATCTTCTCTGATCATAGGTACTTGCAGGGATAAAATAATATTATGGTGGAAAATCTCTTCATGAAATAAAGTTATTTTCAAATGTGTTTTTATTAGAATTTAGAATATAAATGTGCATATATGTCTCTGTGTGTATGTGTGTGTGTATAGTAGAGAGAAAATTTTAATGTGTAAAAACATTTATAACAAACACTCAAAATTTAAAATCATTTATGATGAACAATAGTAGCACCTCTGCTTCTCAAGATTTTTACAATGTTTTTGATGGCTTAGAACAATGCTATCCAATAGAACTTTCTAGGATGATGAAAATATTCTATATCTTCACTGTCCAATACAGCAGTCATTAGCCATATGTAGCTACTGAGCACTGGAAAGGTGACTAGTGTAGCTGAGGAATTGAATTTATTTATTTATTTATAATTTATTTATTTTTAATTAATTTAGATTTAAATAGCCACATGTGGCCAGTAGCTACCTAATTGGATACCAAAGACATAGAACGTTTCCATCACAGCAAAAAGTTCTATTAGACAGAGCTGATTTAGAGTTTAAATTGGTGGTGAAGAACTCATTTGACTTCATGGGATAGGTAGGTATTGTGAATGCCAGAGGCTAACGGGAATGGTGTGTACCCCACCTAAAAGACATTGCCATCCCGGACCAGATGGTTTCACACCCGAATTTTACCACACCTACAAAGAAGAACTGGTGCCTATTCTGCAGAAATTATTTCACAACATCAAGAATGATGGAATCCTCCCCAACACATTTTATGAAGCAAACATAACCCTGATACCAAAACCAGGAAAGGATGCAACAAAAAAAGAAAACTACAGATCAATATCCCTTACAAATATAGATGCAAAAATTATCAAAAAAATTCTAGCTAATCGAATATAGGGGGCTTATCAAGAAAATAATCCAACACAACCAAGTGGGCTTCATCCCAGGGATGCAGGGATGGTTCAACATATGCAAATCTATAAATGTAATTCACCATATAAACAGAAGCAAAAACAAAGACCATATGATCCTCTCAATAGATGCAGAAAAAGCATTTGACAAAATTCACACGTTTTATGTTAAGAACGCTTAACAAAATAGGGATAGACAGGGCTTACCTAAAAATGATACAAGCCATATATGACAAACCTACAGCCAACATTATGCTGAATGGGGAAAAATTGAAAGCATTCTCACTTAGAACTGGAACAAGGCAAGGTTGCCCGCTATCTCCACTTCTATTCAACATAGTACTGGAAGTCCTTGCTACTGCAATCAGACAAGAGAGTGTAATTAAGGGCATCCAAATGGGACCAGAAGAGATCAAACTCTCACTCTTTGCTGATGACCTGATATTATACCTAGAAAACCCCAAGGATTCAACCAAGATACTCCTTGAATTGATAAATGAATTTAGTAAAGTCTCAGGATACAAAATCAATACACAGAAATCAGAAGCATTCATATACACCAACAACAGTAAAAGTGAGAACCAAATCAAAGACTCAATTCCCTTCAAAACAGCAACAAAGAAAATAAAGTACCTAGGAATATATTTAAGGAGGTAAAAGACCTCTACAGGGAGAACTATGAAACACTGAAGAAGGAAATAGCAGAGGATGTAAACAGGTGGAAGACCATACCATGCTCATGGGTCGGCAGAATCAATATTGTTAAAATGTCTATACTACCCAAAGTGACCTACAGAGTCAATGCAATCCCTATTATAATACCATCATCATTTTTCACAGATATGGAAAAAATAATTTTTCCCTTCATATGGAACCAGAGAAGACCCCGTATAGCAAAATCAATCCTAGGCAATAAAAACAAAATGGGAGGTATCAATTTACCAGACTTCAAACTATATTACAAGGTTATAGTAATTAAAACAGGTTGGGGCCGGGTGCAGTGGCTCATGCCTGTAATCCTAGCACTCTGGGAGGCCGAGGTGGGCGGATCGCTCAAGGTCAGGAGTTCAAAACCAGCCTGAGGAAGAGTGGGACCCCATCTCTACTAAAAATAGAAAGAAATTAATCGGCCAACTAAAAATATATAGAAAAAATTAGCCGGGCATGGTGGCGCATGCCTGTAGTCCCAGCTACTCGGGAGGCTGAGGCAGAAGGATCACTCCAGCCCAGGAGTTTGAGGTTGCTGTGAGCTAGGCTGATGCCACGGCACTCTAGCGCAGGGAACAGAGTGAGACTCTGTCTAAAAAACAAACAAACAAACAAACAAAAAAAACAGGTTGGAACTGGCACAAGAACAGGGACATTGACCAGTATAACAGAACAGAGAATCCAGATATAAAACCATCCTCATATAGCCACCTAATCTTTGACAAAGCAGACAAAAACATACACTGGGGGAAAGAATCTTTATTCAATAAATGGTGCTAGGAAAACTGGTTAGCCACATGTAGAAGACTGAAACAGGACCCACACCTTTCACCTCTCACAAAAATCAACTCACACTGGGTAACAGACTTGAACCTTAGGTGTGAAACTTTTAGAATTCTAGAGGAAAACGTTGGAAATACTCCTGTAGACATTGGCCTAGGCAAAGAATTTATGAAGAAGACTCCAAAGGCAATCACAGCAGCAACAAAAATAAATAAATGGGACCTGATCAAATTAAAAAGCTTCTGCACAGCCAAAGAAACTGTCAAGAGAGCAAACAGACAACCTACAGAATGGGAGAAAATTTTCACAAGCTACACATCCGACAAAGGGCTGATAACTAGAATATATTTAGAACTCAGGAAAATCAGCAAGGAAAAATCAAACAACCCTATCAAAAAGTGGGCAAAGGACATGAACAGAAATTTTCCAAAAGAAGACAGAATAATGGCCAACAAACATATGAAAAAATGCTCAACATCTCTAATCATCAGGGAAATGCAAATCAAAACCACAATGAGATATCACTTATCTTTAGTGATAATGGCCTTTATTAACGAGTCCCAAAACAATAAATGTTGGCGTGGATGTGGAGAGACAGGAACACTCCTACACTGCTGGTGGGACTGCAAACTAGTTCAGCCTCTGTGGAAAGCAATATGGAGATACCTAAAAGCGATACAAGTAGATCTACCATTTGATCCAGCAATCCCATTACTGGGCATCTACCCAAAAGAACAAAAGTCACTTTATGAAAAAGACACCTGCACTCGAATGTTTATAGCAGCACAATTCATATTTTTGCAAAGGTGTGGAAACAGCTGAAGTGCCCATCAATACATGAGTGGATTAATAAAATGTGGTATATGTATACCATGGAGTACTATTCAGCTATACAAAACAACAGTGATATAGCACCTCTTATATATTCCTGGATAGAACTGGAACCCATTCTATTAAGTGAAGTATCCCAAAAATGGAAAAATAAGCACCACATGTACTCACCAGCAAATTGGTATTAACTGATCAACGCATAAGTGGACATATAGGAATAACATCTATCCAGTGTCGGGCAGGTGGAAGGGGAGGGAATGGGTATATACATACATAATGAGTGTGATGTACACCAACTGGGGGATGGACACACTTGAAGCTTTGACTTGAGAGGGGAGGGGGGGACAAGAGAAATATAAATAACCTTAACTTCGTACCCCCATAATATGCTGGAAAAAAGAAAAAAAAGAAAAAAAAAGGCATTCCCATCATTTGTAAAAACTTTGATTGTTTAAACAGTTGCCAACTTAAATCTCTGGTTAATACCTGGGGATATTTGCTAATATGGAAGAAGTTGATCTGCCTCAAAGCTTCACATCTATTTTGAAACTAGGGTGTTAACTATTACTTATCTACCTACTTTTCTGCCTAAGCAACTTACCCATCTGTCTCAATAATAAAAAGGAGGAGTTGGGCTATTTTGGAGATCTCTCTCAGATCCATGATTCAATCCCTGTATCCTTAAGGAAATTGGTAAGACTTATACTCAAATCAACTGATTCAATAATCTGCATGACATGATAAGTAATAAATCAGAGAATCTGTTAGTAATAATATTTAAGTATTGATAGAAAGACCTGTAATGCTCACTTTGAATTTTGCAAGACCAATATGAAAACCTCAGAAGGTAGTTTTTCTATTCAAAGTCTAATTTTTTTCTAAAATACATGTTATATAATAGATTTAACTTTGAAAATGTTGCTCAATATGGCCTCAGTAGCAAGGAAAGATGAGTTCCTTTTTTATTGTTTTCAAACACTTATACCTTCCTCTTCTGCTAATTCTGCCAGTGTGTTCTGCTAAAGAAAAATAGTAAGGTCAAACTAAAGAGAGAATCTTGGAAGGAGGTACTTTTCACAGTGTTATTCTGGTGCATTTATAATCATCCTTTGTTGTGTTAAATAGCAGACACACTGAAGGCAACCTTATCCAGAGGAAAGTGGAAATTTCAGAAAGATAACCAAGTATAGATTGATGAGAACATCACACATGATCAGCTTGATTAGAAAAATGAAATTCTACTCTAGATGCAAATATTTTGAGAAGTGGATAGGCTGTGTTTTTAAATATTATGCTTTAGTTTTTTTTTTATTTCAGCATATTATGGGAGTACAAATGTTTAGGTTATATATATTGCCTTTGCCCCACCGGAGTAAGAGCTTGAAGCATGTCCATCCCCCAGACACTGCGCAGTGCACCCATTAGGTGTGAATATACCCATCCCCTCCTCCCCTCACCATCTGCCTGACACCCGATGAATGTTATTACTACATGTGCACTTAAGTGTTGATCAGTTAAAACCCATCCAGTGGTGAGTACATGTGGTGCTTGTTTTTCCATTCTTGTGATACTTCACTAAGATGATCTAGAGTGATACATTTAAATCTAGCTTTAAAAGATATTTTGGGGGGATTTTTCTTTTTCTGATTTTTTATAGTTCATATATATATTTAGCCATGTCTAAACAAACAGGTTTACAGAATTAACCACCGCCCCAAACCTAACCTTCAGTTTTGCTTCAGTATTCAAGAATTAATTAGGGTTAATTAGTCTTTGTGTTCTAAATGACTTAAATGAGTGGTCCTGGGAACTGAGGTTCTCAACCTCCCTCCCCTCCTGCTGCCAAGTTAGGCTGCACAGTCACCTACTTGGACTGGCCACAAAGAGTTGACTCTAGGCTTGTAGATAAGTCACCAGCTTTCCAGTCCTTCTATAGTTTTGGCCTGGTCATTGCTCCAACAGGAAACAATTGAGGACAGAACTTGTTTCTGTCCAGTGACATAGCACAGCAAAACACCTCTCTGCTCAAATACAGAACCTCTTAAAAAGTTGCTTTCCATCAGCTCCCTGCATCTATGGGTAAGGTACATGTTATCTGCCAGGGATAATGAGGAAGCCTGGAAACATGGAATTTAGAGGCCAGTGTTGGGAACCCAAACTCTGCTTCATTTTACCTAACCTCTAGAGCAGCGCATTCTAGGATAAAAAGTAGTTTAAATACTCCAAGCAATGATTAAACCGTTAATTATTGCTCAAAAGGACATTGCTAAGCCTTGGAAACCCATAGCCTAAGTGAGTAGTTTATTTAAAACTTGATCCTGGGGAGGAGGGGTGGTAGGGGCAATGTATGTAACCCTAACAATATTTGTACCCCCATTATATGATGAAATAAAAGCAAAAAATAAAATAAAATAAAATAAAACTTGATTCTACAAAAGTTTATTTTTCTACAATCTCTTTCCCCCTTGTTTCCCTGCTATGTGCATGTATGTTTGAGCTTCTCACTGAAATACTAGGATTGTAATCCCTTTGTGATTAGAAATGTGTCCTCAAGAAGACATCTTTTTTGTTTGTTTGTTTGTTGTTGTTCTTAGCAGCTTTATTTGTAATAGTCAAAGGCTATAAAAGACAGTTTCAAAAAGTGACTTTCTGTGTGATTCCATTTATATAATATTCTCGGAATGACAAAATTATAGAGAATGAAAAGAGAATGGTGGCTGCCAGAGATTAAAGAGGGGCTTGGGCAGGAGGGCAAATGGCTGTTACAGGGACACAGGAGGGTCCTCTGCTGATGGGAATGTTCTGTATCTCCACTGCATCAATGAAGAAGACATCTTTGACTTCTTGATTTCTATCCTATTATGGAAAGCTTAAGATATATTGAAAGTGTGGGAGCAATGGAAAACTCCTTTCTGTTTTGGGATGAGGCAGCAGTAAAGATGTGCCTTGAAAAATGGGGCAGGTGGTTTTAGGGAATGTAAAGAAGAAAGGCAGATGTTGGGGGAGTCGTGGGTGATTGGCCTGGAAAGCTGGTTGCAGGCGTTTTGGAGAAGTACTGGGGAGACCAGGATGGAGAGTCTATGCATTGTCCAAAAGTCAGAGGGGCCTCTGGTTATGCCATGTCTTCAAAGTTCACTAAAATAACAGTTAAGGGGTAATATGGGACACAAGGACAAAGGTAATGAAGAGAACTGTCAGCCAAATATCGGAAGCTGAAAAGCAGATGCACAACTGGTAACTGACTCAGTGGTGCAGAGGAAACTGAAAAGTAAAAGCCTACAAAAGGAGCGTTTGGGGAAGTAAATGGAGAAATGGCCCTATTCCTTCTAGAGAATCCTGAAAATTTTCAGGAATTAGGGTAATGAAGATGGATGCAGCTGGAGTTCAAAACAGGTTTCACTCTTTAAGAAGCAATTGGAGGCCGGGCGTGGGGGCTCATGCCCGTAATCCTAGCACTCTGGGAGGCCGAGATGGGAGGATTGTTTGAGCTCAGGAGTTTGAGACCAGCCTGAGCAAGAGCGTGGCCCCATCTCTACTAAAAATAGAAAGAAATTAGCTGGACAACCAAAAATATATAGAAAAAAAATTAGCCAGGCATGGTGCTCCTACTTGGGAGGCTGAGGCAGAAGGATCGCTTTAGGCCAGGGGTTTGAGGTTGCTGTGAGCTAGGCTGATGCCATGGCACTCTAGCCAGGGCAAC
>VBSM01001681.1:468118-500446 GCA_008086735.1 Cheirogaleus medius
TTCGAGTGCAGGTGTCTTTTTCATAGAGTGACTTTTGTTCGTTTGGGTAGATGCATATAGTTTTAAAGTTAGTATTATTTACTAGTTTGATTTAAAATATTCACAGTAAAAATCTGAATAGTATGAAAATATATAAAAGAAAAAGTGTTTCTGTCCTACATCAGACCCCAGATGTCCTAGTTCCTTTCCCTAGAGACAGTCACTCAACAATTTCTTGACCTTCCTTCCAGTCATTATTTATGCACACATTATCTATGTGTAAAGTAGCAAAGACTCTACTGTTCTGTGAGACCCTCTTTGTTTTAACACAAACATAAACACATCACACATACTATTCAGCTCCTAATTTTTTTCTATAGTATATTTAATATATTCCTTGAGCATTGTCTATAAGCCATGTACTGATCCAGGCATTGGGAGATCTGAGCTATTCCAGAGATCTTGCTGTATCCACATATGTGCATCTAACTTAGTCTTTATCTAAGTACCTAGCATCTCATAAGTTTACATCATCATTTTACCTACCAGCTACCTTGTGAAAGGACATATGTGGAACTCACAGAAGTTGAGAGAGTTTTGATTCTGAGGTTATTCTTTTTTTTTTTTGTTCAAATAAACTCTGTTAAATTTACTTATTTATTTTTTTGGTTACAATTTTAAATCTGTGCCCCTCCCTAGCAAGGGTTAGAGGTATGGCCCTCCCCTCCACAATGCTCACTGCCCCTAATCCCTGGAGAACACCACCACCATGTGAGCACCATAGTGTTAATCAGTCAGTACCAATTTGATGTCAAGTACATGTGGAGCCCATTCTTCTGATCTTGTGTCACCTCACTTCGGATGATGGGCTCAAGCTCAATCCAGGAAAATATAAGTGGTGCTAGATCGCTGTTGTTTCTTATAATTGAGTAATATTCCATTGCCCCAAGCCTGTTTTTACTTGCTACTGTAGTTATGTAAATTAATTAAATATCATGTGAACCAATGAAATATTAGTGTGAAGAGGAGAAGCTGCTTATATGAAAACTGAACCAAGTGCTTTAAAAAAATTGATAAGGCTGAATAGCC
Source organism: Cheirogaleus medius (assembly GCA_008086735.1). NCBI lineage: Eukaryota > Metazoa > Chordata > Mammalia > Primates > Cheirogaleidae > Cheirogaleus > Cheirogaleus medius. Next base: position 469,187 of record VBSM01001681.1, read on the forward strand.
AAAAAACAAAACAAAAAAACAAAAAACTGCTCATTTAGATGTGGGTGAGAGAACTTTAGGAAATTGGTGAAAATTATTTTTAAAAAACCCAAATGCTAGAAAGAGTTTGCACTCAAATTGCAAACGGCATTAAATTTTTGCTTTGCTTAAAAAAAGAAACCCTAGAGATCATAGAGGATTTATCAAAGGCGTGCTTTTTGCAAGAAAGAGAACAAAACATAGACCTTGGCCTCAATCAAAAGATTGCTAAATATTGTATATTTATTGCTAAATAATTGTACATTTATATGCTTTAGCACCAAATAAATATTTAAGTATATGTATCATTTTTAAGATGTTTCACTCTAACCAATTTGTTTTTTAGTTAATGGTTGAACTACTAGGCCTAATAGCATTAGAATTCTATTCTATTATAGTTGATAAATGATTTGAATTCAGCTGACAGTAATATCACTGAGTTCACAGTCATCATTTTATTCAAAATGGTACCATGGGTAGCTGTATCAGATGCTCACTGATATCAAGAGATAGATATGGAGTCTCTAGCATTTTTCTTGACCTTAACAACTCCAGGAATGGATATAGTGCTGCATGCTCTATTCTTTATAAACCCTTTTGTTCTGATTGATTTATCCCTTGATTTCTATTTAAAAAAGGTCACCTTCTGGTGTGTTGGGGTTTTGAAATCCTCCTAGTAGAAATTCTTCTGGTCTGGGATGCTGGCCTTCCAATCTAGAAGGGCTGTTGATTTGCATTCATTGTCGTGACCTCTGTCTGTGCATAGTAACTGGTGGAAGCTTCCTGTTATCTTTCTAGATGAAGTCACACGAATGTGTTTGTCCTTGTGCACACCAAAGCTGCAGTTGTACAGGAAAGAGGATGTGCTAAAATGCATGCTCTGGAGGAGTAACGATATTTCCTTATAGAATTTGTCTGTATATAATGACAAACTTAGTGGTCTAGATATTTAATTATGTCTTTTACTTTTTAAAAAATTGGAATAGTATTTGCTTGCCTTCATTCTTCTGGTCACCATTTCCAGCATTGAAATGGTCCAGAGATGACGCCTGTTGGCCTATAATTCAGGACTTGGAGACCTGAATTCAGATACACTAAATGACTCAGGGCCTTGAAGATACTTCCTAACTCATACTATGCACAATTACATTGTAACTTTTTTTTCTCCCCTACTTTCCATTTGAAGACCATTCTACATTCTGGCTACTTTGTACAGTGTGGTACAGTGTAAAGAGTCAGGAATGGAGAGAGAAAAAAGTTCTATTCCCAGCTGCCTTTGACCATGAAAATTTCCCTGTGGGGCTTAGCAGTTGAGGGGCCAAGGGACCCCTGTGATTGTGGGAAAAAACTTCATGGAGGCAACAGGCATATCCCACCTTCAGATTTTCTTCTTTTGTTCTCTTTAAGAAGATTCCCCAATCTGTTGTAAGCTCTTGGCCTCTAAGTTCCTGCTGATCAGGTTTTTTTTTTATCCCCAGCATGTCATATTCTGCCATTTCTCCATTCCTTGGTCTTTTTTTTCTTTCTATCTCCTTCAAATTATTTATTTACCTTTGGCGTCCATTCTAGATATTATTATAATTATTATTGTTTTCAATGTTAGTAGTGGAGTGGTTGATAGAGCAAAACTTTACTTTTTTTTTTTTAAAGGAAGAGAAAATGCCATTTAAAAATTGTGTCCTCTGCTTCTTTGACTAGAGCACAGCAAGTCACTTTTTCTTTTCTTTACAAATTTTCTGAGAATGACTTGAGTGGTCCTTCCAATGTTTTCATTCAACAACTATTCATGTAGTTCTTCCATGTGCCAAGGTGCTAGGCATCGGGGTGACAAAGTGCATGAGGCAGAGATAAACTTCCTGGGCAGAGCAGACACTAAGCAAGGCAAACAAACAAATAAACAAAATTATTTAAAGAAAATGAACACAGGGCTGTGATTGGTGGGGTTGGGTGAGGCCACTTTAGACAGTGGGGTCCGTGTAGCCTGGCTGAGAGGGAGATGAGATTTAAGCTGAGAAAGAGTCAGCCATGGGAACACCATCCCAGGCAAAAGGAATTTATCATGATAGCCTGGGAGGGAAAAGAGGTAAGTATTCTAGGAATACTAATACTAATGAGGCTGGAATCCAATGAGCAGAGTGGAAAACAAGGCACAGTGATGTGAGGTGTGACATGAAGGTAAAGCCAAGACTATATTTGTATTCCCAAAGTGTTATATATGTCATACCTGCTACATTATTAGCATATCACACAAGAACAGCTAACACTTAATAATACCTAGTGGCAAATAAGCACCTTACAATGTGCCAGGGACTGCTTTAAAAATATTACATTTTTTATGTCATTTGTCTTCACAACATGTCTATGAGCCAGGTACAGTCATCATCCCCATTTTACAGAGGAGACTCAGGCACACAGAGTTTGAATAACTTGCCCAAGGTCTTATGATAACCAGAGAGAGTCAGACTCTTCAGTCTAGCTCGCCGGGGTCTGCTCTCTCAATTGCTGTTTTGTGCTACAGCTTCTGAAGGGCAGCTGCCAAGCCCAAGTGGTTAAGTGTGACCTTGACTGAATCCGCTGCAGGCAGGCAGCCTGGAACACGGAGGGCTTCTGCAGGAGGAGCTACTGCCAAGCTTCTGGTCGTACTGCTCATCAGTCTAAGGGAAAGGGTAGATTGTTACAGCCAAGCCAGAGAAACCCAGGAATGGTGGCTAAGGGCCACAGTGGGACAGGGACAAAGAGAGTAAGTTAAGCTGGATCAAATTCGGGATCCAGAAATATTCAGATATGAAAGCTCATCTTGTAAACCAGAAGACCACATCAACCATAGAGCATGGAGAAAAATAATGAGCTTGTGAATGAGCCTAGAGCCCAAGAAGGAGGCTGGGTGTGCTGGACATAGCAGGTAGACATTATTTCATTTTTATTATTTCCTTAGTTACATTAAAACAAAAGTTAGCCAGGCCCAGTGGTCCCTGTAGTTCCAGCTACTTGGGAGGCTGAGGCAGGAAAATTGCTTGAGTCCAGAAGTTTGAGGCTATAGTACACCATGATAGTGCCTGTGAATAGCTACTGCGTTCCAGCCTGGGCAACATAGTAAGACCTGTCTCTTAAAAAAAAGAAAACCCCAAACCCCCAAAAACAAACAAACAAAAAAGTCAGCATGCATTAATTTTTTTTACTATATAGCCAAAATAGCACTATTTTATTTAACAAATAAATAATAATTCTAACTAACATCTAATACATATTCAGATTTCCTTAGTTATCTAAAAAAATGTCCTTTGGAGTAGCTTTGTCCAATCCAGGATCTAACCCAGGACCACACATAGTCTCTGGACATTCCTCAAGTCTCTTAATCTCTAGAGCAGTTCATTTTCTTGTGGTATTATTGTTTGAAGACACCCAGACTAGTGTCTAGCAAATTTTCCTACCTGGATTTGTTTGGATGTTTCTTCTTGGTGACCATTAGCTTGTTCCCATACCTTTTGTATTTTCTATAAACTGGAAGTTAGATTTTAAAACTTGATGGTTCAAATTAAGCATTTTTGGCCAGAATGTATCATAGGTGAGCTGTATTTTTTTTTTCTTTTTCTTAAGGATTATATGTGGATATGCATGCTGTTCATTCTCTGGTATTGCCCTGCTAGAGACCGAAGCACAAATTGCCATCTAGTGACAGCATACCCCAAATGCAGCTTCAGATCTTTGGAAGGCTGAAGAAGACACTTCTGAGGTTTTGAATCTATAAATTAAACCATAATGCAGGGGTGACAAATGACAGCACTCCTTCAGCTCCCTCATCAACTCTTGCTCCAAAATCTTCTCTGTCCTTAGACACCCTCAGTTTTTATTAAAACTACAAGTCCCTTTAAAATCCCATGTGGTTCCTGCTTCCTTCTCCTACACCAGCATCTCCAGCCTCTCCTCCAACTCTTTCCAACACACTTCTGTTGCTCCAGCTTCCAAATTTTTTCTCCTGTCTCCAATTCAAGAACATTCAAATATTTACCTAAACCTTTCTCCCTGGTTGTAAGTTATGAATGTGTTTTCTGGTATCTAAGAAAGATAATATGTCTCAACATTTAATCTTTCATTGTTACTTAGTAATTGCTTTTTCATTTAGAAATGTATCTTTTTTCAGTTTGGAGATTCATGCAATTTGGAATGGTATAAATGAATTCTGGGTCTTTAAGAAACATTTGTCTAAACCCACACCTAGTCTGTTACCTCTTTAAATGTGCTTCCCATGCTGTCTTGTGTGCCTGCATGTATGTTTTTGTTAAAACAAGGATGTGCCTCCATTTTCAGGTTCCTGAGAATGGCAGGGGTTTCCAATTGATTAATCCTTCCCAAGATGTACTTTTTCTCTTACTTGGTCCCAGGCCCTAGGGACCTTGTGGAGAAGGATGGTAAGGAAAGTTCACAGAGAATTAAACTGAAGGATGCTCTGGCTAATGAGCCTGACCCCGAGCCTCTGCGAGTCTTCATCACCAGTACCTCGTGATGACATTTGATGGATGGGGTGAAGTTGCCAGGGGACTGTTTTTGCTAGGCTTAAAGAAGTATTACAATTGATTTACAACTGGACAGAAGTAGCTACTAAGACAATAACACTTCTGGGAATAATGTATCTGTTTAGAATTTTCTAATTAATTAGTAATGGCAAGGGCCTGACATATAGTCTGGGTGAGAGCAAGAGTTAGAAGGGCCAATGATAAGTACGAAAAAAGATGTAGCTGAGGTCAGCCCTTCTGATTGCAGAAGGATAAAGATTGCAGCAGGACAAAGCATCTGTAGTGAGTGGGAGATGCTACTACCTCTAGTACTGACTACCTGTCCTTTACTACCATTAATTCCTCTCTTCTCTCTTGTCAATCCCCTGTTAGCTCACTTCTTAAATATCAGGGTCCCCTGGTGTTGTTCTAGGACCACTATTTTTCTCCACTCTCTCCAGGGGCTCTTAATCATGCACTACATTTCCAGAGCCTTTTGGTGACTGTATCTTCAGCTGCCTGCCAAACTCCTCTTCTGATTTGCCCCAGCACCTTTCCCTCAGCACATCAAAAACAGAACACCTCAAATCTTCTGCTCCTCCTATACCTCCTATCTTGGGTAAATGGCACTATCCTCTACCTGGCTGCCCTAATCTACTCCACTCCATTCCCCCCACCCCAGACCATGCCACCATTGTCTCCTGTGGAGATTACCCTAATCCTAAGCATTTGCCCCTTAACTTGGTGTACAGGCTGCTTCTGTTGTACATCCTGTTTCCATCTCCAGCTTTTCTTCCCCTAATATCTTATGCTCTAGCAATAGAAAATGGTCTGCCATTCTTAGGCTATGTCATGGTATGTCATACTCATCTGCCCTTGGGCATCCCTCTAAATGAATGTCCTCTTTCTGCATCCTCTTGTAAATTATTATTTGTCTTTCAAAACCCTGCTTAAATGTCACCTGTTCTATGAAGTCTTCCTGGATCACTGGTTTCTTTCAGAGTGAATTGGTTTCTACTCTGCACTACTTGTATGCCTTGTGCATATTTTTATTATATAATTTAGTCACACTATATTGATATTGCCTACTTATTTTTGTTTGTTTGTTTTCCTCAGGAAACCTTGAGTTTGAGAGGAGGAACCTTGCCTGATTTTCTCTCTGATATTCCAAATTACATAGGTTCAGAGAAGGTCCTAAGAAGGCCAGGCTAAAAAGCATTAGAAAAAATAAAAAGTTTTAGGAGGAGGTCACAAAAACTGAACAGAGATATCAATTGTAGCACATGTTGGGTATATTAGTCCAGGCACATGAACTGCCTAATAGAAAAAAAAAATCTAACAATTTCTGAACTCAACCAAATTTAGAATTACTATAATGTGTTAAATTTTCAGCTAAATTATGAAAATGCAAAGGAAAAGAAAAAATATGACCCATACTCAGGAAGAAACTAAATAGATACAAACTATCTTTAAGAAAGAAAAAATGCTGGATTTAGCAGATAGACATAAACATAGCCACTTTAAATATCTTAATAGAATCAAAGAAAAATGTATTTAAGAAATTAAAGGGAAATAGTTTTAATGAATGAAAATATAGGGGTCTTATGAGAGAAATGGAATCTTTCTATCTATCCACCTAAGGCTGAAAGTACAACCACTGAAATGAAAAGTTCACTGGATAAGCTCAACAGAAAATTGAAGATGGCAAAAAAAAAAAAAAAAGAATCGGTGAACTTGAAGATAGATAAGTTACATTAAATTTATTATTTTTTTTTAAATTTTTAATTAAAAATTAATTAATAATTTAATTTATTAAATTATTAATTTCTTTAATAATAAATTAACCTTAGCTTACTGTACCTTTTTTACTTTAACTTTTTGACTCTTTTGTAATAACACTTAGCTTAAAACACAAACACATTGTACAAAAATATTTTTTTCTTTATATCCTTATTCTAAAAGCTTTTTCTATTTAAAAAAATTTTTTTTTACTTTTAAACTTTTTTGTTAAAAATTAACACACAAACACACACATTAGGACACACACATTTATAAGGTCTACAGTAGTATATAGTAATGTACAGTGTTTAGAAAGTCTGTAGTAGTATATAGTAATGTCCTAGACCTTCACATTCACTCACCATTATTCACTGACTCACCAAGAGCAACTTCTAGCCCTGTAAGCTCCATTCATGATAAGTGCCCTATACAGACATACCATTTTTTACTGTACCTTCTATGTTTAGATATGTTTAGATACACAAATGATTACCATTGTGTTACAATTTCCTACAGTATTCAGTATAGTAACATGCTGTACTGGTTTGTATCCTAGGAGCAATAGACTATATATTATATAGTCTAGATGGATAGTAGGCTATGCCATCTTGGTTTATGTAAGTACACTTTATTGTTTGCACAATGATGAAATTGCCTAATGATGCATTTCCCAGAATGTCTCCATTGTTAAGTGAGGAATGACTGTACAGCTTTATATGTTGTATTATTACATATATTAACATATTGAAAGACATGTAACTATTTAAAGCAAAAGTATTATAATGTACTGCTGTGTTTATACTGTATGTAATTATATGTGACAACAATAGCTCTAAGAATGAGGGAGGTAAATGGAAAAATACTGTTGCAAAATTTGTATATTACAGGAAGAAATTCAATATTAGCTCTAAATATATTGGGATAAATTATAGATGCAACCACTAATAAATAATGCAAATTAATATCACTAGAAAACCAACTAAAAAATGGAACGCTAACAAATGTTTGGTTAACACACAAAAAAGGAAACAGATAAAGAGAAATAGAGAAACAACAACAAAAAAATGAGACAAATAGAAAATAGCATTGGGGTAGATTAAAATGAGTGAAAATCAAGTATATTCTGTCTACAAAAGATGTACTTTAAATACAAAGACACAAATAGGTTAAAGAAAAAAATATGGAAGAAGGTATACCATGCAAACAATAAACACTAGAAAGCTGAAGTGGTATTTGTATTAGACAAAATAGACTGTCACTTCATAACAATAGCACGGTTAATACTTCAAGAAGATTTAACAACTGCAATTGTATATGTGCTTAAGAAAAAACAGCAATAAGTAGTAATGATTATTAGGGACTTAACTTTTTTCAAAATTAAGAAACTTGTTTCAAAAGTGATTCAAGAATCTATCAAAAGTATGGATAGTTAACAAACATTGTGATAATAAAAGGGACCTATGTTATCTGGACATAGACTCACTTGGCCATTTCAACACAGGAAAGTTAAAATCATCCTTCCAATGATTTGCAGTAAAAAAATTCCTAGGCCTTTCTTTCTTATGTATAAATCCACCACATTTAACATACTTTTTCAATGTATTTATACATTCATTTCTTCCTTAAAGCTCATTATTTGTAGATATTTTAAACCCAGGCAAATAAAGTTCACTTTTAAAGTTTTAAAGTTCACTTTCTTTCATGCTTTGGTACAATCAGCTAGTTTTTATTTAAGATTAACAAAAACACATCCATTATTTTGCATATACATCTTTTTAACAGCACACTGCTATTTTATATTTCTTTAAAAATGAACATGAATATTAATAAAATTCAAAGATGGTATATATCCTTTTTTGACATATTAACTGATGGCTACTTTATAATGCAGAAAAAAGAGTATAAGTAAATGAAAACTGTGTTGTTTATGTATTCAAATGTTATTTATAAATTTAACAAATTAATATCAATTCAAGATCATAAAGTTAACCAAGGATATGAAAATTATAGGATTGTGTTGACACATCAAGTTCTTATGATTTGTAACATTAGAAATATTTCACTAGCATAACACTTTAAAAGACATCTGCTATTAGAATGTATTTATTAGACATATTTTTATAATCTTAATTTGTGAAAACAATGACAAAATTTTTTTTTTTTTTTTTTTTTTAGAGACAGGGTCTCGCTCTTGGTCAGGCTGGTTTCGAACTCCTGACCTTGAGCTATCCACCCGCCTCAGCCTCCCAGAGTGCTAGGATTACAGGCGTGAGCCACCGCGCCCGGCCACAATGACAAAATTTTGACTTGTAAAACCAATATAAATAATTCAAAAAATTTTAATATGAGAAAGTACAAAGTAGAATATTGTACTTACATTCTTTTTACTAGGTGGTAAAAACAGGGAGAAGAGATGGATTTGATTTTAAATTAAAATCATTACATTAGTCTAATTTGTCCAAAGCCTCTTGATAGGAGTATTACATTAATTTTTCTAATATAATTTGAACATATTTGAATTTATAAACCAAATTTTAAAGGTTCTTTAAATTGTGTTTAAAAGCTTCCAATATCTTTCTTATCTTATAACCTAGTAACCTAAGCTATTAACTTAATTCACAGGTAAAACTTACTCTTTTTCAGAGGTGTAGTTGCAATAGACTTTTTTTTCCTTAGAAGAGCCCAAATAAACAAAACATTAGAAGTTAAATTTTTCCTTTGGAAAACTCCTGAGTTTTTTTTTCTTTCAAATTTATATGAGGTTTTAGTGTATCATTTTTTTCCTTAAAAGCCAGCAGGAATAGAACTTGACCCATTAGGTTTTAAGAGACCTAGTAATCTGATTTATTCTTTTTTTAATGTTAGACATGTTTATCTGAATTAGATGTTCTTAGAGTTGAACATAATAGAACAATTTTTCAGAGAGTATCTAATATTCAATAATTTTCAAGAGAGAGGGAGAAAGAGAGGAAAAGGGATAAAAAAAAAAAGAGGAGGAAGTGAGAGGGAACCGGTTGTAAACAGATACGGAAGACATTGCAGACCTCCAAAGAAAACCTGGATGCAGGAAAATACATATTTTCCCTCTCTTTCTCTCTCAATATCACTCTCTCTCTCTCTCCCTCTCACACACACACAGATGCACGCACACACACACGAGAGAGAGAGAGAGAGAGAGAGAGAGAGAGAGAGAGAGAGAGAGAAGCTACAGCTGGTCTAAACAACTCAGGACCTTGATAATTTCATGAGGACCATATGAATAAAAGCCCCAAAGAAGGGCGATCTTTCTTATTAAAGAGACTTATTTTTTAATCAGACAAAGCAGAGAGTTTTCTCATAAGGATTTCTTCCATTTCTAAGGCACTCATTTCATTTTTGGTTTTCTGAGAAGCAGATGTCAAAACTGAAGTAGATATGAAAAATATTTATTGGGGGAAATTCCTTAAAGAGTAAAGGGAGAACAGAAATAAACATGGAGATTGGGTATAAATACCATCTAAGAAAATATTAACCAGGCCAATGGGAGAGTCCCAGAGCGAAGATTTTCTGTCAGAGGAGTCCTATGTCAGACAGGAATTTCCCAGATCTAGGACCCTTACAGTGCTAAGTTATTGACTAGGAACCAGCTGGGGAAGATATGGCCTTGGTGTTATAGTGGTGGACCTTGGAAACCAGGCAGGTCAATTGAATGCATTCCTTGTTAACAGTTCTCTCTTAAAGGGAGATCTGAGCAGGTCACTCTCATGATGCTGCAGAATCTCCCCAGAGAATTTGGTGGCCAGTGCAATTCCTAATTGTCCTTGCAAAGTTATGACATTTAAAAAGATAAATGCAAATGTGGGAATACATAAGCTAGAGCTATCCCAGGAAGTGGCACAATTTATTAACAAACACGGCTGAGAGTTGGTTTGACCCTAACGTCAAATTCATCCTGATTCATCAGCCCTTTGCAGGTAGAATGTATGGAGAAAAGAGTTCTTTCATAGCTCAATTCTCATACAAGGACTGACTAAGAAATGTTCTTCTTAGGTTTTTAAAAAAATATTTATTTATTTATTTATTTTTATTAATATGTGATAATTGTACATATTTTCAGGGTACATGGGATATTTTGATACCTGAATACAATATGTAATGATCAATCAGGGTAATTATGATATCCATAACCTCAAAAATTTATCTTTTCTTTGTATTGGGAATATTACAATTCTTCTCTTCTAGCTATTTTGAAATATATAATAAATTATTGTTAACCATAATTACGCTGCTGTATTTCTGAATACTTATTCCTTCCATCTAACTGTATTTTTATATTCCTTAATCAAATTCTCTTTATTCTGCATCCCCCCTTCCCTTCCCAGCCTCTGGTAACTACCATTCTACTCTCTACCTCCGTGAGATCCATTTTTGCAGCTCCCACATGAGCGAGAACATGCAATATTTGTCTTTATGTGCCTGGCTTATTTCACCTAACATAATGACCTCCATTTTCATCCATGTGGCTGCAAATGACAGAATTCCATTTTTTTTATGACTGAATAATATTCCATTGTGTATATGTACCACATTTTCTTTATCCATTCTTCTATTGATGGGTACTTAGGTTGATTCCATATCTTGGCTATTGCAAATAGTGTTTCAGTGAGTATGGGAGTGCAGATAGTTCTTTGATATATTGATTTCCTTTCTTTTGGCTATATACCCAGCAGTGGGATTGCTGGGTCATATGGCATTAATAGTTCTATTTTTAGTTTTTTGAGGAATCTCCATATTGTTTTCCATAGTGGCTATACTACTTTACATTCCCAACAGTGTATGAGCATTCCCTTTCTTTGCATCCTCTCCAGCATTTGTTAGTTTTTGACTTTTTGATATAGTCATTATAACTGGAATGAGATGATATCTTATTGTGATTTTGATTTCCATTTCCCTAATGATCACTGATAGCGAAAATTTTTTTGTGTATCTATTGGCCATTTGTATGACTTTTTTTGAGAAATATCTATTCAGGTCTTTTGCCCACTCCCCCTTTTTTTTGTTATATGGGGATACCATACAGTGGTGAAATCTGGGCTTTTAGTGTACTCATCATCAGAATAATGTACATTGCACCCAATAGGTAATCTTCTATCTCTTACCTGTCTCCCACTCTCCCCACTTCAGAGTCTCTAATGTCTGTTATACAACTTTGTATGACCATATGTAGACATAGCTTAGCTCCTGCTTATAAGTGAGAGCATGTATTTTGTTTTCTGTTCCTGATTTACTTCACTTAGGATAATGGTCTCCATTTTCATCCAAGTTTCTTCAAAAGATATAATTTTATTTTTTTTATGACTGAAGAGTATTTCATAGTGTGTGTGTATGTGTGTGTGTGTGTATACACATACATACTACATCTACTTGATCCACTTACCAGTTGATGAGCACTTATAATAGATTTCATAACTTTGCAATTGTGAGTTGTGCTGTGATAAACATACAAATGCAGGTATATTTTTGATATGATGATTTTTTTTCCATTGGGTAGATTCCCAGTAGTGGGATTATAGGATTGAATAGTATATCTACTTTTGTTCTTTGAGAAACCTCTATACTGATTTCCATGGAAGTTGTACTAATTTACATTCCCACCAAAAGCGTATAAGGGGTTTCTTTTAACTATATTCACATCAACATCTAATGTTTTTTGACTTTTTAATAATGGCCATTCTGACTGGAGTAAGATGGTAGTTCATTCTAGTTTTAATTTGTGTTTCTCTGATGATTAGTGATATTGAGCATCTCTTCATTTGTTTTTTGGCCATTTGTATATTTTTTTTTGAAAAATGTCTGTTCATGTTATTTGCACACTTTTTAATGGGCTTGTTTGGTTTTTTCTTGCTGAGTTGTTTGAGTTCTTTGTTGATTCTGGATATTTTTCCTTTGTCATATGCATAATTTGCAAATATTTTCCCATTCTGTAGGTTATCTGTTTACTCTATTAATTATTATTATTATTATTATTGCCTTGCAGAAGCTTTTTGTTTATTGTTGTTTTTGTTGCATTTGCTTTTGGGTCTTAGTCATAAATTCTTTGCCTAGGCCAATGTCCAGAAAAGTTTTTCCTAGGTTTTCGTCTGGAATCTTTATGGTTTCAGGTTTCACATCTAAGACTTTAATCCATTCTGAGTTAATTTTTGTACATGGTGAGAGCTGGGGAACCAATTCCTTTCTTTTGCATATGGCAATCTAATTTTTCTAGCACCATTTATTGAATAAATAGGGTGTCTTTCCCCCAGTGGGTGTTTTTGTCTGTTTTGTCAAAAACCAGTTGGCTGTAGGTTTTATTTCTGGATTCTCTATTCTGTTCCATTGATCTCTGTGTCTATTTTTTTTGGCCATTTTCATGCTGTTTGGGTCAGTATAGACTTGTAGCATAATTTGAAGTCAGGTAATGTGACACTTCCAGTTTTGTTCTTTTTGCTTAGGATTGCTTTGACTATTTGTTGTCCATTTAAAAATTCACTTATTTGCTTTTTCTCTATTGAGTTCTTTGAGTTCCTTACATATTCTGGTTATTAATCCCTGGTCAGATGGATAGTATACAGATATTTTCTCCTATTCTGTACGTTGTCTTTTCACATTGTTGATTGCTTCCTTTGCTGTGTAGAAGCTTGTAAGCTTGATGTAATCCAATTTGTCTATTGTTGCCTTTGTTGTCTATGCTTACTCAAAAAACCTTTACCCAGACCCTTATGTTGTAGTATTTCCCCAATGTTTTCTTCTAGTAGTTTTATAGTTTCAGTTCTCACATATAAGTCTAATTCATTTTGAATTGACATTTTTTTGTGATGTTATTAGGTTTTATGATGACCCAAGGCAAATTTTGTCTTAGAAATAATGGCATTCTATTAAGACCTTTCACTCAATGGTCCTTAAAGACAGATTGGAAGACAGAATTATGGAACCTATATCAATTTTCTACTCTATTCACTTCTTTTTTTATTATTTCAGAATATTATAGGGGTACAGATGTTTTGGCTACATGAATTACTTTTGTATAGTTTGAGTCAAAGTTATAAGTGTGTCCATCACCCAGATGGTGTGCATTGTACCTGTTAGGTGTAAATTTATCCATCCTCTCCTTCCCCTCCCACCTGCTTGATTTCCATTGAATTTTACTACCACATGTACAGATGAGTGTTGATCATTTAGTTTCAGTTTAATAGTGAGCACAAATGGTGTTTGCTTTTCCATTCTTGCTATGCTTCACTTAGGAGGATGGTTTCCAGTTCCATCCAGGTTGTTACGAAAGATACTAGTTCACCAATTTTTTTATGACTGAGTAATACTCCATGGTATACATATACCACATTTTACCAACATCATTTTTTGCAGATCTATTAATAGAAAAAGTATTAAGTCTACTTTTTGTATGGAATCAGAAAAGACCCCAAATAGCCAAAGCAACCTTAAGCAAAAAGAACAAATTGGGAGGCATCACTTTATCAGATTTCAAGATATACTACAAGGCTATAGTAACCCAAACAGCATGGTCATGGCACAAGAACAGTGATATAGACCAATGGATCACAACAGAGAACCTAGATATAAAATCATCTGCATATTGCCATCTGATCTTTGACACAGCAGATAAAAATATACAATGGGGAAAAGAATCTCTATTCAATAAATGATGCTAAGAAAATTGGATAGCCACATGTGGAAGACTTAAACAGGATCCATACCTCACACCACTCACAAAAATTAATTCACAATGGATAACAGACTTAAACCAAAGGCATGATATTACAAGAATTTTAGAAGAGGTTGGAAGAACTCCTATAGATATCAACCTAGACACAGAATTTATGAAGAAGATCCCCAAAGCAATCACAGCAACAAGAAAAATGAAGAAATGGAACCTAATTAAATTAAAAGGCTTCTGCACAGCCAAGGAAACAATCAATAGAGTGAATAGACAACCTACAGAATGGGAGAAATATTCGCATGTTACACATCCAATAAAGGGCTGATAACTAGAATCTATATAGAACTCAGGAAAATCAGCAAGAAAAAAATCAAACAAACCTATCAATAAGTGAGCAAAAGACATGAACAGAAACTTTTCAAAAGAAGATAGACTAATGGCTAAGAAACATGAAAAAATGCTCAACATTTCTAATCATCAGGGAAATGCAAATCAAAACCATAATTTTTTTCTATTTTTAGTAGAGATAGGGTCTCGGTCTTGCTCAGACTGGTTTCAAATTCCTGAGCTCAAGTGATCCTCCTGCCTCAGCCTCCAAGAGTGCTAGGATTGCAGGTGTGAGCCACTGTGCCTGAACTTATTTTGGGCTAATTTATACACTTAAATATATGTTTGTTGTAACATATTCAGGACCTAATCATATTAGACTTTCAGCGAAGGCATTTTATTATATTTAGTTGCCAGGCTGCCTGGAGGGAAGTCTCTTGCCTTATACCTTTTCATTAAAAAACCTATGTCCTCTTTACTTGTTTCTTTGTTGAAACTACACAACAATCTAGAATTTTTGTGTGGGTGAACGTCAGTGGATAAATCATTTCAAAATCACTGATTTACAGTTTCAAGGATCTATCTTTTTAGTAAAAATTAAGACCATATAAGTCTACTTCTAATCTTTTGACCATTTTTCTGTTCTCCATAATTCCATAAAAATGACCAAGTATGCTTTGGCATTTACCTCTGTTCTCTTTAGCCTCTTCTATGTGATTCATTTGGATCTGGAAGGGTTCTCATATCTCCTTATCTCTCTTGGAATTAATTTTTTCTTACTACCTGCTTGAAAATTATTCCTTTTAATAGAGAAGGTAGAAGTTTTGTTAATATACAAATTGTGGAAGAATTGTCAGGTGAAGCATTACCTCACAAGTGGTTTATCTTGTCAATAAGAGAAATCCATGAGTTTTATGTTCATATGGCTCTAAATCACTTAACTTTGTACATGTCCTTAACTTGACCCTCTGTATGATGCTGACATCTGGGTTGTTTTCAGAGGTATCTGCAGCTCCCTAGCCTTCCTTTCTGTGCTGTCCCTGCTACTTAGGAGTTCCTCCTAAAGAACTGTATGCTTTATTCCCCTAATGTCTGGGCCCCTACTGACAAGCTGTCTGTTTTGCTAATGGAGTCATGGGCAGGGTTTTTGATCTGAGTTCTACAAACTTCCTCCTGTTAAGTGTTACAAGGTCCTGTGCCTGGGACACAAGAGTTGAAGCTTTTGGAGTAAGAGATTGGTGTCTCTGGGCAGCCTTGGGAAGGCCCTGTGAAGCTGAGCAGCAGAATAAGGACAGAGAGTTTCAGCCTGTGGTCCTGGACTCTGAAGTTGAGCCCCATCAGATTTCAGGTAGAGCTAGCAACAGAGGTCACTGGGTACCAGAGAGATACCCTGAAGCCTGAGGTAATAGTTGTAGCATGATGTCCAAGGCAGGAGCTTCTTGGTTTCCTGAGTGCTGCTGCAGCTTTTAAGCTAGAGATTTTTAGGTTTATTCCTCACTCCAGTGCCTCTAGTTTCAAACAGTGGCCACACTAGATTCATCATGGTCATTGCTCCTTAGCAGAGGCAGCCAATCTAGGGACTCTGGTCTCCTCTTGTTATCTTGTCATTAATTTCACAAAGCGTTGGGTAGGGATACTGCTCATGGGGCCCCCAAAAGACAGAGGTAGATCACATTACAGTAATGGCAGGAACAATGACTTGAGTTCTTCTGGGTAGACATGATATTGGTAAAGGGAAGGAAAATAAAATAAAATGTTTCATCCCACTGCATTTGCTGCTGCAACAACAGATGTGTGCTGGTGTCTGGGAGCAGCTCACATGCCCAGAAGTAATGACATGATATCAGATTTTTCTGTGTGCTTGTCTATCTCCTCCCACTAGAATGTGAGTACTTTGAGGGCAAAGACACTGCTTTCTGTGTCTTAAAATGCTGGTTTAGCAGGTGTGGGATCTTGGGAAATTTCTTAACTATCTTAAGTTTCCTCATCTGTAAAATGGGGATGATAATAACAGTTCCTACCTCATAGCATTTTAGGAAGATTAGTGCACGTTGAATGAATTGTTCAATGAATGAAATGACTTTCCTTCCATTTTTATTCTCTTTCAAGAAGTTCAAGCTGGATGGTCTTAATGTAGATAGACTGTGTGGGTTTGTGTGGAATGGTCTGAGTTCTCCTTTCAGGAGCAGTTGGAGAGAAAAGCCAGTGACCCACCCTTCTTTGACCTCCCACCCTCCCCTATCCTACCTGAATCCTCATGTTGCACTGGGAGTTGGGTAGGGGTGGGGAAACCCCATGCTGCTGAACAAACTGCCTTTAAAGTCTTCAGAACCAAAGGCAAGAAGCCAGAATCAAAGATTACCTTGTTTTTTGGAGTGTATCACTGGCTATTGTCCCCATCAAACAAAGCCCTTTCATCAGAGCTTCTTTAAAACACTTTTTTTCCCTCCTTTATTTTGCTTTGAAATAAGCTGGGCAACAATTAATTTCAGAGAGAGAGAGAGAGAAAGATAATTCAACAAGGATCTATTACTACTCTCAGTTTCTATTGCTGTAATGAAAATCTATTTCCTTTCCCTTTTGTGTCCCATATAATTTAATGCCCATTTTATTAATGGTCTGAAATAATTACGGAACCCTTTGTGATTCTCAAGTATGTTTCATTTAATTGTGCAATAAATGCCTAATCTCTTCCTCCATCTGAAGCTATTATGGCGTTAAAATTAACAATTATGCAGCAATGCGCCGGGGTCCATAGAAATCACTCCAGATAACTAGACATATATAAATCATTCATGAGAACAATTTCTGAAAAGAGACGGAGGGGAAAAAAATTGTGTTGAAAATGACATTGGGAAGCCAAGGGCCCAGCCTGTAAGAAGATAGTAACACCTTTAAAAAATCCTTTTTCTTTCCTTTTTTTGTTATTATTATTTTATTAATTGTGTATGTGGCATAGCCCTCCCCCCATTTCTATTAGCCTGACAGATATTTTCAGAATTAATTAACTGTTAGCTCTGAGGATAAATTGTTCATTATCAATTTCCCCCCCCCTCTTTCTTTCTTTCCTTTTATAGTTTTTCTTTTTCTTTCAGGCCAGCAATTACACTCCCTGCCTTTCTCCAGCAGCTCCTGTTCTGCACAGCTATCCAAATGGGGAAAGTGCTTTTTCTTTCAGCCCTATTCACTTCTCCTCTTCTCCCTTTTGTGGGATTTAATAACCATGGCTGATAGGCTCACGCTGGACAGAGAGGTTAAGTTTGTTGTCTCAGCACTTTGCTGACAGGGGACAGCGCAGGAATTCTGTAACTTCTAACCAGCCCCGTGAGGCTGCATATGGCCTGGCCCACACAAGCATAGCCTGCAAATAGTGTTCAGAAACTCTGCAGCCCCAAATATCCTGCTTACTTAAAAGCACTTCCACTGGTGCTGCTAAAGCCCACCTCCATCTTTTAAAACATTCTTAAGTACCAAGAGATTCCTAGCAAAATATCCTCCAGCTAGCATCCTCCCTCCAGCACAGGCATGCACACACATACATGTGCACACACACAAATACATGGTTTGAAGCAGGGTGAGTGCCTTCAGGGCTAGGCAAATACAGATAAGAAAAGCAAGCGGGATGGGGACCCTGGCAAATGGGAGATCCCATGCCCTGCCTGAAGGGGGCAGCTGCTGCCCGGCTTCCTGGGATCACTGCCTTTGGGGAATGTGGGCCAGGTGTGGCTAACCCTTCTGATAGTTCAGAAGCCTAAAATTTTAATGTGGAGCCTACCAACTAATTGTTGACAATCCATTTAGAAAAAATTTAAAGCACAAGATGGGCTAAATGAGAAGCATGGATTCTGGGTAGGGCTACTGCTTTTGGCCCCTGCTCTAAAGGGTTGATGTTTGGTCTCAGAATTTAGTCCAGCAGGAGGTTTCTAGAATGGACAGGCTGAGCACACTGACTCTTGGCTGTTTATGCTTTATAGAGCCTGGGCTTGGGTCTTTTGGGTCTGGGGAATGCCTGAGGTTGTTTTGAATGTTAAGTTCTGTGTTGAAGAGAGTATTAGGGAGGCAAGGTATCACATATGATTTCCTGTCAAGTGCCACCAATTCCAAATTATCAGGGTAAGCACTGAAGAATCATCAGGGTTACAGCGAAGGGCGACAAGCCCACCTGTGCTCGTGTTCCTGATGATTTCACAAGTAGTTAATTGAGGGCTCATGAGATTTAGAGTCCAAATGTGCTTGATGCAATGATGCCAGAAATATGGGCTCTATTGATGATAGCTAATATTTATTGAGAGCATATTAAATATTCAACCCTAATCCATATAATTGATGTTAGATTAACTCACTTAATCTTCATAACCATATTTAATACAGTATTATTATCATTCCCATTTTCCAGATGAAACTGAGAAGTTAAGGAACATGCCTCAGACCACTTAGCATAAACAGCAAAGTCAGGATTCAAACCCATGCCCATCTGGCCCTAGAGCTTGAGCTCTTAACCACTGCAGTAAAATGCCTCCTTGCTTGGCACCTGAGCAAGATCAAACATAAAGGTAGGACACAACTGGGGAAAGTTTTTAGCAAATAATAGCAATAAAACTCATTTATACAAAGCTAAACAATTCATTAAATATTTTAATGTTCATTATTAAACATAATGTAGACAACATTTAACTACTATAAACAACACACTGACAAATATTCTCAATATCATTTTACTTCTCCCTTTATATACTCTCAAGATTATTTTCTTAAAATTAAGTAATGGAGATGGAAGCATTATGTATTATATATATATATATATATATATATATACTTATAGTTGAATTGTCCTCCAGATAAGTTGTATGCACATTACCACCATTTTTACTGGTCACATAGTATTCCATCACAAGATGGAGACATACTCATGCCAAACGTCAAGGTTTTCACCTAGCTTTTATTTAAACCTTTCTTCTAAAACTAATTCTTTCTCCCAGGGCTAAGGGAAAAGCAAACTGATTTATGATGAAATTTCCCCATAAAATAAAAACATTTGCAGGGCTGGCACTTTAGAACACAGGTGAAATTTGGCATCCAAATCCCTTATAAGAATTTTTCTACCATTTTAATATTCTTTAATTACCTGCTTATATCAGTAAGAGAGCAGGAATTATGTTGCCTTCTTAGTACTTCTAGCTGGTTATTTGACTATAGTCTTTGTCTCTTCTTGTAAGTATTATCTCCAATTTTCTCCTCCAGTGAAAAAGAAGCATCCTGCCTGCCCATTTGCATGTATGTAGCCTGGAACCACCTGTAGTCATGTTTCAATTCATAATTTTGTGGTTTTCCTGGCCATTGGGGTCAAGCTATTTGACAAATAGCTCTACCTATTTTTGTTACCAAACTTCTGACTCAGATTTCTAACTCTGTAAGTTTTGTTTAAAGATATAATGCCTTTCAAAGAAACACATTGAATGTTTAAGCAGAATATACAATTCTAAATAATAAATCACATGGGACCTGCTTCAGGTTGTAGAATATCTATCTCACCCCTGGAGGCCTTTAAAAAATAGGATAATAATAAAAGCTGACATTTATTGAGCACTTATGATCTGTGAGGCACTGGGCTTTGCAAGCATTAATTTATTTGCTTTCACAGTAATCCTATGAGGTAGGTATTTTTTTTTTATCCTATTTAACAGATAAGGAACCAAAGCTTAGTGAGTTTAAGTAATTTGCCCAAGGTCACACAGGTAGTAAATGGAAGAGCCTGTATCCACTACAAGCTTGTCTCTTAATCACTATGTTATAGTTCTTGAAGTCTTGATTGGTGTTGGGAACAGTCCTAGGGACAAAGGCATCACGACTCTAAGCCACAGAGAATTCAGAAGTGAGTGCAGAGGCCTTTACCCATGTGTAGCCCATGCATTTTGAGGAGCCCATATGTGGTTTTGAGACCCATTCAATAGCCTGATGGGGCACCAGTGCTAGGACGTGGGAGCTACAAGCCTGCCGCCCAAGCGCTGCAAAGCCCTGGTGCCTGGAGGGGGTTCTCTGAGCCTGCCGCAATCTTGGGAGTGGTAATATATTCCTCTCAGAGGCAGAATGCAGGGGTGACACGTTATTACCTTTGCTAGCAATTGTTTTGTTTAATTTCCATTTTAAAATTTATTTCCTGTGAGAATGAACTGACTGGAATTCATTTGTGCTGGGGAGGGAAGGTGAATTTCTTATTAACTCTCCCAGGTAATGGCAGCTGCAGCTTGGGCTGTGTGAAGGACTTGAATTACTCAGGGCTGGGGAGGGCTGAGGATTATTCAGAGAGGGTATGATGGATGTGGTGTGGGTGGGAGGCAGGTGTGCTGTGGGCCTGGGTGATGTGGTCTGGAGGGGAACACACGGTGAAGTTTTATACAAGCAGACTAGGCAACTCCTTGCATTGGAGAGAGCATTCTGTCTTTTCTCCTGGAGGGAACAGAGACCATATTATGGAAAAAAAAACCAAACAAACAAAACTATTTTAAGCAGTAGGTAGAATCCTTTCTTTGAAACAAAATTTATCTCCCTTTCTATGGCTGGCAGATACGAAGGTGGTATTAATAGAAAGTTGAAAGTTTTACAAAGGGGCAAGGAAGTAAGGTGTGTACGGGGCAAGGGTGTAGAAGATGTGCAGACATCTTGCTCATCCCTCTATTTGTGAACACATCCGAGGGGGACTCCAGGCCACTGGACTTTATTTTGCTGTCGCCTTGGCACTCCTTTCCCTGGTACCCTTATTCTACAGCAGGCTGGATAGCTCAGACCCAGTAGATTAAAAACCTCAGAGCCTAAGCCCTTAGCACTCCCTTCCAGTGAGTGGCCAAGGGTTGTCCACTCTCCCTGACAGTGCACCTGGTGTCCACCCCTTCCTTTCTGGTCTGCTGCCTGTGCCTTGTTTCAAGCTCTTCTCCCCTCCTTCAAGAGACTCTATCATGAACTACTTGGCTCCTGTCCATGGTCTTACATGTTGGCACCAGATTTATCCTCCTAAAGCATGGCTTTGGTGGCATCACACTTCTTTAAAACCTTTGTTGGCTTCCCACTGGGTAAGACAAATATCTTAGCTTGGCATCTAATGATGTTCCAGCAATATTTCCCCATGATCTGCTCCTTTTGCAGCGTCTCTTCAAATGTCCCTGGCTCTCATCTCCTAAGCCCAGAGAAAAGACTGAAATATCTTCAGATGCCAGGCAGACCATATAGATGAAAGGAAAATGATCAATGGTACCCAATATTTGGTCTCACTTTAGAGGAGAAAAAGAAAGTCTACTGTAGACTCTGGAGAATTAGGCAACACGCATTCCATACCAAGGTGGCAGTTGTTACTCAGATCCAGCTAGTGTTTCCATACAGATTTTCTTTTCCAGTATTTCTAGAAAATGTATGTTTCTCTGAATCCCAAATCCTGAGAAAAATCAGTCAAGAAATCAAGAAAATAAGAAACAGTTTACAATTCTTCGGCAAGAATTAAAGTTTAGCAATCAGCATAGAGACATAACTGGTTCGAAGGGATTCATGATGTCAGATTGAAAACAAGAGCAGGAAATGCTGACATACAGAATGGCAGGTTAAGGTTGACTTTTTCGGGTGATCAGGACAGGAGCATGTAGGAAAGAGGTGATGAAGAACTAATGAATCTTTACAATCTAACTGGCAAGTCTTTTTTGTGGCTTGTTCCCATTTTTTAAGTGTGTGTTTGTGGCCCTGTCTGTTGCTTAGAGTGAGTTGTTCTTGCCAATAAAATAAATATTAATAAGTTCGTATGAATAGTACACTTAATACAAATCCTGTGAATGGTATTCCAAGAAAGAACAAGTTTGGAAGCAAAGTCAGTCCTTACATTGGCAATTTTGACATGTGATTCTGTGTAGTGTTATTAACTTTTCTAGAAGACCTATTTGGTACTACCCAGTGATTCTCCTTGGTCTTTCTCAGTGTTTACTATGGCCTACTTTTATTTGCAAATACTGCTAAAAATATTTATTTTGAAAACAAAAATATTTTAAAATATCCACCATAATGAGTAATGAATATGAAAAACTTTGGAAACGTTTTGGGAATAACATGATTTGGGGGGAATTTCTGAGAATTGCCAGGAATTCCAATTTCTTGTTCCTGAATTCTAAAGATTAATATCTGTGGGAAATTTTGAAACACAGCTGATTGTTGCTAGAAGGAATAGGAGGTGGCCTCAGTGCTGTCAGATCTCCTTACTTTACAAGTTGAAATGTAGGTGTTTATGTAAAAATCTCTCAATATAAAAAATTGGAATATTTTACGATGTTCAATTTTATGCTCTAAGCTGTTGATCTCAACTTTTCTTTTACCTAGAATGTCTTTCCTTCTCCCTGCTTTTACCTTTGCTGGACATTGCTAATATCTGTGTCCACATCTAACAGCAGAATTAAATTCTTACCTGGTTGGCCCTGTGTTGCTTCCATATATGTACCCCCCACAGTACCCGAACAATGAAGGACACAGTCAGTATTTCTTAAGTAAACACGTGAAAAAAGGTTGCAGACTTCTGGATTATAAATCTACAGATCCTAGATCCTGACTTGCCAGTACTCACCATCAGACGACATATAACATTTCTATCAGTGGCCACTTTCAGGGAACTAAGGTTGGCCAAAGGCCAAACAGGGAATTACAATGAGCAAATTCATGAATAGCCTGTTTACATTTCAAACAAGCTCATAGCTTGGTTTTGTACCTAAAGGATTGTGCATTATTTAAAAACCACTAATGACTATTAATAAGTGGAATTGTGCTTGAATTTCACAAATGTTACAATTGGAGAACAAACTCAATCCACACACACTCTTTTATGGAAATTACTCTGATTAGAGCATAATAACTAACTAAAGCAGCATTTGTCTATTCAATTGCTGAGCAAAGAAGGGTAATGAGGTAATGAGTTTACTGCTCAGGCTTAATTCTTCTAGGAGACAGTAGGAGGGAACTTTTGGTCTTTCTACGCAGCAGTCCAGTTCTAAAGAGGTCTCAGCTGATTTCCCAATAATCTACTGCCATGGGCCCTCTCCCAATAAGAACAGGAATTTAATCATCTTTGTGTTTCCCTCACATTCATCACAAAGCCTTGAACTTAGTGAGTGTTTAATATTAATAAATGTTGAAAAGAATTCCTTCATTTTATATTTTCACCCCAATTTTATTTGGTTCAAACACTATTTCCATAGTGTATATTAAGAGATAGGGATACAGAAAGAAATAGGACATGGTCCCTTCCCTTAAAAAGTTCACATTCTTATGAAGGAAGAGACAGATGAACATAGAGTGGTATACAACCCATGTGGTAAGGTCTAGAACAGCTGAGGACCCAGTCAAGTTGGGCATTCCCAACTGCATCTTGTACTTAACTTTACCAAGACCTTCCAATACTGTGTATTGCAGACTGCTTTCTCATCAGCCATCTCTGCTACACTGTGAATAACCAGAGAGTAGAAAATGTGCCATAATCCGTTTTGTGTCCTGGTGCTAGCTCAAGCCAGCACACAGTGGCTTTTCTGTAAGTGTTGAATGAATGAATGAATAAAAAAATGAGAGTGTCACAGGTGTTACAGAGCTTTGACGCTGTTAGATCCTCTGCCTGCAGAAAATGGAAGGAGCAGAGCTGCCCACCTGGGAAGTCTGCCAGGGATTGGGGTCTATTAGGGACACACTGAAGCCTGCTCAGCCTCACAGGGAAGCTTCAGGGACCACTGCTCAATCAGAAAAGTAGACATGACCTAAACCTTGGTGCAAAGCATGTCCCTTCAGACCACAAGTCCTGACCTGAAATGCTTCACCATAAATTAATACACCAACATCCTAGGAACTCTGTGAGGGTCCTGTCGTTGGCTTCAATTGGCATTCCTGACTCCTATCAACTCCTGAGCCTGGTAACATCAAGTGTCCAAATCTGCAAAGCTGAGGATCACACCTTGGAGCCAAAAGGATCATGTCCAACGGGGCTGTCTAAAGAAAGCCATTTGCAGTAGGAAGGAATGAGGCCAACAAACAAAGAAAAGCAGAGTCAAGAGTCGGCTCCCTGATAATACTGTTTGAACACGTGGATCTAGTTGTGTCTGAAAATAGCTGTCCTCTGGGCTCTTCAGTTGCAGGGACCAATAAAATTCCTCCTCCTCCTCTCTTTTTTAGTTTAAGTTGGATTTCTATTACTTGCATCCAAAAGAGTCTTGAATAATATACTCTTTTATTTTGACTTTTAGGAAATTCTTCAACTTGTTAGAAAATACCAGTATAGGTTAAGGACTTGTGCTTTGGAGTGAGACAAATCTGGTTTCAAACTCTGACTGCTGCATTGTTGAGTCTCTCTGTTACAGCAGTTCAGCCTCTTACCCTAGTGAAAAATGATTCAGGCCTGAAGTGAGGTGGTAGGAGGGAGGATAGAAAGGAGCCAGATTTGAGTGCTTCTGAGGCATTAGAATTGATAGAATATAGTAGTTTATTGTATGTGTGAGAGTGAGGGGGCGGGGGTGGGAGGACCTGAGAAGAAGTTCTGGTTTCTGGCTAGAGTGACTGGTGGATGGTAGTGCCCAGGGACAGCTTCACGCCCTCCTGAGAGGCCCCCGTCCTGGCAAACTTCAAGGGGGCATCTCTGCTCTTTCTGTTCTCTGAAGGCAGAGTGAGCTTGCAGGATTAGAGTTCTGGAAGACCAGCAATACTCTTGTTCATTTATCCAATCCTTATTTAAGCCTACTGAGTGCTGGCTTGAGCTAGCACCAGGACACGAAATTGATTAAAGCACAGCTTCTGTCCGCAAGTTGGTCACAGTACTGTGGAGGCAGCTAGGGAGAAAACAATAAACTGCAATACAGAGGACTTGATGGTCTTAATTAAAGTCACACAAGGCCCCATACTTGGTTTCGTGCTCTGCTGTTACTATTCTGAAATTCCTAATCATTTTTGAACAAGGGGTCTTATATTTTTATTTTGCACCAGGCCCCACAAATTATGTAGCCAGTTGTGGTGTGCCATTCACTTAGGAAAGACATAATAGCAGAAGAACAGTTTGGGGATAAAAGATGTTGGATTTGGCTTGGAAGTCTAAAGGTGGGGGCTGACAGGTATGGTTTGGGGTGGATGGGTGAGGGAAAAGAGGCAGCAGTGGGGGTGGCCAGACTTCTAGAGTTTAAGGGAGAAGATGTGTGAATTTCTTGTGGGTCAAGAGGACGCGTCCCCCTACCCCCAACCATCATAATAGAAACATGGGGATCACAGCTCCTTGTCTCCTGGGGAGTGCTCCCTATAATTTCTGGTTATACATACCACTGACAGGTAACCACACAGGTTTATGGGAGGCAGAGCAAGATAGCTAGGACAAAAATGAGACAACTTTTCAGATGGAGGTTTATAGAATGAAGGTTAATATTCTTAGTATCTTGCTCATACAGATGCTATGAAAAGAACAGAAATGACTGCCCTTAATCTCCTGCTGTATTCCTTGGCAGATAATATTTTGTTTGTTTGTTTTTGTTCCAGCAATTTGACAGTTTGACTGTGGAAACTATTATCTCTCTGGCAACAGGACTCGAAGCAGTCCTACGCAGCTCATTCTATCTTGAGAATGAAAAAAAAAAAAGCCTTTTGATTGATTTAATCTGAGCCAGAACATTTTGAGGCATAGTGCAAAGGGTGTGGGCTGTAGGGTCAGGCAGCTCAGATTCAAATCCAAGTTCCACCAGTTGCAGGCTGAGTGATCCTGGGCAAGTCTCTAACATCTGCTTCCTTACCTGTGAAAAGTATGCACTTTGCAGCATGTGGTAAGGATCAGAAGTAGTACCAGGGTGACAGGATGTTGAATGGGACATTTTCTGTTGACTTGGTAGACAAAGCTGGGAAAATGCCTGATGTTGTTTTAAGAAGTTTCTTAAGGGCTTGTTAAGAGATGGCCAAACTGGTCTAGGAAGCTTCTTTTTCAAAAGCCTGTATAACAGAACTATAGGGGGTGTCTTGAGGAAGAACATTGGAAGGGATTTGTAGGCACAGAGCATGCAAAGGGGAGGGTCAAGAATGCTTTTCTCTTACCTCAGCCAAATAAGGAGCAACTCAAAAGTATTAGAGAGAGAGATCAGGAGTGCTGAAGAGAAGGGGAGACCCTCATTTCACTCCTGTGCCACGGGCAGAGTGTGGCTTGAGTGAGTTCTTGGGAGATCCTGATATGTCACCTGGAGTTCAAGGGGCCTGGAAACTGCCTTTCAGGGAAATGAAAGGGAAGACTAGCTGGAAAGAGGGGCAACCAAGGGAGTGACCTTCAGGCCACTTGGTGGCCAAGGGTTAGTGGGTGTCCTTTACAGACCACAGGGATACCTCAGAATGTGACCAGGCAAGCAGTGTCTTGATAACTATCATCATAATGCTGTATGTTAGATCTCTAGAACTTACCCACCTTGCATAACTGAAACCTTGTACCCTTTGGCCAACCTCACCCCATTTCCCTTCCTCCCAGCCCCTGGCAATCACCCTACTCTTCTACCTATGAAATTGACTAATTTAGATTCCACATATAAGTGAGAGCATGCAGTATTCCTCTTTCTGTGTCTTGCTTTATTTACTCAGAATAATGTCCTCCACCTCCATCCATATTGTCTCAAATGGCAGGATTTCCTTTTTCTTTTCTTTCTTTCTTTATTTTTTTTAAGAGATAGGGTCTCATTATGTTGCCCAGGCTGGAGTGTAGTGGTTATTCACAAGTGCAATCATAGAGTACTGTAGCCTCAAGCTCCTGGCCTCAGGTGATCCTCTCACCTTAGCCTTCCCAGTAGCTGGGACAATGGGTGCACACTACCCAGCATTTCCTTCTTTTTCAAGGATGGATAATATTATATATGTATATCTATAAATATATATAATGCACACACATGCATACATACAATGTACCTCTACTGTGAGAGGTAATGGATATGTTAATTAGCTTAATTGTGATGACTATTTCACAATGTATATGTAGAACAAAATATCAAGTTGTGTACCTTAAATATATTAATGTATAATTTTTATATGTCAATGATATCTCAATAAAGCTGTTAAAAAACCTTCATTAATGCTGCCTGGATGGGGGGCCGGGTGCGGTGGCTCACGCCTGTAATCCTAGCACTCTGGGAGACCGAGGTGGGCGGATCATTTGAGCTCAGGAGTTCGAAACTAGCCTGAGCAAGAGCGAGACCCCATCTCTACTAAAAAAAAAATAGAAAGAAATTAATTGGCCAACTAAAATATAGAAAAAATTAGCCGGGCATGGTGGCGCATGCCTATAGTCCCAGCTACTTGGGAGGCTGAGGCAGAAGGATCGCCTGAGCCCAGGAGTTTGAGGTTGCTGTGAGTGAGGCTGATGCCACGGCACTCTAGCCGGGGCAACAGAGTGAGACTCTGTCTCAAAAAAAAAAATGCTGCATGGATGCAGAGAGATAGGAACACTCATTTACTACTGGTGGGACTGCAAACTAGTACAACCTCTGTGGAAAACAATATGGAGATACCTCAGTGAGACACAAGTAAAACTACCATTTGATCCAGCAATGCCATTACTGGGCTTCTACCCAAAAGAACAAAGACATTCTATAAAAAAGACATCTGCACTCGAATGTTTATAGCAGCACAATTCACAATCGCAAAGATGTAGAAACAACCCAAGTGCCCATCAATACATAAGTGGATTAATAAAATGTAGTATATGTATACCACGGAGTTCTACTCAGTCACAAAAACAATGGTGATCTACCATCTTTTGTATTATCCTGGATAGAGCTGGAACCCATTCTACTAAGTGAAGTATCACAAGAATGGAAAAACAAGCACCACATGTACTCACCAGCAAATTGGTATTAACTGATCAACACTTAAGTGCACATATAGTAATAACATTCATCGGGTGTCGGGCAGATAGATGGGAGGGGGAGGAGGGGATGGGTGTATTCACACCTAATGGGTGTGGTACGCACCGTCTGGGGGATGGACACGTCTAAAGCTCTGACTCAGGTGGGGCAAAGGCAATATATGTAATCTAAACATTTGTACCCCTGTAATATGCTGAAATAATAAAAAAGTCATCTTGGAAAGACGAATCAATGGAAGAGAGCTATATTCTAAAAAGAGAGTTGGTTGAACACCCCAGGGCTGTATCATTGAAGCAAGATCTTAGAGTGTTTGCAAGAGGTCAGCTAAAGAGAAGCTCTTCACCAGGAAAGGAGATGGAGCACCAGTCCTCACCTGTGTGTTGGGTACTCCTTGAAAGAGAGGGACAGGATTTGGACTCCTGCACTGACAAGGACATTTAAAAACCAAAGGAGATTTACTAACAGTCTTACCTAAATTAGGAAAGTATTTGCCTACTTTTCTCCTAATTTTTCCTCCCCTATCTGATCCCAGTGAGGTTAGAAGGTGGAAGGGATTGGATCAAAGAAAAAGAAAAAAATGTCATACCCCACTACCCCCATTTCTCCACCAAAAGCTTATACCTGAACTTGGAGGTGTGGGGGGGTGGGGAGGTAGAAGGCAAGATATAAATGAAACAACATATTTAAATTGCACTAGTGATTTGATGTAAATTGGACTTGACTTTTTTTTTTACTTTTAATTGAGGGAAGTTTCAAACATATATTAAAGTAGAGTGAATAGCATTAATATAATAAACTCCTTTGCTCCTATCAGCTTCAGTAATTATCAATTTGTGGCCAATCTTGTTTCATTTATAGTCCTAACAGCTCCCTATCTCCTGGATTATTTTGAAGTAAATCCAAGACAGCATACCATTCCACTTGGTAAAGTTTTCAGGTGTGTCTTTCTAAAATATAAAGACTCATTATTTAAGCATAACTACAGTATCATTATGACATCTAAATATTTAACAATAATTCCTTAATAGCATCAAATATCCAGGTTTTTGGTTTCATTTGTTTCATAATATTTTTATAGTAAGTTTGCTTGAATTAGGATCCAAGTCCATATATTGCATTGGTTTATTGGTGTTTATACTAGTTTCCAAGATCTACCATAACAAAGTGCCACAAACTGTGTGGCTTAAAACAACAGAAATGTATGCTTTCACAGTTCTAGAGGCTAAAAGTCTGAATTCAAGGTGTTAGCAGGGCCATGCTCCTTCTGAAGCCTAAGAAAGGATACTTCCTTGTCTCTTCCAGCTTGTAATAGCCCCAGGCATTTCTTGGCTTGGGGCAGGTTAACTTCAATCTCTGCTCCATCTTCATGTGGTCATCTTCCCTTTGTGTGTCTCTGTCTTCTTATCTCTTCTCTTCTTCATCTCAACTTGACTGCACCTGCCAACACCCTTTATTTCCAAATAAAGTCACATTCATAGGCACCAGGGGCTAGGATATCAACATATCTTTTTTTTTGTGGGTGGAGTGGGGGAGGGATGGACAAAATTCTACCCATATCAGTCTTTTAAGATGTCTTTAATCTATTGGCTTCCCATCCCTCTTTTTCTCCCTTGAAATTTATCTGTTAAAGATACTGGGTCATATGTTCCCCAGAACTTCTCACATTCTTAACTTTCCTGGGCATTCTCATAGTGTCATTTAGCATATTTCTCTAAAATCTAGTAGTTAGATCTACAGGCCTGATCTGCATCAGGTTTGATTTTTCCTAAGCAAAGCAGTATTGATTGGAGGTGATGTATACTTCCATCAGGAGGCACGTAATGTCTAGTTTGTACTGGACTTTTCATTACTGGAAAATAAGATTTTTAATATGTGAAAGTGACTAGAAGTTTGTGGGATCTGCCTGTGATGCCACCCAGAGGCGAGGAAGGAAGTTCTTCTAATATGAGGTATTTGAGAGAAGTTGTACAAAAAGAAATGTTGTTTCTTATAATAATCAAAGGCTCTTCTGCCAGTATGCTTAGGTTTGAATCCAAGCTCTGTTATTTGCTATTTGTGTGATTTCAGGCAAGTAATTTGACCTCTTTGTACCTCAGTGTCTTGTCTATGAGATGGAGATAATTATGATGTTATTGGGAAGACTGAGTTATTAATATAAGGGAAAACATTTAATACAGTGCCCAGCACATATTAAGTATTATATTGTTTGCCATTATTATAATATTAGTGGTGGTTAACATTATTAATTGTTAGCATGCCTGATGTTAGTAGGTTCACAAATACTGGCTGCTTGTATAAAGTTTTAAAAATAAAGTTTCATATAAAATGATACTGGTGGCCTCAATAGGATCCAGGGTAACTTATATCCATCAAATCTACCCTTTGGCAAAATAATGAGATAGGAAAGGGTTGGAGAAGTTTATTGTTTTACCTTCTCATCTTCCTTCCTTCCCCTTTCTTCCTTCCTCCTATATCTTTTCTAATCACTAATATTCTTGTACAGGGCTTAAAGTATAGTGCAAAAGTTGTCTGGCCGCATTGGGCCATGTTCTCGCCTAAGCATGAGTAGCCTCAGGGAAATCCAGGCATCTCTAGTCTTTGTCCTCATCTGCAAAATGACAGAGTGGAATAATTTCCATTTTAAAAGTTAAATGTTTCCTGCCTAATCAGAAAGCATGTGGCAGATCCTTACTCTGAATAAACTTGTTGTGGTTCAGAAAACCTGAGTAGTCCTTATCCCTTCCCCACTAGAATCTATCTGGCTCTTCCCCATTCCTGAAAAATTCTCTACACTTTTTCCAGGATGGCTCAGATCTCTACTTCAGATTGGTAGCAAACCAAAGAGATGGGAAGAGGAGGGGCTAAATATCCCACACAATGATCTAGTCTGAGTTCTAAAAGGTGATTTCTAAAGCCTTTTAATTAAATTTATTTAGCAAACACCTATACTGAATTAATTTTTTTCCAAGCATGGTTCAAAGTACTTTATAAATATTAACATTAACTAATTTAATTTTTCACTGAAGTGGAGAATAAGGACACACCTGGAAATCCCAGGGCCCCACCCACC
>VBSM01001681.1:500546-518564 GCA_008086735.1 Cheirogaleus medius
AACCGTAATATTTGTACCCCCATAATATGCTGAAATAAAAATAAATAAAAAAAAACTAATTTAATTTTTACAACTACCCTGCGAGTAGGCACTAATTAATATTACTCTTATTTTACAGATGTGAGAACTGAAATACATAGATTTTAACTTGCCCAAAGTCACACAACCAAGATCAAAGTATATATCTTTAAGAAGCAGTTAAAAACATCTCAAAAAAAAATTTAACTCATTAATAAGGGGACCAGTAGGATGATAAAGGTAGTTCAAAGAGCATTTGAAGAGAAGATGTTTATGTAATTAGTTGGGAAAGACATAATAAGTTGCTAAATTAGAGATAAAACTGGTTGATGTCTGATAGGGCAATAAAACTCTAAACTTTGGAGTTATCTTCTCTATCAGACAGAAATTATTTGCATCTCTACTGACAAAAATCTGTAAGTTAACATATAACCACAGAGAGACTGGGCCTTAAAAAATAGTAACTCAAACAATGGTTATTCACCTAGAGAATTCAAATCAGAACCACCACCACATTATGTTGTATCTCTAATCACAGGACTCCACTCCTCCCAATTAAGTATTGACCAATAGGAATTGCATGATATGAAACACAACACAATTTTGCTTTTATAATGTAAATAGTGTAAAAGTACATCCATCTTCAAAGGCCTGTATTTGGAAGAAACTCATTTCTTCTGGGAGTTTTCCTTCTGCTCCATTGGGTGCAGGAAGGCAGGAGGGAGGTGTGAAAATTTGTTCCTGGGAAGATTAAACATAGATTCCTTCAGAGCTCCGATGGAAGTGGAGGCTGATTGTCTCAGAAGAGGAACTGGGGACAGGGAATCTGCAGATGTATATAAGAGTTCCCCACGTCTTTGCCTACTGGAGTCATCTTTCTTCATTGAGAGAAATGAGCACTGACCTTAAGTTTCTTAAAAATATTTATTGTGTTTATCTAAAAACATTATACAACAAATTCATAAATACTAAGCAAAAAGCATCTTGTTGGATGAGGCCTGGAGTGGTATATAGAGAATTGTGTATAAAAAACTGTGAATTATTTATTTCCAAGAAAAACAGATCCACTGAGTATCTTTCAATGTGCTACATTCCCAAGAGATTTTTTCAAAACCCAGACTCCTTGGTGATCTGTCCCTTATCAGCTTAGATGTTTAATTCCTGTTGCCCTTTTATTGATTCTGGCCATGTGTTATCTGAGTAAGAGTAGGTTTCTGTCAATTTCCACTCACTCATTATCACTGGGACTATATTAAAGATCTTTCATTTCTGTGAGTCTGTTTGGTACCTTCCCCCAAACTCATAGAATAATTACCCCTCCTGTGCCTTCTCTGTTGCTAACACAGAAAGGTATGTGTTCTCTATCTCAGAAGGGGGGTAAATGACCACTGCTCTTTACTGCATCTTCCGGGACCCTTGGTTTCCTATTATAATATGATTTTGTGAATGTTTCCTGACAGACGTGCAAATAGGCTGAAAGATCACTCTACCAGTTTGCAAAAACCTAGAATCCAAGGATATGGAAGAAATTAAGGTTAACTTAAGAGGAAGAAAAAATAATGGTAGGTAAGGAAAGGATTTGAGAAAAAAAATGGAAAGGATGGAAAACTGTATTCATTGCACAAGTTATAGCCCCCTAAGCAAAAGCATGGAAAGGGTTTCTTTTCCCTGGTAAACAGGTAGCAGGGGTATACCCACGCTGTTTGTGAAGAATAAGCGAGGTGTGAACGTGAGCCATTCCTCTTGCCCTGACTTTGGTTACTTCTTTACTTATTTCATTCATTTTTCATTTATTAATTCATCACATACTGGACATCTGAGTACAGTGCTAAGTTTGGAATATAGTGATGAAGAAGACATGACTCCTGTCCTCATAGAGCTCACAGGTTGCTTTTTATCATTGTGTTTTCCAGTTTGTGTATGCGTGGCAGAAAAGAAATTATCTAAGAATTGTTCAGCAAATCCTACCATTAGGATAGGTAATTTAAGAGAAGTGTATATATACATATATATAAAAATATGTGTTTATAAATATATTGTTTTATGAAGTCATAACCCTGAAATTATCTTTTATTGAATTATTCTATCAGTTTGTTCCCCATCAATTCATTCTATTAATCTCCTGCAATATGACCACTGAAAAGTCATGACTAATCTCCTAGTTATGAAGTGCATTGGCCTTTTTCCAGGCGTCATTGTCCTTGACTTCTCTGAGCATTTGATAGTGTTGAATACTCCTGTCTTCTGTAATGTTTTTTTCTCCCTTGCTGGCATTGTTCTATCCTGGTTAGGAACATGGACTTTAGCATTTCGCCAGACTCACTTCAAACTCTTGTTCTGCCATTTTCTGACCTTATGATGTAGGAAGTAATCACTACAGCTCGGTGCCTCAGTTTGCTCATCCATAAAGTGGGAATAACAATATCTCCCTATCTAACAAACTTTCAGAGGGTGAAAATTAAATGAGATAACATATGTGAAATAATGTAGTGAGCCCTCTTGCTCAACCCTTTTTTCTTCCCTTCAGATATATCCTGCGTCCCAGTACCTGAATTTGAGCCTCTGCCATTCAGTCAACACCCTCTCTTTTGCAACTCTTACTTTCCTGCGCCTTTATTTGCCCCCACTAGGTGAATGAGAATGACTTTCCAATCATTATCTCTAGTTCTGACCACTAACCTAAGTGACAGTCCCACTTGACTACCCTACCCAGAATGCTCAATATCAAAGGTAAGGACAAAATCCTCATATTTCAGAAATACACTAGGATAGCATAGTGGTCCACTCCCACTGTATGATGGCAGAAGAGGTAAAATCAGGCTGGGTAGGATGGGCTAAAGACAGTTCTCAATTGCTCAGACAAGCCCTGGATGATGCATGCTGTCCCATTGTCCTGTCCAATGAGCACTCCCTTTCACTCTCAATAGGTCTCAGTTAGGAGAGTAAATTAGATGGTCACCTTAGTTAAGGCCAGAGTATAGATCGCTGGTCGAGTTACTCCATCATTTACTTGCTTAGTCATTGTGTCTTTTATTCAACAAATGTTTCCTTTGAGTCAGGTCCTGGGGCCAGAATACTAGATGACATGTGATCCCCACTTAAGAAGTCTGCAGCCTAGTGTATGGGACACATAGTACGTCAATGATTACAGATCAGTGTCATCAGCGCTGTGATGGTGTGAACTCAAGATGCCACAGGAATGCAAAGAGAGAGAGAGAGAGAAAGAGAGAGAGAGAGAGAGAGAGAGAGAGAGAGAGAGAGAGAGAGAAACAGCCTGAGGATTAAAGGGGAGGTGTCAGAGGCTTTCCAGAAGAGGTGCCAGGAAAACACTGGCATTATGAGGTTTATGAGGTTAATATACAGTATTAATGTAAAGGTTTAGGGAGGAGAAGATGGGGAAATAATTTGAACATTTACAAAGAATGGAGTTTTGCCTACATCACACCTCAAGCTGCAGAAAATCCGTTAGCAAAAAGAAAAAAATTCCAGCACTTCGGGTGTTCCCTCCACAAGGCTCTTCAAATCCTCCTGCTTGATATCAATGCCCCAGAGTACTCCATCATAAAGAGAAGTTTAAATATGTCCTTCTAATTAAGACATAATTTCCACACCATTTGGAATTTTCTGTTAACTTGTTAATGTAGTTTATCATTTAAGGTATTTTATTTTGCTGATTTCCTCTTCAGGGAGAATAGGTGCAGCAAAATGTCTGTAGCAGTCCCTGGTAATGGCTGGGGTAAAGAGTTAGAGTTTTGTGTCCAAATTAGCCACTGTCTCACACGTGGTTAGGACCACATGGACTGGCACATTGGAGGCCATTTGTCTGTACCACTCCACAGCTTCTACACCGTCCCTCAGAGAGGCCTTCCTCCAGCTGTTGCCAGCCACAAAGAAGCTTAGGGAACATTTGAGAAGTAAAAGCCCAGTTCAAGTGGGGATATGTATAACTCCTTGCTTCCAGTAGGCATGTAGTTTCCCTGACTATGCCATTTTGTGGAGTTTTGAATTTATTGCTTTTACCAGACAGAGACCTTGATGTCATATAAAACCTGGGCTAACTTGAGCAAGCAAAAAATGAATTCATTGGAAGGATACTAGGTAGATCACAAAATGTACAGGAGGGCTATGGAACTACACTTGAAGAATTGGTAACCAGGGCTACACTGTAAAGTCTGCTAAGGACACCACTCTGGTACTGCTGCTAGCAGCCAGCTACCTTTGTGGCATTGGATTGCCATTCCTAGAAGCTCACCCTGTGTTTCTGGACACTGGGTACTCTCCAGGCCCCCTGTGCCTGTATAGCACTCACTGTCAACTCAGTTTAGGCAGAATTATTGGATTAGCTGAGCCTGGATTGCCTAGGCGGTAGCTGCAGGCAGCTGGTAGAGAAAAATTCTTTCTTCGCTTGGTGTCTGTCTATCACTGTCTTGGGATTCCCCCCAAAAGAAGGCTATTTGGATGCAGCAGGGAAAAAAAAGAGAGATAGAGACAATCCTAGATGTATTATAGACCTAAATATGAAAGATAGGACAATAAGGCTGCTTAGAAGACAACTTGCAAAAGTTATCTTTATGACCTTGGGTAGATAAAATTTTCTAAATAGGACACAACAAGCAGTAAGCATAAAAATAGATTGATATGTTGGATTTCAATAAAATTAAGAACATCAGTTCACTAGAAAAAAATTATAATGAAACTGAAAAGACAAGCCACAAAGTAGAAGTAGAAGACATTTGATTTATGTGCCATGGGTAGCTATAGCTATATCTGTATCTATCTATATGGCATATATTATATAAAGACTATAACATGCATACAAAACAAGAAAAGGAGAGACAAACTAATGTTTTTAATAGACAAAAACTTGAACAGGTACTTCACAAAAGAGGATATTCAAATGGCCAGTAACATAAAAAGATGCTCGGCCGGGCGCGGTGGCTCACGCCTGTAATCCTAGCACTCTGGGAGGCCGAGTTGGGCGGATCATTTGAGCTCAGGAGTTCGAAACCAGCCTGAGCAAGAGTGAGACCCCATCTCTACTAAAAAAAATAGAAAGAAATTAATTGGCCAACTAAAATATAGAAAAAATTAGCCGGGCATGGTGGCGCATGCCTGTAGTCCCAGCTACTTGGGAGGCTGAGGCAGAAGGATCGCCTGAGCCCAGGAGTTTGAGGTTGCTGTGAGTGAGGCTGACGCCACGGCACTCTAGCCGGGGCAACAGAGTGAGACTCTGTCTCAAAAAAAAAAAAAAAAAAAAAAAAAACATAAAAAGATGCTCAACCTCATTGGTCATAAGAGAAATGCTGATTAAAGCCATAATGAGATACCTCCATGCATATCAGAACAGCTACAATGAAAAAGACTGACAATAGTAAGTGTTGGTGAGGATGTTGAGCAACTGGGACACTTTTATGTTGCTGATGGGATGCATACAGCCATGTTGAAAAATAGTTTGGGAGAATCTACTAACACACATTGGGTATATAAGCAATGTGTGCAGATGTCCATCAAAAGAGAGGTACATGAATGATGAGAGCTGCTTTATTCATAATAGCTCTGAACTGGAAACAAGCCTTACCATCCACTAACAAATCAGAACAGTAAATTTTGTTATATTCAGGCAATGGAATACTAGCTGGCAACAGTTACACACACAGTATGAGTTAATCTCACAGATATAATAGAACAAAAGAAGCCCAAAACAAGAGAGTATATACTGTATGATTTCAGCTATATGATGTTCAAATTAAGCAAAACTAATTATAGTGATGGAGGTCAGAATAGTGGCAACCTTTGGGGTATTGACTGGGAGGGGCCTAAGGGAACTTTCTATTTCTATATTCTCTATCTTGAGCTGTGCACTTACGATTTGTGAACTTTGCATTATGTTTGTTATACTTCAATAAAAATGTTTTTAAAAAATTGCTCATAAAAATGGCAAGTGCTCTGTTTGCTTGGGTTTCATTAAATATATCCACAAGGTAATGATTAAAATGGGACAGAAAAACTTATGATGAAAATAGATAGTTTCTTGTCTCACCCCGCCTTATTTCTAAAGTATTAATCACCAGATTTAATTTTAAAAATAATTTCTTCTTTTAATTCTTCTGATATAACTATAAATAATATGTTTATACTTCAATTTCTTGATTTATATCCTTTAGACAAGCTATATGGATTTTTTACTATGAATAAAAGATTTGGGTCACATACACAATTTTCTCCTTCTCTCCTGTCAATATTTTACACATATATTTTTATTACTATCTGTTTTGTATTACAATTTTAAATAATATACATTAACTGTTATCTCTTATCCTGTCAACACTGGATACTATCTCTCTGCTAACCACTTTATAAGATAAGGATAACAGCAGCCATACACTTTCTTTCACACTTTCTCCCCAATTCTACCTCCTTTCATCAGCTCACTTTTTCTTTTTCATTGTTAAGGTTGCTAACAAAATTTACATTTTGTCCTGCAGTGACATACAAGCCTTCTGTTCTTTGTTCATAGATTAACTCTAAAACATTAAGCAATAAACATTATTAATATTATTACTACATAAGTATTGAACTTTGATGAGCCAAGTAGTGAGCTAGCATTTTATTTCCTTCTCCATGGAAAATAAAGTGCAATGATCATTCTGTGCAGTGATCACTGAACTATTAGAGCAAGGATGCTTCTAGCATTAAGGTAAAAGCAAATGATTACACCCTATCAATTGCTTTAAAACATGCTTCTTCATTCTGAAACCTATAAGTTAAAAAGACGCTATGTCCCTTTCTATATCCAATAAACAATGGTGGAATGCAAATAAGAAACAAAAATACAGCTTCCATTCAGTAAGGGAAAATCTGGAGACATATGTTGCATGGGACCCATCTCCTGGGGTTGAGGAATGTTCCTGATTCTGCTCCCAGGGAGGAGCTCCCCATCCCTTGTTCTCTGAGATTCTTTTCCTCTGTCCTTGGCCACATTGGAAGTGGGCATTGAAGAATATGTCCTCCTTAGCATCTTAGCAGCTTTCTCATCTCACTTTCTTCCCAGAGAATACTGAAAGTCCAAGGGTGGATTTGGGGCTTTAGCACATTTTTGGGAAAGGGGAAATAAATACATCATTCTTAAAAACTTAGCCAGTTTCCTACTTATTTGGTTCTAGTTAGCATTGTATGCCAATGCCTACATCTACAATAGCTTTTACAATGTGTTTTCTCCCTCCCATTCCTCACCACTCCCCTCTTTCCTTATCTCTCAATTTAAATGTGGGTAGCTTAAATCTATCAGGCTTAGGTGGGGAAATCATACTCTTATCCTCTTCTCTCTGAGTCATTTTGACCAACTGAAAGTCTTTGCTGGTATCACCATCTTAGTTGGGTCTTTATTCTGAGATATAATCCATTCAGAGGTTAATGGGTGAGGCAACCATAATTTTAAAGTTGCTTTTCTTTATCATGCTGCCTGTTCTCCTCTGCCTGGAGGTTCTTGTCTATCTTTCTATTTGTTCCCACAGGAATGCTGATTGGTATCTCTGAATGTGGTATAGTATGGTAGGTCATTTCTGCTTCATTTTAGGGAATTCCCTAGCATCCCAAGAGGATTTACAAGTCAAGAACTTTATCAGAACATTATTTAAAAATACTCGGAATTCTGCACTCAGAGCAGTAAAACCCATGGAGATGATACATAGGATTCGTGTTTAGGGTCATAGTTACAGTAAGATTGCCACCTCTGAGGTAGAGCCTGTTTCTTGGGTTTTTAGCAGGACCCCTGGCTGCCCATTGACCTTTTTTTTTCTTATTTCAAGAAAATATGAGAGTACAAACATTTTGGTTGCATTTTATATCTTTGCCTCTCCCTAGCAAGGGTTAGAGGTATGCTCTTCCCCTCCACAATGCTCACCACATCCCTCAGATGTGGGTCTACACCCCCAATCCCCGAATCCCTGGAGAACACCACAACCATTTGAGCACCATAATGTTAATCAGTCAGTACCAATTTGATGGTGAGTATATGTGGAGCCCATTCTTCCAATCTAGTGTCTCCTCACTTCAGATAATGGGCTCAAGCTCAATCCAGGAAAATATAAGTAGTGCTAGCTCACCATCATTTCTTAGAATTGAGTAATATTCCATTGTAAACATATACCAAATTTTAATAATCCACTCATGAATTGACGGGCACTTGGGTTGTTTCCATGTCCTTGCAATAGTGAATTGTGCTGCCATAAACACTGTGGTGCAGATGTCTTTATTATAGAATGTCTTAGGCTCTTTTGGGTAGATGCCTAATAATGCTATTGCTGGATCGGATGGTATTTCTATTTTTAGCTCTTTTAGGTATCTCCAAATTCTTTTCCACAAAAGTTACACTAATTTGCAGTCCCACCAGCAGTGTAAGAGTGTTCCTGTCTCTCCACATCCTCGCCAGCATTTGTTGTTTTGGGATTTTTTGATAGAGGCCAATCTCACTGGGGTAGGTGATATCTCATTGTGGTTTTGATTTGCATTTCTCTAATGATTAGAGATGTTGAGCATTTTTTTTATATGTTTGCTGGCCATTATTCTGTCTTCTTTGGAAAAGTTTCTGTTCATTTCCGTTGTCCATTTCTTGACGGGGTTGTTTGATTTTTTCTTGTTAATTCTTTTGAGTTCTAGACAGATTCTTGTTATCAGACCTTTATTGGAGTGTAGAAAGCAAATATTTTCTCCCATTCTGTAAATTTGGGGCAGGCAACGAGGCAGAAGGGTTAAAGATAGGTCCATAAGCTGAAGGGCAGCTTGGCACACTGGTGGTCTAACACAATGCTGTAAGAGAGAAAAGACAGTGTGATACAATGGTTCTGTACCAGGAATGACATATCAGAGATGACTGTGGAATTTGTAAGTTCTTGACACTTAAAAGAAACCCATTATTTGGGGATAGTCTGTTTAGGGTCCATGGTAGTTTCTAAGATAACCAGAGATTGGATGGGGTGGGGTAGTATTTGTCAAGGGGGTGCATCACAATAATCTTCTCTCTACTGGGGAATTAGTGGGAGGGAATTTGCCCTCCTGTGGGACACTGCCTTTTAAACCCAAGACAGAATTTATAGTCAGTATCCAAATGGGACTCAAACAGAATTTTGCCACTCCCCAGCCAGACATAGGGAAGAAGGGCAGAGAGTAAGAGGCAGTTATGGGATTAGCTGTTCTTTGAAGAGGGGAGGCAGCGGTGACCCCTTAAGTTGGGTGGATGGCAGATTCCCTTGTGTGGACCTGCATTCAGAGGGAGTAGTATTTGAACCTATAGCACATGGCCAGTGCTTCTCTGATGAGGAAAAGAGTATTGCTGAGGATCAGATGAGAGTTATCTCTGAGCAGGGGCTGGTCTACCCTCCAAGGGAGAGAAACAAGTGTCAGCTCTCCATGAGGGTGCCGGGAAATCCACCAGCATCCCAGGGGTGTGTACTGGCATGGTGTCTGGACTCAGACATGCTGTCTCTCCTTACACACTTAGCACCAGTGAGAGGGGGCATGTGTTGGCCCCCTTGGTAAAGGACTCAGAGTGTGGATGGGATTGCCATTGTCGGAACAGCAGAGAGGAAAAGAGTGAGTGATGGCCTGGGTTCCGATTCCAGCAACAGAACTTGCTAGTTTTGTGGCGCTGGGCAAGTGCAACTTAGGCCTTCTCAGCTTCATTTTCTTTACCAGTAAAAAGCAGATAATAATAGTACCCAAATCCTATGGATGTTGTGAAGATTAAATGAGGTAATAAATGCAAAGTTCTTGGTACAATGCCTAGCATATAGTTAGTGTGAATTAAATGTCAGCTGTTATTAATATTTCTCCCCCTATCTCCTGGAGCTGTGTGTGTCCTAGCTAAAGCAATGAAAGGGGCTCTTTGTAATTCAGTTTAAGGCTGAGGAGACAGTTACTCTCTTGTATACTAAGGCAGGTTGAGATGTCTTATGTGCCACTGGCTCACTAAGATAGCCTCTCTCCATTCCTCTCTCCCACTCCCCTACCTGGCAGAGGGACTGGGAGGCTCAGAGAGTGGCTGACAACCCTTTCTGGGGTCTGTGACACGATTGGAGCTGGGAACTGGATGGGGGGTTGAAGAAGGGGCTAAAGACTGGCAGACTATGGGAAGGGAAAGTGATCCAAGGACAGGATTCATAAATATTCCTTGACATCTGAAGGGGTGGCCACCATGCCTGCAGAGAGGCCCTGAGCCTGTGAAGGGCACACTGAAGCAGCCTGCCTCTACCAGGGATAGTACTCAGAGGACCAGTACTCAGAGGAATAGTACTCAGAGGAATAGTACTCAGAAGCAGCCTGCCTCTACCAGGGATAGTACTCAGAGGAATAGTACTCAGAGGAATAGTACTCAGAAGCAGTCTGCCTCTACCAAGATAGTCCCCAGGTTCTGTCACCCTGGGCTCTCAGAATGCAGTGAGATGTATAACCCGTACTGAAGTAGATCACCGATGGGACATTGTTGTGTCCATTATAAGGAAATGCTGGCGTGGTGTGGAGCAAGTGGCTGCTCATCTTCCTCAGATTCCTCTCACCACTTACCAGGATTTCTCTCTGATGGAAGAAAGATTGCAAAGAACCTGTATAGGCCAACGTAATACCTATTCAGGTATTGGATGTACCACCACTTCCTCCCACACTAAGAGGGATACTGACTGAATTAACACAGGGAAAAGTGCAATTTAGAGAATATAAGAGGGAATGGGGGCAGAGAAGGGATGCTGCAGATAAGTGGGCAGTCACTCAGGAAAGGGCAGAGAGGAGAGGCAAGGGCAAGCAGGAGTGAAATGGTGGGTAGGTGAGGGAATCGCACTGTCTGCCCGGGAGCATAGGGATGCATTCTCTCTGTGAGTTTCCTGCCAGTTGGGATTGGGCACACATGTTAGTTTCAGGGCTTGATTTCTGTAGCAGCTCAGCTGCCTGGGAGCTTCCTGGAACTACCACTGGCATTTATTTTCTCCGAGCCCTGTGTTTAAGGCGTGATGAAAAACAACCTAATGGCCCAAGCACAACTGCCCCATATGAGAGACCATTAAGATAAAGTCCCACGTAAGTGGCCTTAATAAAAGAAATTTATCACAGGACATGGAGAGGAAGGTGTCTTTATTCACTAAGTGAATAGCACCAGGCATTGTCAATGTAGCTTTTCAAGGCTCAGAAATTATCATTCATTCTCCAAATTACCAACCGCACAAAAATTACTAAATGGTGCGTTATCACTCCCTCTCAGCGAGAGAATGTCTTTGTTTAACGTTTGATTACAAATGGCTTCCATGCGATTATCATCAATAAATCACAGGTAAGTGTATCATGGCTGGGACCGATGCGGAAAGACTTTCTGAGCTACTGGGAGAAGGAAAAACAAAAAGCATGCGATGGCAAACACTTCTGAAAGTGCCGGACTTTTAGGACTTATTTTGTTGGGACTTGTGGGTATACCTCAGAAGCAGAGTGTTGACTGCGACCCTTAAAGGAGCTGGGAAGTTCTGTAGTGATCTGATGATGTGCCTTCAGCCCCATTTGTGTGTGAGAAAGTGTATGAGAAAAAGAGGGCATGAAACAGGTGAAGGGCATCAGTGTGTGCAGTAGTGAAGGGACTTGTCAGTGTGAGACAACAGGTGGAGCAGAGATCCAAGAAGGAGAGAAGGAGAAAGGATGGGAGGAGGAGGGGACAGAAGAAGACAAAGTGGGGGCGGGAGATGGACAAAGAGAGGGGAAGAAAGGGGAAAAGTTGGAACACTCCCTGTCCCTGACCTAGCTCTGTTGGCCCCAAGGCACTTGCCAGAGCCCTCCCGACAATTCTCATGCCTAATTCCTGTTACTGGCCCTCAGCTGTTCCTGCTTTTCTCCTTGACTTGGCACTTCCCATCACTAGATGTGCTTTGGGAATGTGTTTGTGTCTCCTCCACTTTCAGAATCTCCTTTATGGTTTTTTTTTTCTTTTACAGTGATTTCCAGCCTTCTCTCCCTCATGCCCACACCTTATGGCATATTTTTCTTAACTCTTCAGCCATCTCTGCAGCTTTAGATAAAACACTGTTCTACAGCCTGGCCCCAACGAACCCCAGAGGTCAGTATAATGCATAAAGAGTGGCCAGTGGAACTGACTGTGAGGTTGATTTGGTTGTAAATTTAATTCCATGACACCTCCAGGTGAGCAGAAGGCATTCTTGTCTGAAGAATGTGATAATGCAGTTGGACAAACAGCTCTCCAGGTATCAGGTAAACAATAGTGCCAATAACCAGACAACAGAGGTTTTGAGAAGCCTGCTGTGGGTTTAGGG
Organism: Cheirogaleus medius; assembly: GCA_008086735.1. NCBI lineage: Eukaryota > Metazoa > Chordata > Mammalia > Primates > Cheirogaleidae > Cheirogaleus > Cheirogaleus medius. The sequence goes on from VBSM01001681.1 coordinate 512,867, forward strand.
ATACAGAGAAAGATAAAGCATGGCTTGCTCTCAGCTGACATCCTAGGAAGAGAATACAGTTTGAGCAAAGGCACTGAGGAGACAGCATGAATGGAGCAGAGGGCTCTCCAGTGGGAAGTTGTGAGAAATGTATCAATAAGGATCGGTAGAGAGATTGGGACACAATTTCAGGAGACCTCAAAGGAGAAATTCAGAAGTTTGGATCTGATTACATAGGTCACTAAGAATCTTTGAGAAGAGAGAACTTAAAGCATTGAAATTATGATCACTAATGTAAGGAAGGAGAGAGATTAGAGGGTGATCTTCCTATTCCTTGGTCCATTATGTCATTCATTTCTTCATTCATTCATTCTTTTCAGCAGGTATTTATTGAGGACCAACTATGCCCCAGGCACCGTAAAGGGCACTTCATGGTGAAGTAAAGAGACAGGTCTTATCCTCATGAAGCTTATGCTCCCATAAAGAGAAAAATAAACAAACAAGGTAATTACAATTTACAATAAGTGCTATGGATAAAATAAACAGGATACAGCTATAGAGAGTAACTGGTGTGTGGAGAGCTGCTAATACTCTGGTTAGGGTGTCATACAGGTAGTTTCTAGCAATAATCCAGAGAAGTGATGATGGTTTAGACCCAAGGTCGACAGAGTGACTTAAGTGTCAATAGGCTATCTTGGAGGCAGAATTGAAAATCAATTGAAAGGTAATGAAATGGTATGAATCCTTTACTTTCTGGCCTGGATTTGCTTACAGTGCCTCCAACTGAAGTGCACACTTGGCCAGTGCTTTCTCCCCAGGTCCTCCAGATCTTCTTGGAGCAGGTGCAGTCCCTCATGGTCTCCCAGCACAGGTATTTAACAGGAGGGCTTTGCCCTGGTTCAGTGGTGCCTGCTGTCCTTGTGGCTCTGCATTTTAAATGCATGGCTCCCAGGCCTGGTTCAGACTGTGCTGCAAATACTACCGACTAGGACACTGGTTAAGGTGAGACAATTATTTTCCCAAAGTAGCAAAATATAGGTACCAATAAATAAGTCACACTCTGTCCATTTGCCACAAACATTTATTGTAACCCTCTGTTTCTATTTATGAAAATTTGCCAAAGTATTATTAAACTTTCTAAATTATTTCAGAGATTTTTTTTATAATGAATTATTAAATAGCCACATATTAAAGTTACGTGTGGCCTAAACTCTCTGGGAAGTCTTGAGGATTTGAATTTGATGCATGTTTACGAGAGAGACGAAGGACTGAGAGAGAGAAAGATGGAGTGGGAGATCCAAGACCTTGCAAAGAGGGAAAGAAGGAAAGAACCAGGCTGTGAAAGAGAGACAAATGGCAGTAGAGAACTAAATGGCACAGAAGGGTGGGGGCGGAGGGAAGAGAGATCAAGAGAGAGACAGAGCCAAGAATGAGAAGGAGGGGTGGGCAGCAGGCCTGCTGCCTGTGAAGGGGACAGTGTGGAGATTAAGATCTCTATCGGAGCTTGTGGCTGGAGCGATTACAGTGTATTAGGGTCCTGTCAGTGTTGACAAACACTGCCCCAATTAGGAATTAGTTCCACAAGGCATCAGATAGCAGGGCTGCTGTTGACCTGTAAATAGGCTGGCCCTCCCTTCCCTCTCTTTTATTCAAATAGGCGCAGCTGTTTCCTAGACTAGCCCAGGGAAGCTCAGCCCTCCATGACACTTCCTACAGCAGCCACCAGGGAAAGCAGTGGACGCCAATCACCTGGTGTTCCGATTTGTTTTTAAACACCATTATGCACATATTTTTCCTAAAAATGCATGTTCAACAATCACAAGAGTTCATTCGCCCCACACTTCATCCGGCATCAGTCCCTAAGCACATCATTGTATCCTTGTTTCAAGGATGCATAAGTACTACTGTCCAGGGGAGGTGCCCATTTCATGGCAAACAGACGGTAAGCAATTTAAAAGCACACACTGCAGACTCACTTCTCCCTTCTCAAACCTGTGGAAATGATAGAAAAGAGGTACAGTACTTAGGGGAAAACTATTTACAACCAGAGTGGAAAATAAGAGGCATTTTTGATGCATTCAAAACTTTAGGGAATCCCAGAGAGATGCGAAGCAGATGGATCCAGACAGAAGCAGCAAATGTGTGCGGAAGAGTATCGCTGCAAAGGGCGTGGCTGTGGGGAGCGAGCCTCAGGCAGCAGATCCTGGGCGGAAGGGCCTACTGGGGCAGCTAACACAGGGGCTAACTAGGGCGGGAGCTTCACTTGGTAGGAGAATATGTCCTCAACTTTCTCATCTGTCAAGGCAGGTGACAAGACACAGATGGGGGAGGACCGGCTTTTGATCAGAGAGAAAGGATGGGGCCTCAGGAGGCTGATGCTACCAAGAGAACTGAATATTTAGGAATCCAACTCCCGGCTCACACTGCCTCACGCATGTTCCGTGTCTCCCCAACAACCTTTGGAGATAGGATTTCACCCGTAGGCTAAAGGGAATTGCAGCTACAGAGATCAGCACACAACCAAGAGTCACTGAGTATTGAGGAAAGCCAAAACTACAAGAGAGATGCACCAAACTCAATAAGTTCATGGGCTGATACCAGGAAATTAGGGTAATTAAAAGCAAAAAGATCAAGACATTGGAATAGCATAATTAATATCATTAGAGAGCCACAAAGGATACTGCATCCATAATAATCAACTAGAGATACTGGGAATTAAAATGTTTATTTTTGAAATAAAAATTCAATAGACAGTTTGAACAGCAGAATGGAAACGGTTGAAGAGCAAGTGAGTAAGCTCAAAGACCAAGCTAAGAAATTCTTCTAGAAAGCAAAATATGAAAGAAAAATGAAGACACATGGCACATCTGACAGGAATTGGGAGATAGGTCACTAGAAAGACTAGTTACCTCACAATAAAGCAAAAACAAATAGAAACACAAAGGTCAGTGAATAAATCTATAATCACAGTGAGAAACCTTAACTTATTGCACTCACAATAATGAGATGAAGCAGAAAAACATGAAATTAAGTGAAATGAATAAAAGGATGTAGAGAAGTTGACTAACATAATTAATAAGCTTCACTTACTTTAACAGAAAACATATTATTTTAAAAAAAACAGATCTTTCACAAAATTGGCCATGTTTTAGGTTATAGAAGAAATCTTGATAAATTCCAAAAGGCATAACTCATATGATCTTATTGATCACAAGGCAACAGAAGTATAAATTAATGCCCAAAGGAAAACTTTGTTCTTAAAAATTCTATTTCTGAATATCTTGGTAATTGAAAAGGAAGTAAAAAATGGTCATTATGAACTTTGAAAATGCACAAAGTTAAGAACACTTATCAAAATGTAGATTGGGCAGAGACAAAGGAAAATGCATGACATTATATGCATTTATTAGAACACAAATTAAGCTTTCAGCTTAAGAAACTAGAAAAATCATAACCAAATTACTCCAAATAAATTAGGAAAAAAGAATTAGTAAAAAGGCAAATACAAATTGTTGAATTATGAAGTAAAAAATAGAATAGAGAAATACAACCAAAAGCTGGTTCTTTGAAACTATGTATAAATATTTGGCAAGTACAAATGAGGGAAAAAGAGAGAATACACAAATAAACAACAAATTTAAAAAGGACATGGCTACAGATACAGGAGATACAATTTTAAAGTACAACTTCATCCCAATAACTTTAAAATGTAGACAAAATGAAAAATTCTTAGGAAAATATAAATCATAAAAATTTGCTTAGAAAATGAAAAACCTGACTAGAACAATAATCATAGAAGAAATTGAAGAAGTAATAAGACAATTATACTTCTAAAAGGGGCATGAGGTCTTGACAGGGTTAAGGATGTGTTTTACAAAACTTTTAAGGAACAGATAATTTTCATTTCATAGAAACTGTTGCAAAATAAAGGAAAGATCAGATGCAAAATTCTATTAGAAATACTTTTCCAATAAACACTTTGAAATAGTACATTACATGTTCTATTATGTTGATATGTCCAAGATATTGTTCAGCAAAATAGTTGCAGAAAAATGTGCATGACATTGTCTAACTTTGTGTATCCTTGTAAGTTTGTAAATTGCATATGAATTTCCAGAAGGCTACTCAAGAAAGAGTTAATAGCAGTTATTTCTGGGAAGCAGAAATGGAGTATGGGGGAAGGAGAAGTAGATGGTCATATTTACTTGTCACTTTACACCTTGTGTTCTGTTTGGAATTTTAAAAAAAAATCATGAATGTGTTTACTTTTAGAATTTTAAAAGAAAAACAGGTGGCTTCAATGAATCACTGATCTAGGATCTTATTTCCAGAACTTCTACAAGACTTGATCATTGTGAGGGCAAGTGTTACCCTGAAAGAGATTTGTTCTCTGGATCCCAAGGAGCAGAGTGGAGAATCCAAGGAGACAGATGTCATTTCACTGTGAGGAAAAACGTTCTTTACATTAGAGATATCCAAAGAGAAAATGAATCACCTTGGGAGGATTTTTTTCCTGTTCAGGAAGAAGTTGGATGAGTCCAGCAGAGAGTAGATATTTTAACATGGAGGTTCCAGCTTCTTTCCTTAAACCTGATTAGTTAGATCTTATAAAGGGAGCTAATCATTGTTCTGCACATTCGAAATTCTTCTCTACAAATACTAGTATATATGACTACGGAAAGGTGGCCTTACTAACAACCTATCTAACAGAGGAAAATAAACTAACAGAAAATAAGAGGAATAAACTCACAGCACATAATTGCCTCTTTAAAGAAAAAACTCACAATACAACTACTCCTTTGTTTTATTTAATTAAAACACTTGTGGCCTAACTTGTTATCTCTAAGAGTTTCATTTTCTCAGCCTTGAAGAACCTGAAGCAGACAGTAGGGCTGTGACTTCTCTGCCTCAGTTCCTCCCAGGACCAGATTCCAAGGACTCAGATAAGCCAGCCTCACAGAGAAAAGAAAAAATAAAGAACACCTGCAATAGCTTTACTGCCGCTTCTGTTATCAGTTTGCCAAAGCAGAGGGGAAAAAAAGCCATCTTTACCCTTTTTAAGCACCAAGCTGCTTCTCCTTGGGGCCCAACATTTCTACTCCTTCATTTGTATGCTGTGGCCACTCCCTCCTTCTCTCTTTTTCTCTTTCTTCCTCTCTTTCCTCTCTTTCTCTCTTTCTTTCTTTTTCTTTCTTTTCTTTCTTCTTTTCTTTCTCAAAAGGTAAAATGAACTTTCTTTCCTAAAACCAGTCTACTCCTGGTATGAGAAATCTTTCTGCAACCTGAGCTGTGAGCTCCTTGTGAGATCCCCACCCTTTCAACTACTCTGAGAAATTTAAAGTACAGCAAAACCAAAGATATATTATTTTTAGCATATTAATCAGTAAGAGCCATAATTCCTCATTTAGGTTAGTATTAACATGTTTTAAAAAAATGTTTACGTATTTATCATTACTTTAAAATCCTTGTAACAATTTTGTCCCGTTAGGTAAACAGGATAAATACTATCTCTGTTTCTCAGGAGAACAAACTGAGTAGGAGCAGTTAAGCTCACAAGTTCACACAGCCAGTTCTCACTAGTTTAGGGAAGGTGATCTCAATCGTGACTCTAAACTCAAGGTTCATGTGAATTGCATCATCAGTTTATAATATAAAAATCTTGGTTAGTGCCCATCAATACATGAGTGGATTAATAAAATGTGGTATACGTATACCATGG
>VBSM01001681.1:539843-569252 GCA_008086735.1 Cheirogaleus medius
AAATAAAAAAAAAAAGAAGAAGAGAAGGCAGAGATGCATAGGGAGAATGCTACCTGATAACAGAGGCAGAGACTGCGGTTATGCTGCCATAAGCCAAGGAGCACGTGGGGCTACTGGAACTGGAAGAATCCTCCGCTAGAGCCTTCAGAGGGAGCGTGGCCCTGCTGATGCCTTGATCTCCGACTTCCGGCCTCTAGAACTATAGGAAAATAAATTTCTGTTGTTTTAAAATACCCAATTTCTGGTATTTTGTTATGGCAAGCCAGGAAATATACACGCATATTCACACCTATGAATATAAGATGAAAAATATATCCATTGTCACACATGCAAGGGATGATGAGTACCAAATTCAGGATGGAGTTTTTAACTCTGGGGACAGAGGGAGGATAAGAATAGGTTCATAGAAGGCTAGAACTGTGTCTGTAATGTGTTATTTCTTTTTAAAAATAGCAAAATAAGGGTTTGACAGAACTTGGTAGTGGTTATAAGGTTTGTTATATTTTCCCCATATGTATAAAATAGTTTATAATATAAAAAACACCTAAGTCCTAAGCTGTATCTGGAGTATGTGAGTGTGGGGCACAATCTTTCCTGATGCCGGCGTGGATGAGAATTGCTGTTGGGAGGATGTGGGGGAGGCAGTTATTGGACGGAGTGGTTTGGCACCAATTAGTGGAGGCCGTGCAGTGACAGGGATGAAATGAGGTGGGTTATTCTCCAAGACGGCCATTGCCTTCAACACACATGCAGCCCAAGTGTGTGAAGATAGATCTTTCTCAAAAGAATTATCAGAAATTAATTTTTATTCATTACCTCAGGAGAGAGCCTGCCTCATTGTTGAGAAGTTCTTGTTAATAATAAAAACTTCTAATTATATAGTTCTTTAAAGTTTAAAATGTAATTAGAAACCAGTTAAAATATACTGAACTGAATTTTTTTTGCCTGCACCTTCACCTCTCAGTCCAGACTCTGTCTTCGTAAGCAGTACAGAGTAAATCCTTCTTTGCTATTACTTGGTCTCCCCTAGGTCTTCTCTCCTCAGCCTGAAAACTCTCTATTCACCTTCTCTTTACTGTGGCTCTCTTATTACCTGGTGCAGACTTTTAAAAATTATCGTGTCTTTCAAGATACATGTCCATCTTGAAACTAACACGGCTACAGGTGTGCTCAAATCCTCTCCATGTGCAACTCAGAAGCACAAAAGCTTTCCAGCTTACTTTCTGACTTAAAGGCTATCAACCAAGGTAAAGAACTAGGAGACTGAGGGGCAGTGCCATTGTTAAGTGCTCTAGCTCTCAAATCATACAGGCTCCGTGGCCTTGGGCAAGGTAGATCTTTCAATCATCGATTTCCCCATCTATAAAATGGAATAATGCTTAGCTAACAGAGGTACAGAGTACATTAAATAAGATATTATAAGTAAGGTGTCTGGGGTCTTGGAAGACATTGGTAAATGTTAGCCACTGTTATTATTTTATTGACTCCTAGTTCTACAGAATCGAGTGCTCTTGTAGTATTGGCAAAGCCCCTGTTAGCCCAAGAAGACAGTTATAGGCAAATTATCACAGAAAATCTTGGTTAACATGCTCCTTCCCTTTAAATAATGAGAGATTATGAATCTCTACTAGTGAATTTATCAATTAATTTCACCATTCAGAATGTCATTATAGAACAAAAATTTCTTATATTGAGGTCAATGATGAAATAGCATGATTTAGACCTTGTTTCTGTTTCCTTCCTTTGAATGATCTTACCAAGTGTTGGTTCCATACACAAATAACCATGCAGATATGAACACTGGGGAAAAGGACCTGTATCTTCTGGTTTTTGTGGGTCTTTCCTTAGTGACTCATCTTTTTGTCATCAATTTTTAAAAATATGAAAAAATCCAAGAAATACTCAGTACCCATTCTCTTTCACAAAATGATTCCAACCAGGATTTCACTTTGGTTCTAAAGCAAAGAATGTTTATTAATAGAAAGTGCACTTGTACCACATGGGAGATCTTTCTAAGGTAGGTACTTCCCAATGACTGTCCTATGTGGAGGCTACAATCTAGAGTGCATGATTTTCTAAAGCAGTCTCCTATCTGTATTGGGGGTGAAGATTCCTTATTCTGAATAATCTTGAAACAGTTTGTAATTTGAGACCAGCAGAACATATTGCAACTCCTAACCACTTTCAACATTTATCTGAAACTCAAAACCCCAACATTAAAACAGACCTTACAGTCTTAATTTACTTTTTATTTCTGTGCATGTGATCCTCTGTTCATATTTTATAGTTGCTTCTTTCTATCTTCAAAGGCCATGTAGATACTTTGAAAATTCTCAGTGAAGAGAACGGATTAGGACCTTAAGTATCTCTAAATAAAATATTTTCATTAATGACTATAAGCAAAATCCCACATCTCAACAGCAAAAAGTACAGAGATTTGAGGCAAGAAAGAATGGGGAAAGGGAGAAGGAAAGTCCTTTCTTGGAGTTTCTTTGTGCATGAGTTGTTTTGTGCAGCAGGGTAGAGAAGAAGGAGGGATCAGGTGTTTGGCTGACACCCATCCTGGGGCAAGCACTCCTCTCTTCACTTTCCTGTATTACATTAAATCATTAAATCCACACAGGAGTCCTGCAAAACAAGTATTGGGATCCCCACATTGTAGATAGGCAAATGGGGGCCAGAGATTTTAATTAAACTGCCTATAATATTAATAATTCAAGTAGTAAATAAGCCTTCTAATAAATAGTAAGAAGACAAACAAAGCAACAATGATGATAATAATGCTAGCCAAGCTTCTCTAAGACTAATTATCAGAGCTTTGGAGGAGCAACTTGGATCATTTAAACCATATTCAATGAATACCTTATCTGCTTAGTACAAATACTGCATGTGTATATACTCTAGTAGATAGGAAAATTAAAATTTTGATACCATTAAAGCTAACAATGAATGTTTTATTGATTAAATGTTCACTTTATAACTGAGTACAACTTGTTTTAAAATTCCAAACTCATGTGGGGTTTGTTATATTCATATGCTTACAGTTCTACAACATCATGATCTCACTGTCATAGAAGAAAGTTGAAACTTGAACAGACCAGACCTAATTATTTGTGAATTCCTGTTATGGAAAGGTGAGAAAAAATTACTAGGCCATAGTCAAGACATCTGGTTTAACCTTGACTTCTACATTTAATAGCTATATGGTTATTAGAGAATTATTTGATCTCACTGGGTATTGGCTTTCTTATCTATATGATGAAGATGTTGAAATATGAAATCTGTTCCAACGTCTATGTTATTAGAATATATTCTTCCTGCTGGAGTACTTGTAATCAGAAAGAGTCTGTGGATGGTAAACTTTGGGAGTCCTTAACTTTCTAAATGTCAAGAATTGACCTAAATTGAAGATGTGTTTATTTTGCCCTCACATTTGAATGACAGTTTAGCTGGGTATAGCATTCTATATTCAGAAGTATTTTCTTTTAGAATTTTGAAGATATTAATTTATTTCCATGTTCGTCCAGTATGACTGATGAAAAATCTGATTTCAATTTTATTTAAAAAACATTTATATAGAATATGCTATGTGCCAGACACTATTCTATGTGCTTTCAAATATTAATTAATTTATTCCTTTAACCATGATGTTATGAGATAGTATTATCTATGAGTGAAGTGTTATTAATATTATTCAATTTTACAAATGAGAAAATTGAAGAACCAAGAGAATAAATAGTTTATCTGAAGTCATATAGTTTGCAAATGTTATAATCAGGATTCTAATCCATGCAATACATCTGGATTATGCTCTAGATTAATAGTATGCTCTGCTTCTTCTTTTATTCTTGTTCCTTTGTATATAATCTGTTTTATTTTCCCATAAAAGATTTTAGAATCTTTTTCCTTGGTGTTCTGAAATTTCAGTATGATGTGAATAGATATGTATGTGCGTGTGTGTGTGTGTGTGTGTGCGTGTCATTCTACTTGATACTTGCTAGGCCTTTTCAATCAAGAGGGCTTTTTCTTTCTTTTGGTTTTTTTTCTTTTTCAGTTTTTATAAATTTCATCTACATGTTCACGAATTTACTCCCTTACATTTTATTTTCTTTTATTTAACTTCTTTTCTTAAGATGATGAAACTTTTAGTCTTGTCTCATCATTTAGTTTTCAGATTCTTATGTATTTGTTCATTTCTGCTACATTCTGGTAAGATTCCTCCACTTAAACTTTCACCTTGTTAATCATTCCTCTGCCAATTTCATTTTACTTTGTAGACCATCTGTTGAATTTCTTACTTCGACAATCTAATTTTTAATCTCTATAATTTCAATTTGATTGTTACACACATGTGTATACATATATACATGCACACACTATATTTTTTACATATTTTAGAGGAAATTAGTTGAGATTAATCTACTATTATATTAATTCTATTAATTATGCTTTCTTGTGTAGCATTTTCTCAATTTGTTTAGGTTACTGGCTGTCACAGTGTGGGGTTTCACCAAATAGTTGGTGATTCTTATTTGAGAGCACATCTTTGTATTGAAATAACATGTTAGTAGAGTGTCTTCTAATAACCATACTGGAAAAAGTAAGAAGATTCTTTGGCACTCTAGAAATTGTGAAATATTTCTTGGAAAATGCAGAACCCATGAGGTCACATTGAAAACAAAACCACACTCCAAAAATATGGACAGAAGAAACAGCTGCAAAAGGTGGGCATGGCAGGTACCAGGAGGGCTCATAGTACACCAGCAACAAGAGGTGTTCCCCTGCAAGTAAGAAGTCAAATTGAGTTTGACCTTCCCTGGAAGCTTAGGATAACATTTTAATGATGACATTAGCCCTCTCTGGTATCTTACCCTTAAACCCTTAGTTCTTGCTATTTATTGATATTTATTGCTGCTTCTTTTCAAAGTTGCTGTTTTAAATATCTCTTGCTCCTCTTGGTGCCTGCCCCAGGTCCCTGGCAGCCCACACCCTCACTGAAGTGTGTTTCACTGTGCAATGACCTTAAGTGCAGCAGCTGTCTGATCAGAATAAAGATGCAGAAGTGTGTGGCAGGGAGGAGAGAGAACTGGGTTGAGTGCTGCAAGACTTAGTTCTTAGTCTCAGGACAGAATGGAATTTTTGTTAGGCTCCAAGTTTCTGATTTTCTTTTTCTGCATTGAATGTAATAAATATACTTGGAGGATGAGGGTTTATATAAATTTTATGTTCAGAAATTTTGAAAAAATGTAATTGTATATCGTCAAAGTTCCCTAATTCACTCCAGCAATGTGAGACTTCAGATATATATTTTGCTCAGATGGAACATTTCTATCTTTAATCCAACATATTTAGTGAGATAAATGCAAGTGTGAAATTAGAAAAAAAATGGTCTGTGCATTAAAATTAATTACAGTTTCTTTAGAAATGTGTCTGTAAACTATCAAATTATCATTAAAGATTAATCACATGTGACCTAAAAATGCTAAAAATAATTTAAGCATTACAAGTAAAGTTATGAGGATAATCAAGTAATAGTCTTTAAAGGGAAAAGCCACTCCAGCTCCAGATTTTGAATTTACAAGCAGATTCAGGTCAAGTCCTCTGAAGGGAATGATGAAGGGAATGATGAGCCTAGAGAGAATGTGGTGGAGGGGAGAATGCAAAAAGCTGAAGCCCCTTACAAAAGAATCTGCCTCTGACTCGAAGGAGTTTATTTCTGCTTCACTTTCCAGCTTCATACTCATAAAAGAAGGAAGCTTCCCTGGAATGTTATACCAGGAGATTGATTGTGTCCTAAAGAGCCCTGGACACAGACTCATAAGCCAGGATTCCAGGTTTTACTCCTCCACATGTTTGCAGAGGGAACCTGAGAGCGTCCTAACATCTGGAGACTTCTCTTTCCTTAACCATGGAATGAGGAGACAGGACCCCATGACTTTCCTTCTAAGCTTGAGATTCTGGAATTGAATGGAAGCATACCTAAACATTTTAGGGAATTTGTGTAATCTAATTTTTTCTTAGTTTTAAATAAAATTACAAATGAAAGAAAAAGTCAGTATGCCAGATTTCAAAATACCAAAAATTGTCAACCTCCCTTCCACAGCTCTGCCAATGTGCTATGTCATATTTCAAATCCCAGATCATGCTTGGCAACCCCTGGGAGAGAAGATTAAGAACATCCCCCTATTCTAACTGTGAGGAAGAAGGTAGAATTTAAGCCTTCGATTATAATAAGAAACGCCATCCAAAGCTGGGATACATCTAGAGCAGTGTGCTATATAAATGCCTTGGGTGACAGTGATGACTATTCTTTCTTTCCAGTGTGTCCACACCTCTCTCATGGCTCCACACTGATAATTCTTCTCTGTCTTCCCCAAACCACATCTTTCCACCTCACCTCACCTCATTTAAAACTACCTCACTTTCTGACAGATCTCAAATTTCCAACAAACACATTTTGCCAGGATCAAAGGCAAATACATTTCCATACCAGTCAAACCCTGCTCAGTGAGCTTCACAGTGTATCCAACTTGTTTAGCTGGAGTGGAGTTCTATAATGAGCATGTGGCTGGAGATCTCACTCTTGGTGTGCAGAAGCTGGAGGAGACAGTGAGCTGACAGCTGTGTAACTCTCGTTGAAATGGCATGTTTTAAAGCGTGCTTTAAAGCTAATAGAGGGAACGAAGAAACATACACATGTGCTGCCTCTCCACATTCTACTTCAAAACATTAGATGCTATTATTTACTTGGATTGGCTAGGGGACAAAGGGGAAGATCTCTAATGATGAGATTTAAATATTCTATGTGTTAAGAGAGAAGGGGGATTAGAGGGTCCTGAGACCCTCTCCTATACGGGGACTGCAGCTGTCTTAGCTTTCTACCTTTCTTTCTATCCTCCTTCCGATGTGAAGTGTAATAAGCACACAATTGGATTCTTTTTTTTCCTAGTAGGTTTGACTGCAAATGGCTAAAAACATATTAAAAGAGATTTAACTGCAATTTGCCATTGCATTTACCAGGTTGGCATAGACTTTTAAAAATGGTACCCAGTGTGCATGAGGCCCAAGAAAGTAGACATTTTTCATACACCACTAGTGGGATTCCAAATTGTTATAACCTTTCTGAAGGGCAATTTGCATTTCGTCAAAAGTCTTAAAAATACCCACCTTGACTCAGCAATTGTACTTATTTTTTTTTTGAGTGAATATGAATTTTTATTTTAAAATTATTTTCTCCACTGTACCTAAAGCAATTAATAAAAGCAATATAATCAGGATAAACTTTTATATAAAGACTGCATTAAAAGTTCACCCTATAGAAGTAGCATGCTCAGCAAAATATTTTTAAATACATATTTTCATAGAAAAATAATGAATAAAACTATAGAAACTAAAAATGAAATAAGAAATCAGAGTATTTTCTCCAAATTTTTTGTTTGAAAAATGTAAAACATACAAAAATATTGAAGCATAGTACAGCAAGCACTCGCATGTCCTCCACCCAGAATCAATAACATTTTTGTTATTTACTGTATCATTTTTTTCCTGAAACATTTGAAACTAATGACACCCCTAAATTTTTCAGCATACATTTCTTAAATAAAAGTGTAGATGGGTATAAAGATTTAGCTTCAAGAATGCTTTTCACAGTATTGTTTATAAAATCTAAACATTGAAAACAAATTAAATCAGCAATGGTTAGGTAAACTATATCCTATCCACACTGGTTTGCTGCCATTAAAACAGTATGATGATAAAGAAGGGTTCTTGTTGATATCGAATATATTCATGATACATGTTTAAGTTTCAAGTACAACATATGATGTCAGGTTGTAAACTATTGAAAAGATAAATACTAAAAACCTTGGCAGAATAATACATTGAAATGCTAATGGTGGTTATATCAAATGATAGCCTTACAAATGGTATTTATAGTTTTTTTATATTTTTTATAGTTTTTTTATATTTTTATATCTTTATTTTATAAACTTCTAAAATAAAATGAATTATTTGTTAATAAAATAAACTGTTCTATAAAGGGAAGATTGAGCTAGGCAGAAATATAGGATAAATCAGAGAAGACAGAGATGAAGGAATATAGTTAAGAAGACATTAAGGCTGGGCGTGGTGGCTCACACCTGTAATCCTAACACTTTGGAAGGCTGAGGCAGGAGGATCCCTTGAGGCCAGGATTTTGAGACCAGCCTGGGCAATATCCGGATGCCATCTTTACCAAAAATAGAAAAATTAGCTAGGCATGGTGGCACATGCTTGTAGTCACAGCTACTTGGGAGGCTGAGGGAGGAGGATGGCTTGAGCCCAGGAGTTCGAGGTTGCAGTGAGCTATGATCAGGCCACTGCACTCCAGCCTGGGTGACAGAACAAGACCCTGTCTCAAAAAAAAAAAAAAAAGACATTACAAAATCACAACATGCTGATGGCCTGAGCTAACCTAGGAAAAGGGTGGAGGGGATGTATGAAAGACAGTTTTCAAAGGTAGAATTAACAATACTTGATGATGACAGGAAATAGTGATGAGGAATAGTGACTTTATTATGTTTGCATGTGTGTACTATGGTGAGAAACAACACCTTGTTATATCATTTGAACTGACAGAGAACATTAAGGAGATGTTCTATAGCTAATGGAAGAAATGGAACTGGTATCTGGTGCACTGTTAAGGGAGGAGGATTTCTTTTATCAGCACAACTGGAAAGGTAAGAGTTAATTAACAAGACAAAGACTGGTCATTAAAGACCTTTATATAGAGAGAGTGAGTGGGGAGATGAAGAAGGACCAGTAAGGTAAATAGAGGACTGTCTAGAGAAATAGGAGGAACACAAACAAAATAATGCAGCATAATGGAAAACTAGGGGAGGGAGTTGTAAGAAAAATGATGTGGAGAACAAACTACATTATTTCAGAAAGATCAAGGGAAATGATGACAGAGGAAAGGCCCCTGAATTTGAGAAGGGACCCTTAATGAAGTCTTAGGAGAAAAATAATCCATTTCTGGAGATTGGTGAGAATAAAAGTCAAATTAGAGAAAATCATTCAAAAACACTGGCAGCAAATGGAAAGAGAGGATGAGAGAGGTCATTAGAGGGGTGAGCAGAGACAAATAAAGCGGTGTTCTCCAAGACTGCCTGTCTTTCAAGGAGAGGAGTCTGCAAAGAGAGGCTGGAAATAATGAGGTTCAAGGTTCTCAAAGGGTAGGGAATGTCGGGCTGTAGAGCACAGATTTGAGAGCTCAAATGATAGTGAAGAGATCATCTCTTTCTCTTGGAGATAAAGGAAAGAAAAGAGAATGAATGCTGAGGGATGAAGACAAGGGGTGAATTAGTGCAACATGGATATCTTCAATACAGGATTTGGGATCCCACAGGCTCCTATAGTAGAGATGTAAGCTCAGGAAAACAAAATGGGCTTAGAATATATAATTTTAGGGAGTAGAGGAGAAGGAGAATTGAATATGTTTTGCCAAGCATCACACATTAAGAAAGAATGGGTGGTGTTGTTAGACTTTGTCTTACTCTTATGCAAGTCTGAGTAGACTTTGTATTCAACAGCAGCGTGTGGAACAGGAGGTTTGAACAGCAATCCTCCCTTTGTGAGGGAGTGGGGAATCTAGGGAAGGCCATGTAAAGTAGCTGAGCCAAGAGTCAAGAGCAAATGTTGCTAACAGGGGCTCATGAAGTTTGTGACATCAGATGACCTGATGGTGAATGTAATGAACGGAGGTCAGCGAGGGGCATGGGAGGGAAAGGGGGAGAAAGAGGTTTAGTGGGAATGCGGAAGTAGGAAGGCTGAGAAGTCTATGGCCAAATATAGTGCTGACTATAACTAGAGGGTGGAGCAGTGGAAAAAGATGTTACAACCAGGGCACACTCATGTTGGTGGGATGCATAGGTGGCCAGATATGCAAGGGAGCTGATCTCAACAGGAGGTAGATGTGAGGGTGAGGAATTTGAAGGGTCATGGAAGTGGACATGAATTCTGGTGTCAGGGGTCTACCTTAGGGAATATCAGCCCCCACGGGGACAAAATTTTGTGCCTATAGAGCATAGGACCAGTGGTAGTATAGCATGATGATAATGAGCATGGGCTTTCCCACCTTCGTGATATTCCAGCTTTATGATCTTGTGGGCATTACAAAACCCCTCTAAACCTCAGTTTCCTCATCTGAAAAATAATAACATTGACCTCCTATTGATGTTATGGAGAGTGAATGAGATACTACGTCTGGTATAAATCTGGTATAAATGTCAGCTATGATGATGGTAATAATGATGATGACAGTAGTAGCAAAAATCTTTTAATATGTACTAGATATGGACTCTGTTGAAGATCTCAGCAGAGGGTACAAGGCATTTAGGAGTTCCTAAAGTATGGAGCTGATTATTTTATTCCTAAGGCACTTATGAAAACAGTGGGCTTAGCACAGGTACAGGTGGTCATTGTTGTGAAAGGGGTAGAGAAGGAGATGTCCACTGTCCTGAGACACCTCTGCTTGAACTGTAACTACTGCCCTAATATTCTCTGTTCCATTTTCCACTGCTTTTCTTCAACACAACTAAACCTGGCTGAAGATATCTAGTTCCTGCCCACAATGTGTCCACAAAATGTGGCTCATCTGCCTTTCTCTATGAGTTTATGGCCAAACTATTGTCTTTGTTCTGGACTTAGTCCATTAGAAATTTTTAGTGCACCATATTTTCTTTCCTTTTTTTCAAAAATAAAAAATGCAATAATATTAATGGTACTAATAGCAATTTTGAGTCTTTTAGAAATTTTTACGTCCATTTTTCTTTATTTTCAACAAGGAGATGTATAAGATGTTATAGGCCTTTTTATTTCATTAAAACAGTTGAAAAGAAATGATTTGATATTGAAATTATTAGAATTCAATAATTTCAAAAATTGCTTAATAATTATAGATAGACAAGGCATTATACCAGTGTACTCATAAATTAGGCTCTTGTTTTTTGTTTTACCTTTTAATTTATTAGCTTAAGTAAGATCACCGTATTTTATCAGATTCTGTGAAAATTACCTGGAGCAGCAACCCATGTAAGAAATACAAATTCTATGTTATTCACCCATAAATATAAATTCAAGCACCTTGCTTCTAATAATCATTACTATCTGGCAGTAATAGATGATGAAGGTCACACTTCAAAATACATGAGCATTTTCAGGAACTTAAATGTAAAGATAATGGATAAAGTTGCTTATAGATTTTTCTCATTCACAGACATGATTTTGGTTTTTATACATATATAATTTATCATTACCCATATCTGGCCCTTGACATCAAGTTTGAGGCTGTAAGGAAAAAGAAAGAGTACGGGAGGCTACTAAGTGTTGGAATGGATGGATAGGAAGAAAAGATAAGAGCCAGATGGAAAAACTGCTCAGCATTAAGATCAGCTGATTTATTAGATGTGAAAACAATGAAGACTGGAATCTTTCTCCTTCCCTTTCTAACTTCTCAACATATTAGATACATTATTTGCATAACTAAATAGCTAAGATCAGCTAATGTCCAAAGAAATGAATAAAAATTTAAACATTAATGATTTATGCCTTTATGTTTGCTTTGATCCACAAAGCTCTTTATCACGATGTTTCTGTAATTAATGCCTTCTTTTTGATTGGAGACACCATCACAGAATAGTATCTGAGGAGTCTGGCTTCCTGATGTGAAATGAGACACTTTAAAATATGTGGAAACATAAATATAATTTGTGAATTTATTACCTCACTCTGATGGAGCTTGCTCTGTACTCTCATGATCATTATTGATAAATGAGGACTTGACTGTGTCCAGGACTCTAAAAGTCCATGATTTAAACACAAGGGAGGTGAGAAAGCCAATAATAGAACAAAAAAATTTTTGAAAAATGGTAACTTTAGTTTATAAATTTCATATACTTTTTGATTCAAATAAAAGGAAAGTTTAGGAGCCACCATTAAAACAAAAAGATCGCTGATAAATAAAAATATAACCATTTAACATCCTTTTGGTTCAAAGACAATGAAAGTTTGGTCTCCCCCTCTGAATTTGTATGAAATTACTAGAACTGAAAGAATTATTAAATAAATGGAATCCTATCTAGCTTATTTCTAGATGTTTCTGTTTTGTCAGCCCATTTGTAGTGTGTGTTGATTCTCTCCGGAACCTATACAAAAGGAAATGTATGTGTACTCCAATGTGCTTTGGGGTGATTTGAAGTTTTTCATTTTTTGAATTCCCATTACCACACCACCCAAACATCCGTACTTACCTTTATCAAGTCTGCTGCCTGTGTCTGGCTAACCCCTAACCGCTAACGATTTCCAACTGAAGTGCATCTGCTTGGTACTAAGCAGCTAGCTGAGAAGATTCTTCCCTCCCAATCAACATAACCACAGCATGAAATGAAGACACAGAAGGAGAGGTAGAGAGAGGAAGAGAAGCGGAGGGAGCACTCTTTCTATTTAAAAAAAATCGTCTGACTTCTTATGTGTTCTGGAAAGACTATTACTATTTCTTCCTAACTCTTCCTGCACTGCTAGGCTTCCTTTTCTCTCCATCCTCACACCTCCCCATGCAGGCAAAGTCTTGAATCAGCAGATTCTGAGCTCAGAGCAGTAAAGAGCTATTGAGGGACAGACTCTGATAGCATTACGGCCAAACATGGAACCATTTTCTGTGGCGAATCGCTGAGTTCTACCTGGTTATCTCTTGCCTTGCACATCACTTCCAAATGACATGCTCTCAGTCTGGGCAAAAATGAGAGTTTTTAAAAGAACTGGGATTTCAATAATATGTGACGAAAGGATGAGATTACTTTCTGAGGTAGGGGAAGGCAGGGAGGAATGAGGGAGGGAGAGGAAAAGGGAGAAAGAGGTGGGGAGTGGGAAGAGAGGAGGGAGAATTGTGTATCCTTTGAGCACTTGATTGCATGTATTTCCCTGGTTCTTGCAACCAGTCTTTCTCTAACTTTGGGGGATCAAAAAGAATAAGTCAGTTTAATTTCCTTTATTTATCTTCTTTCTTTCTCCTGATCCTCTCACTGGTAGCAAGTGAATGTTGTAGGTACTCCAAATACTCTTGAGTTATTTATAGGGATTACTGTAATTTGATACACAGTTAAGCAAGGTGGACACTAATACTATTATGCATTCTCCAACACATAGCGAGTGAAATAGGCAAGGGAGCCCTTCAGGAAAATATGTTTATCTGTACTTGCCAATTAGGAAATTTGGAAACCAGCAGTTTTTGAAGTGAAATTAGTAGCCAGCTTTCCTGTCTGCTTATACAAGAAGGGAAAGGCGGTCCTACAGTTCACAATGCTCTCCACTGTCCCCAATGCCTGCCATCTCATCCCAAGGACTCCTCGATGAAGAAATGGGGACACATTTGAATGCTTCATATCTGTAATTAATCAGCACTGTTATGATGTGAATTCCTCTTTATTTTAATGAGGTAACGTGAAGAGATGATGAATAAAAGAAACATTTTTTGTGCACCATTGTGAGATTTTTTTTTCAGAAAACCAAGCATGAAAAAGGCAGTCTTTGACTATAAAATGTGTGTAGTTGCTTCCATGTATTTTCTGCAAAAAAAAAAGATACATTTTCATTTGAATTTGACAGTGACATTTATTCCTCTCAGTTAGGGGTGTAGCCTCATGGTTTGAGATGGAGCCTGCAGGGTCTAGACTGAAGCTGTTCCTAGCATTCTGCACAGCTGCAGTGGGGAAAATAGGCACAAGCAGTGAAAGGCATTCCTAAGGCTTCTCTGGGAGGCTTCGTGGACTCATATCCTGGGAGATATGTACAATAATAATAAAAGGGCCTCAAATAAGGATGAATTAGAAATAGGAGCACAGCCCTATCAAAAATCATCTCAGGGAATAAAGCTCAGAATGGGCCTTAGCGCAAATTGTGGGCAAGGGTCATCACTTAGGGATGCTAGTGCGTGTTCACTTATGATGGGGGAAGGAAAATCTAGCTTCCTAAGTGTGTGCAGATATATCAACACTAATTGAAAGATAATTCAAAGTACAGTCAAATGTAAAAGTTTTACTTCACTAAATTCCTCACCTCCACTCCTCAATCTAACATCCTTTCTTGAAAGTAACCACAGTTTAGATATCTATGTATATCATTTCAAACGACTTTGCAGCTATTTGTATACATTCACATAGAATACTCTTTGTTTTTCCACACATGTGGATGGTACTTGTCACGTTGTTACACAGCTTGCTTTTTTCATTTTACAATACATTTCGAAGAACTTTTCAGGTCAGTAAAGAATGAGGTGTACTTTACCTCATTCTTTTCAAAGTCTGCATATTACTTACTTTGGGTGTTACGATTTATTTAAGAGTTTTGTTAAAGATGCCCACTTAGGTAATGATGAACTTGTGTTCATAAAAACAAATGTTATAATATTTATTTTTTCATAGAGATTTGTGTCAACTTGAGTTTTACCTTTCTACATATAGAAACTTTTAGTTTTTATGTGGTCAGAGCTATGCACTTTTCCTTTGGGCTTCTGTAATTTTCTTCATGTGTATAAAAGTCTTCTTAATACCAAAAGTTAAAAAAACAGTTATTTTCAGCTCTTTATTTTGAAGTAATTTCAAACATTCAGAAAAGTATAAGAATAGGGCAAAGAGCTCCCATAGAGCCACCAGACCTGAACACTTTGCCACACACACTCTCTCTCTCTCCACACATATTATACACACATTATTATTATTATATTATTTTTTGAAGCACTTAAGAACAGTGGCAATCATCACACCTTTTCCTCCCTAAATTCTTCAGTATGCATTTCCTAAGGACATGTATGTCCTCTTATATAGCTACAGCACAATTTCCAAATTAAGAAAATTTGACATTGATACAGTAATATCATCTAAATCATACTATTATGATCTGACTACAATTTCACCAATTATCCTAATACTGCCTTTTATAACAATCTTATTTTTCTGATCCAGGATCCAATCAGGATCATGCTTTATAGTTAGGTATCATCTCTTTCTTTCTACTTTTTACAGCATTATTGAGACACAATTGACTTAAAATAAACAGCACTTACTTAAAGTATATGATTTGATGAGTACAGACATGTAGGAACTATCACTTCAGTGAAGGTGGAATGAGCGTATCCATCACTTCCCGAAGTTTCTTTGTGTCCCTTTGTAATCCCTGACCCACTTACTTCCCTCTCTTTGGCTCCATCTCCACACAACTGCTCAGCTTTCTGTTACTGTAGATTACTTTGCATTTTCTAGAATTCTACATAAGTAGAATGGTACACTGGGTACTCTTTTTATGGGGTTGGCCTTTTCACTTAGACTATTTTCAGATTATCTGTGCTGTTTCATGTATGAATAATTCATTACTTTTTTATGCTGAGTAGTATTCCATTGTACAGATAGTACCACAACGTGTCCATTCACTCACTGAAGAACAATTTGGATAGTTTCCAGTTTAGGGCATTGAAAATAAAGTTCCTATAAATGTTTATGTACAGGTCTTTGTACAGATCTTATATGCACAGGTGTGAATGTGTGCTTTTCACTTCCTTTGGGCAAGTATCTAGGAATAAAATGGTAGGTCATGTGGTAGGTAACACACAGTTTGTTAAGAAACTGCCAGACTCTTTTCCAAAATAGTTGTACCATTTTGCTTTTCCATCAGCAGTGTATGAGAACTCCAGTGGCTCCACATCATTGCCATCACTTGGCATGATCAGTCTTCTTGATTTTAGACATTCTAATAGGTATCTAATGTTATTTAATTCTGCCTTTAAGTGCTTGCTCAACTCTATAGCCAAGTTTTTATTGAACATTTACATTTCTTTTGTATGAGTTGGATATTCATATTTTATAGGTCACTTGTTTATTTTCTTATTGACGTGTAGGAAATTTTAAATGTGTTAACAGTAATCCTTGATCTGCTACATGCATTCATATATTGTTATTTGCTACTTGTGTTTTACATTTTACATATAGAAACTTTTAATTTTTATGTGGTCAGATATATCCATTTCCCCTTTAGGCTTCTGCAATTTTCTTAAAATGCGTACAAGTCTAAAATCCTCCTATATTTTCTTTTTGTACTTTCCTAATTTCTAGAAAAATTTAGATCATTAATTTATCATTGGCATGTTTTTATATACTCTGTAAGGTCATGTTATTTTCCTAACAGAAACTTTTAAAGCATTCCAAGTTATGGATATATTTTATGTTCTAGAACATTTGAAGCCCTAAACATGGGATATTAGAATTATTTCTGAATAACAGAAATTATCATAAATGGCAGATGAGTAGAAGATGAGACTTGTGCTTTAAAAATGACGATACCAAAGGAACCTACATTCAAGGGAGTATAAGTAGGAGAACAAGAAAATTGGCAAACTAGATTAAATGATATATTAATTAGAATGTCTTTGGATTAACATTGGCTTTAACAAAAAGGAGGTTATTTTTCTCATATAATAAGAGGTCTGGCGATGGGCAATTACGGGCACATATTTGGCAGCTCAACCCTGCCCTCAAGGCCCAGGCTATCCACGTAAGTCTGCTCCTCCGTCCTTAGCAGCTTCATGCCTGGTGCACCGCGGTTGTGAGATGACCACCTCGGCTCCAGGCATCACATCTGTGTCACAGGCAGTACGAAAGGGCAAAGTGGACAGTGTCACTGGGTCTGTCTCTTTTATCAAAAAATCAGAAGTCCCCAAGTAAACTTTCCTTACATCTCCCTGGTCAGAACTTGGCCACTTGTCTCTTCCTGGATGCGAGGAGGCTGGGAAAGTGAATATTTGTCCTTCTAGCATGAGAGGGGGAGGTAGCAAGGAAGAAAGAATGAAACAGATTAGAATCAGCTTCTGGGTTAGCAAACACATTGTTAGTCACATACGACAAATTCAAAGAAACAAGTCCGCTCAGCGTGAAGAAGTATTTTAAGAAGAAAATTCTGTATGTGTCTTTTAATATTTAAAGGGTTACCATGTGGAAAAGGGAATATTTTATACTGCCCAACTAAGCCAGTCCCTGGAATTTTATAAGAAGGCTAATTTCAGCTGAAGATAAGACAGAGGTGGGGATCCGCATTGCGAGGTAGCAAGTTTCTGCATTTGTTTATTTATTCTAGATGCTTTTTAATATTACTCATTCAGTGCTGTGAGGTTGGGACTGTTATCCCCTTCAGATGGATGAGAAAATCAAGATAAGAGATGTTACTGTCTTGCCCAGGGTCACGCAGCTAGCAAGCATCAGACTGGGATTTGTACCCAGGCCGCCTGGCTCCAAAGTCCATGTTCTTACACACTTTACCATGTTGCCTTGGGGAGGGATCGAATCAGATCACTCTTCACTTTCCTTCCAAACACTCTTAAAATTAGGTCCCTCTTACTTAAGCATTAGGTACATGTCAGTCTAAGCTATATGTACATGTTAAGTACATGTTGACTAAGCTAAGTACATGTTGACTAAGCTAAGTACATGTTGACTAAGCTATAACTATCATTTATCATCATTGAAAAAATTACATTTTTTTCAGCTTTCACCAGAAACCTTTACTTTCAGCTCTTTTTGCAGATGTTAAATTTAATAAAGTTAATAACTCCGTGTTGTTATTTCAGGATCTCATATATGCTTAATATCAAAACTCCCTCAACTTCCTTCCCATAATTTGGGAAGTGCTCACTTACTTCCTTTAACTACCTTCTAAAACCTCCTTTTTAAATAATCTTGTTTCTTGCATAGGAAGCAGAACAAAACCATCTTATAACCAAGATATTTAGTAGTTTCTTCACAGGTGGGAGCAAAAAGCAGACCCAGAAAAGAGGATTTAATGTATGCCATAGATACTCAGCATGATGATAAGAGTGCTGAGTCCTTCACAGACTCGCTTCTTCAAACTAGGGCTCTACAGTTTGTCCCAGGTATCTGCATCAAAGAGACCACCCACAAATCACTTCACTTATAAAACTTCTCCTAAAGAGATGCAATCAGGGGGATTACAGACTCTGGATTGATTTGCAGCTTCTACTTCATGTTAGTAAAATGTTGCAAATCCTGCATTTCCTACAGTAGTTTGAAATGAGGTCTTTCAGTGGGCTGCTTCTCCTCTACCCACAGGAAAACAGGGCAGCACAAAGGCTATAGACAGTGACAGGGTGAACATCTGGGGAGCAACCAAGAAGGCACGCAAAGTAGATCAAGAGCAGCATTCAGCTGGGTTTCCGCAGGGCAGTGCTGTGTGGCATCTGGAAGGATGAGTTGAGGATTCTCTAGTGTCAGAAAGGATAGGGAAGCTTCCGCAAGGGAGCAGGGAAAGGCCATATCCAGGAGACTGTGGGAGTCAGTCACAACAGAAGAAAGCAGTCTAGACTGCAAGGTGTCGAATGGTCTTCTGAAAGAAGTGAGGCATTCAACTTAAGTTTTAGACTCACTTAGCAAGAGCAGCTTCATGTGAGATTTGGAGTATGTATGGAAAGATGGGCTTCCCAGATGTCAACCTGGTATATCTTTTCTTCTCACAGTTTACCAAATCCTTTAGTATTTATTTCCATTCCTTTCAATGTTACTTCTTGGGCAATTAATCTTCTAAGTGTATTATCCACTGTGTGATCTGTACTCTTTTTTATTTATTCTGAACTCTTTTTTTTTCGAGTTTCAAAGGGTGTCTCTTTAGCCTAGTATTTCAGAGGAGGGACCTGGATTAGCACTACAAACACATCCACTAGTGGAGGTGAGCCTGGCAGCCCTACATTTGTGTTTCTACCCTCAGTTTCATAATCTGTAAGTGAAATGAATAACAGATTGTGCCTGGATGCAAAGCAGTGCTGGATATGCATATATGTCTTGTAGATGGTAAAGCACTACATAATTATGAATTATGTTGCTTCTGTTGAAATAAATTGTGCCCCAAACAGGGCTTGCCTGCTCGCCCTAGCAGCTCTGAAACTCTAGGTGTTTCTGAGAGTATGCCTGTGAAAGACAGATTCCACTCCCGTGAATTGATTCAGTGGGCAGGTAAGTTAGAAGGAAAGAATTTGGGTAGAAAGTTAGGAAGAGAATTATTTTATTTGGAATAATTGTTAAAATGAAACTCCCCCTTTATTAGGAAACTTTGGCTTATTTATGCCTACAGGTATTGTTCATCTACCATTTTCTTTCTATTTGCATACTGAAAAAACTTATAGAGTTTTTCTTGATTGGTATGTCTTTTAATAACCAGAATTATTAGAGGATTTGCTGTTTGCCCCCTCTCTCAGATCACTTACAAAAATGTTAAATTAAACCACTATCCCTGAAACCAATCCCTGACACACTCCTAAAAGAATCTCCCTGTAGTCCCTTTCCCCAAATCTTAATTCAATTAAAAATGTTCTCTTGGTTAACCATTATAAAATGCATTTATATGTCTGACATCAAAAATATTAATTTGTTTGCCTATTCATAAGCCATATTATCTTTCCTCTTGTTAAGTTTTCTTTAACAAAAATAAAAAGTATCCAATGAGCCTCTAGTTACTTATAATTCCCCTGCCTTGTCAGATAGAGAAATGGGTCTCACTATTTCGAAGACAGAGGTCATCTATAGTGGTAGGTACACACTGTAACTAAAAATTGCTCTGTTTCTTCTTTGAGTATTTTATACCCAAATTCTCTAAATTAACTACATCTTGGGGATAGTTTAGCTTATTATTCTGATCAATGATCAGATTTGTAGTTGCCTTAATTTTTACCTAGATTTCAAGGGATATTTTATAACAGAGGATCTCTTTGAAAACCGATGCAAAGACTTTATCCAACCATTTGCTATTTCTTCCTCCTTTGGTTCAACTTCAGTGCCATTTATGTTAAAGAAATCTCACCACATGTACTCACCAGCAAATTGGTATTAACTGATCAACACCTAAGTGGACATATAGGAATAACATTTATCGGGTGTTGGGCAGGTGGGGGGGGGAGGAGGGGATGGGTACATACAAACATGAGTGAGAGGTGCACCGTCTGGGGGATGGTCATGCTTGAAACTCTGACTCGAGGGGGGAGGGGGGCATGGACAATATACCTAACCTTAACATTTGTACCCCCATAATATGCTGGAATAAAAAATAAATAAATCACATAATTTGTTGAAATTTCTTCCTTCTTTTGATAGTTTCAAGGTATCTTTTCCGAATACTTTTTGAATCCTTTGCAAGATGCATCACATTTTTTGTTTTTATGGTTTATCTAATTTTGAAGTTATTCTCACCTGCTATGGTTTATGGGTTTACATGTTTCCTTTCCTTGGTTCTAGTTCTGCTTTATGAAAATATCCTCTGTCCTCTGCCCCAGCAGTTACATTTCTGACTCTATCAACTAGCCACTGACTGTTATAACTGCTTGGAATGTTCCTTGGATTGCTGATAAGTTGCTTTGAAAATATTCTCTTGGTTTCTTGTTATTGAATTTTAAAATTCTAACTTTCATTTTGTCATAAGACATTTTCTAATATTAAATAGACATGTAGTGAATTTTAATTTGCACACAAGTCTATGGAATTAAATTATGTGGTGGTCACTGTTAATGTTTTTGTATCACCTTGTGGACCAGTTTCCACTCACTGTCAGAGCCTGGTCTGGAATATTTCCCAACCCCACACTCTCCCTCTCTACCTTCTCTGGGAAGCAGTAATTTCTCTTATCTAAAAATCTCACTTCCAACCCTTGTCCCAGTGAGGCATTTTGCCAATCTGTGATTGAGTAATTAAAGTCTCCCATTATTACTACCTGGCCTAATTTTGCAGTTTCCACAATCTCAATTAACATTTCTATCTTGGTTTCCTGGTCAGGTGGGCTGTAACATATCCCTATTATGACTTTTTAATTATGTGAGAATAGAATTTCTACCCACAGAGATTCTGCAGAAGTCCCTTTTCCTGATAAGATTTTTATCCTACTGCTTTGTAGAACTATCCTTTGCATAGCACTATTACAAAAATGTATTTATTTATATTCATTCTCTTTACAAGATGTATTTGAAGCAGCTTACAAAAATGCACACAAAGATAAAAAACAAAACACTAGTCAGTGAGAAAATAGGGGCAAGGTAATATAAGGGTGGAAAAATAAGATGTAGCCACAGTGAGTCCATGCACTGTAAGTGCTGGGTTCTGCTAGAGCATGCTATAAACCTGCCTCAGAGCTTCCTCATGGCCAGAATGAAGACGGAAATAGGATCAATTACATGGCTTAGAGTGTCTTTGAGGTAGAATTAAACCAGTTGCTTAGGAAAGGCATAAAAATTTTCTCTTCAGAGACTCAAAATTTCTCTCTTGGATCTTGATAACATTCTCAATAATATTCTTAAAGTAAATGCAACATGTTCTGCTATTTAGCTTCCTAATGTGCTCTGCAGTGTAGGACTATAGTTCTATGCATGACTCAAATGAACGTCTAATAACTCTAACTATTGAGCAGTAATGGGTTCAAGAGTATACTCCCTGACACATGACTGGATTCTACATATTCTCTGTGGCCAGCTGAATGCAGGGCCCAATGCTTTAATAGCCAACTGAACAAGGGTTGACTGTCATGACTGTGGAGAAATATTGCTGGAACCTCAACTGGAAAGGAAATCAATTCTCCTCCATATGAAATGCCCACAGGTGGGATGAGACTTTACACAAAAAGCACTTTGTGGTCAGAGGCAATATTTGGGTGGGCAGGTGATCAGGGCCACACCAGTTTGGCTTGTGAACATCAGTGCATGTTGATGAATTCAGACCTCAGACAGTAAAGCACCCCTAACTTTAAACAATGTATTTCCAGGTCAACTATCCAAGATAAACTTGTGGCAAAATGTTTGCTCTAGCAGTTTACAGAATCATTTACAAAAATGTTAAATTAAACCAACAGGCCTGAAACAATCCTGGATACAGGCATTGTGCTTATGCATGTTTGCTAAGATCGGTTAAAAGATGAAAACTATTTACTGAAATCATGACTTTCATTTTGGAATAATTGATGTTGTTATCAATTACTACTACCTAGTAGCAGTTAGAAAGTAAGGGCAATACTCTAATAGGAATTCCCATTTATGGTAATAAAATAATATTATCTGCATGTAGGCTTTTGCTGATTTTTCTACTGCCCATGGTGGAGTGTTGGATGGAAGACAGATAGGGAGGTTTGTATGCAGTTGAAGCAACTAAGTTCTCAAGTAATTAGGGTAAAAGTTAAAAATAAGGTGGTGGTGGTAAGCAGAGTACAAACATGTTTTATTCTGCTGGAAATTACTTGCTCCATCAGGCAACTGACCTCTCGGAGTCCCACAGGAATATTATGTGTAGATTCAGTGTAAGTGTCTATAACTTAGGATCAATATAGGCATGTTAGTCCATAACTAATTCTTTCCACAGAGCCCAAGGACCAATCACCAAAGCTGAGCATCAAACTTATGAAAATGTCTCAAAGATGGTTTTAAGTCCCAAACACCCACCTGCTTCTCATGGAGAATGCCAGTGGCCAATGAGCTTGGAAGAAAACTGTACATGCTATCAAGGAAAAAAAGAGGTCTAGAGCTTAAGGGCTGTAAAGGACTACACAGTTAAGATATGAGATATTCTAAGCTTTGGGTCAAATCATGAGGGAGTAGAGCTGAATGGGTGGTCACAGTAAACACACTGTCTGGAACTGGGGTCCCCTTTTGTCATGGCCCTTGAACAGCTCTTGGAGGTAGTCTTTTTCTCAGCAGATGCTAAATCAGCCAAAGATTTCAAATCCATTCTACTGTATAAGGAAGAGTTTTAGTGCCAGTGTAGAGACTCTGTTTTATGGGATATTAGATGAACAATGGCCATGTTTACCCAAATGCTGGTTAAGTAGTTCAGGTAAACTTGGCAGGAAATAAGGTTGGAAAACATTTCTCAGAGTGCCATGAAAGAGTAACTTCAAAACAATGTCTGGTAACAAAGAGCAGATGACAGATCTGAAGAGATGATCATTTGGAAGTCATTAGTGTTGATAACTCATATATCATAAAGCCTGTCCTGTGGCCCTTTCTATATCATTTCCTTTTTTTAAAAAAAATAACTTTATTGAGATGTAATTTCTATGGTATAAAGTTCACTTTTTCAAGGGTACAATTCAGTGTTTTGTTGAATAGTCACAAAGTCATACATTGATTACTACTATTTCCAGAACCTATTCATCACCCCCAAAAAGAAATCCTGTACCCAGTAGTAATCACCCCCATTTCCCCTCCCCCACACCAACAGCAACCAATCTACTTTCTGTCTCTATGGATTTGCTTCTTCTGTACATTTCCTGTAAATGGAAGCATAAAGTTGTGGCCTTTTGTGTCCATCTTCTTTCACTTTTCTTATCGTTTTTAAGACTCATTCATATTATAGCATGTATCAAAACTTTACTCCTTTTATGGATGAATGGTATTCCATTGTATGGGTATACTATATCCATTCCATTGTATGGCCATGCCATATTTTGTTTATCAATTCATCAAAACTGATGAGCACTTTGTTTCTATTTCTTGATATTACAAATAATGTTGCTATGAACATTCACATATAAGTTTTTGTGAGAATGTATGTTTTCATTCTTTTGGAGATATACCGACAAGTAGAATTGCTGGGTCATATGATAATTCTATGTTTAACTTTTTGAAGAAATGCCAAACTGCTTTTCAAAGTAGATACACCATTTGGCATTCCCATCAGCAATGGACAAATGTTCACATTTCTCCACATCTTTGCCAACACCTGTTAGTATCCTTATTTTTTTTTTTATAGTCATCCTACTGGATGTGAAGTAGTACATTATGATTTTGATTTCCACTTCACTAATGAATAATGATATCAAGCATTTTTTTTCTCCATGGCTTAATGACAGCTTCTTCTTGGGGGAAATTCTGTTTAAATCCCTTGCCCATTTTTTTAATTTAAATTTTTAAATTTTTTAAAAATTGGATTATTTGTCAACTCAAACAGCTGTGATATCAAACAATTGCAGCTGTTTGTTTTGACAAATGTCCTGTGGGTAGGGCTGTTCACACAGAGTGAACTCTGACTCAAGAAAAATAAAGGCAAACCTTGAGAATGGAAGTTTTCAGTGAGTTTCTAGACAGATTAAATATTGACAGTTCTCTGGGGATGGGAATTTTGGAGCACGTCAAACCAATTTGTACCACATTCCGCAGTCCCCAGTGGCTGCTGGGCCACTGGTTCTCACGGCTACTGTACCTGTGAGGCTTTTGGCTTCCAAAGCTACCACAGAGCTGGGGAGAAGAGCATGGAAGTAAGGCCAGTTAAAATGACTCAAGGTTGCTGTTCGTACAGAGATTCAGTTGTTTTTCTTGAATTAACACTCCTTAGATTGTTACATGTCTTTAATTTTCAGAGTTCTGAAAAATTTGATTTTGACAGTTTTGCCAGTATTCTTATGGCCTTTATGGAGGAGATTTTTGGAGGTCTTACTTCATCATTCTAGAGGTTGGGCCCTATATTATTAATATTTCCTTTCGATGTAGTCTATCAACATTATAATTAAACCAAGCACATAGTTGACTGGAATAGTTTCATGAGTAATCTCCATTTTTTTTCTTTTTCTTTTTATTAGAGTATAATTTTTTAAGCCACCCTCTTTCTCTCAGGCTTAGAAAGAAGTCAGGGTAGTATCAAGGGAGCTATTGATGCTTTCAAGGCCACAGATACATTTGGAGAAAATATGCCTATGTGATGATCATAAGTGGTAAGATCTGAACACGCCAGGAAGGTAGTCACTCTGGCTGAAAGGGGAAAATGTAGGAAAGATAGGTTTATAAGCCCTCCTTAATTTTGTGTACATTTCTCAAGGGGTTGCAGCATTATCAAATGACATAAATTGTGAAACAAGTTATTGAGTTTCTAAATATTTGGTATGAATTTCAGCTAAAGAATGAGTGGCTCCTAGATTCTACTCTCAAAAAATTTGTCCACTAAAAGAATTTTTAAAATATATAAGCACATAATCAACAAAGTGAAAAAAAATCCATGGAATGGGAAAAAGTATTTGGAAATCATATATCCAGTCAGAAGCTAATATATCCGTTAAAGAGTTAATAATCCATTCACCTGTAAATGAGTAAATGAAATGTGGTATATGCATACAATGGAATGTTATTCAGCCTTAAAACAAGGAAATTCTAACATATGCTACAACATGGGTGAACCTCGAAGACATTATGCTAAGTGAAACAAGTTAGTCACAGAAAGACAAATACCGGATAATTCTACTTAAGTGAGATACCTAGAGTAGTCAAATTCATAGAGATAGAAAATAGAATACTGGTTGCCAAGGGCTGGGAGGGATGGGGGATAGAGAGTTGTTTAATGGGTATAGAGTTATAGTTTTGCAAGATGAAAAGAGTTCTGGGTATTTGTTGCACAACAATATGAATACACTTAACATTACAGAATTATACAGTTAAAAATACTTAAGATGATAAATTTTATGTTACATGTTTTTACCACTATATATATATTATATAATATATATATAACTGATTTTTCCCCATATATATGTAAGCAATTACAGAGGTATGTAAATACAATACCTGTCAAAGTGCATTGGAGGATTATTTACTATTAGTCAGGGACAAATGGCTAGGGTGAGTGAAAAGGCTTAGCCAGGGATGGCTTTGAAGAAGTTGTGCGATCTTGACCTGTGGTTTAAAGGAGTCTGTGCACATGTGTATGAAAACGGCGCGGTGTATGGGTTCAGTGGAGGAACTTCTGCATTGTGGGTGCATGGGTTTATGTGCACTGAGTGGCAGTGCCTCTTAGCAGCAGGGAGATGAGATCAGATAAACGCAAACAGTGTACCAAAGAGGGTTCTGGGTTTGGATTTTCCAGCAAGCTCCCAGCTGATTCCATGAGTCAGGACATTAAAGGCCTGATTCTGGATAAGGTGGGCAGCACTTTAAAAATTGGTCATTTGTGTTGTCAGTTTATTCTTGTCACTTGGGAAAATATACAAGAGGGTGAAACAATGCGAACTCCCAACTAGGCAGAGGGACCAAGCCCTAAAGGAGGTTCTTTCATAGGGGGACTTCTTTCAGCAAGATTCTAATTACATGAGTTTATTGATCACACATTCTGCTATCTGCCTCTACTCATTTGCACGCTTCAAATGAAGACAGTGGCCAGGGACCTCTGTCCAGGGCAATGAGAAAACCACTGCCATGACACCCAGATAGCATCTCACACTTGTCATGGGGAGTCTTCTGCCATCTGTCGAAGGGAACAATCTGACAGAGCACACAGGATGAAATTTTGCTAGCTTCTGTCTTTAGATAAGGACGCTATCGCTGGCTGAACATATTTTATGTATAAACTACCAGCTGCAAAGACCACTCAAGCATCATGTTTAAATATATCTGATTGTATCTGGAATTCCTGTTAACTCTTGCAAGGGTGTGTGGATTTAAAAAGCATATAATATTCAATAGCTGCTCAGATTCGAGACAAAAACAAATATGAAAAATGCTTGTGGGCCATTCCTGGGTGGAAGGGATCTTAGGGGAGGAAGGAGCATGTGTGTTGAGCAGGAGAATGGGGCTGCAGAGGTGGATGGTTTTGTGGAGAGATGCACAGAGACTATTAAAGGAACAGATTGTAATTTACCTCTTTTATCTGTCTCCTGACAGATAAAATAGGATCAGATCTGGGGATGCCTTAGTAGTATAAAGCTTTTTCTTCCTCTGTAGCCCAAATAACCACTCCCTGTTGGCTGATTTCAAGACTGATTCTCATAGTTTAGACAATTTTGAATTAGGTCAATACCAGTGTTTATGAAAATTAGAATGTAAATTCAGGCTTATCTATAACATTATTATTATTATCCCCAAGAATTTAAATAAATTACTGGTAAATTTTGTGCTCCATACATCTCAATAAAGCCTTTGACATGTTAGGATCCTATAAAAGAAATAACATGGTTAAATTTTGTCTTAAGTTCATCTTGGGTATTTTATTAATAATACTAATAATAATGGTTCTTCACATGGATATGATATTCTTCTATTTTAGGCATAAATGTTTCCCCCTTTTACACCTAAATACTTCAGTATGTATTTATTAGAGACAAAAAATATTTTACATAACAACAATACAGTTATTAAAATCAGGAAATCTAACACTGATACAACACTATTATATAATCTATAGTCCATATTCAAATTTAATCAATGTCCAAAAATGTCCTTTAGTTAAAAAATGTCCTATAAGAGATTTTTTTTTCTGGTTTTAGTGTTTTAGTATTTGTCATGTCTCTTTAGATTCCTTTAATATGGAACAGTTCCTTGGACTTTCTTGGTTTTCTTGACCTTGACATGAAAAGTCAAGAAGATTCTTTTGAAGAGTACAGTTATTTTTGTAGAGTAGTATCTCTCAATTTGGGTTCTTCTGATGTTTCCTTGTGATCAGATTCAGGTTGTGCATTTTTGGCAAGAATGCCATAGAAGTGTCCTTCTTAGTGCAACATATTAGGAAACATGTGATGTCAGTTTGTCCCAATACTGATGATGTTAGCCTTGATCACACTGTTGAAGTTGTGCCTCCCAGGTTTCTCCATTTAAAACTACCATTTTCCCTTTGTAAATGATATATGATTTGTGAGAAGATACTTGGAATTATGTAAGTATCCTGTCCTTATTAAACTTTTACCCACTAATTCTCTCATTAGTTGAGGATTTCCTAACTTATCATTCATTATTTAATCATTAGTTAGAATTCTATTGTGAGGAAGAGTTTTCTCTCTTCCCCTTTTATTTATTTTTTATGTGTGAATTTACTTATATCAGCATGATTTTTGGATTCTTATTCTATTCAGTAAGCTATAATCCATTCACACCAATATTTTAATACTCAAATTTACCCAGATTTGGCCAATGGGAACTCCTTCAACATGGCTCCTATATACTTTTGACATGTTGCAATGATTTTTTGAGCATCATCCTTCAGTTCAATAAAATGTTCTAAGCTCATCTGGTATTTTTTTATGCCCTAGTATTAAAATGAACTATTACTCCAAGAATATTCAGTTCATTATAGTGAAGAATAGTATTCCAAAACCGATATCTGTGTGCAAGGTGTGTTCACTGCTTTTGGAGTGTTAGAGCTTCTAGGTCCCCTCAGAGGTGAGGGCTGGGAAACATATGTGCATACTTATATG
Source organism: Cheirogaleus medius (assembly GCA_008086735.1). NCBI lineage: Eukaryota > Metazoa > Chordata > Mammalia > Primates > Cheirogaleidae > Cheirogaleus > Cheirogaleus medius. The sequence goes on from VBSM01001681.1 coordinate 568,074, forward strand.
AATTTATTTCTGTATCTATATCTATAATTTTTTAAATTTTCACATTGATAACTGTAATTCTAATCTAATACCATGGGGTACATTCTAGTCTTCCTTCTTTCTATATTCCATTATCCTCAATATATTTACTAATTTGCTTAAGGCAGAATACAGAGAAGGTAGTTTCAGAATTGGTAGTACATACTTGTGAGAAGAGCAAATCTCTTAGAGTTCAATATTTGTTTCCAGTATTTTGGTGGGGGGAGGAGATTAGGGGAATGATTTGGGTAGAATTTACAGAGAATCAAATGCACAAATCTTGAGTATACAATTCAGTGCATTTTGACCCATATAACCATCTCCCTACCAGGATGTAGAATTATTTCACTTGATGTGCCAGGGAGGGTGACATGCCCTGATTCCACAGGGAGAGGGCATGGAAGCTCTGCATTCAGGACCATCTCAAACCTCACCCTGTATGTCTCTTCACTTGGCCAGTCCTGATTTCTAGCATTTATGATAAAACTGTGAGCATGAGCATAGTACTTTCCAGAGTTCTGTGAGTCAGTCCAGTGAATTATCAAGTCAGATGGAGAACATGGGAAACTCCTGGGTTTGTAGACAGGTGGCCTGGGAACCCCTGAAGTGTGGCTGGCATCTGAAGTAAGGGCAGTCTTGCTGTGGATCATGCTCTTAACCTTGTGTGACTCTAACTCCAGGTGGTTGCCATGAGAATTGTATTTCAGCATATCACTTGGTGTTGGAATATTTACTATTTTCTATTTTATTGATTTCTGCTCTAATTTTTATTATTTCCTACTTTCTACTTACTTTGGGTTCACTCTGATCTTCTTTTTGTAGTCAAGATAGAGCCTAATATCACCGATTCAAAAACTTTTTGTCCTAATATAAGCATTTAAAAGAATTTTCCTCTTAAGCATCATGCACATTTTGATATAGTAATGTGTTTTCATTGGCATCCAATTCTAAATACTGTCTAATTCCTCTTATGATTTCTTCTTTGACCCATGGGTTATTGAGAAGTTACCTATTTATTTACCAAATATTTGAAGAACTTACAGATATTATTCTATTACCAACTTCTATTTTAATTGCATTTTTGTCAGAAAACACATTACTTCTCTGTTTCAATAACTTTTTAAACTTGCATATATATTCTATATATGATGCTTTTTTTTT
>VBSM01001681.1:578222-588831 GCA_008086735.1 Cheirogaleus medius
AAAGAAACAAAAAAAAAAGAAAACCACAAAAGCATAATCCATAAAGAATAAAAATGATAAATTATACTTCATCAAAATTTCAAAACTTCTGCTCTTCAAAAACACTATTAGAAGAATGAAAAGACAAACCATAGATCAAGAAAATGTACTAGTAAAACATATATGATCAGCAACTTGTATTCACAACATATAAAAAACTTTCATACTAATAATAAGACAGCAATCCAATGTATAATGGGGGCAAAGATGGGAACAGTTATTTCACTAATGAATAAGTATAAATGGAAAAAAGACATGAAAAAATAATAACAATAGTTATTAGGGAGATGCAAATAAAACTACAACAAAATACTATTATACCCTATTGGAATGCTCCAAATTAAAAAATATATGTATCCTGACTATATTAAGTGCTGTGGGAATGTTCAACAACTGGAACTTTCATCCATTGTGGGGGATGGGGAAACAAAATACTTTGGAAAACAGTTTGCCAGTTCCTTAAAAAGTTAAACATACCCTTATATATTAAAGGGTAAAATCTGATGACTTTAATCTTGAAAATAAGCCATGTGGGTGACCTGAGACCAAGCTGGATAATGATGACCTGAAAGCTGTAGTGAAAGCGAATCCATCTCAACCTACGTGTGAATATGCAGCAAGGTTTGACATTACTATTCCAATAATATTGGCCCATTGGAAACAAATCAACAAGGTAAAGAAGCTGTATAGATGGGTTCCGCATGAATTAAATGAATGTCAGAAGAAAATTGTCTCAAATCTTGCCTTTTTTTGCTGTCAGGACATAAAGGCAAACTGTTTCTACACTGTATTGTCATATGCAATGAAAAATGGATTTTTTTTTAACAATCGCAAGCGTTCAGCACAATGGTTAGATAAAGATGAAATACCAAAACACAGTCTAATATTGAATATTCATCAAAAAGAGTTAATGGTGTCTGTTTGATGGTCCAAAGCTGGTATTATCCACTATGGCTTCATGAAACCTGGAGAGTGGATTATAGTGAATGTCTGCTGCAACCAATTGGACTGAATGATGCTTCCAATGAAGCAGCTGAGATTGGTCAACAGAGACAGGCCAATCCTCTATTTCAAGATCACATGTCGCACAAACAACATGCTCAAACTACAGAAGCTGGATTTGGAAGCTGTTTGTTATCCACTGTATTCACCAGACCTTGCACCAACTGACTACCACTTCTTCCAGGCTTTGGACCACTTCTTGCAAGGAAAAATGCTGAATTCTCAACAAGCTGTAGAAAACGCCTTTCGTGATTTGATTGCCACTCACTCTCCAGGCTTCTTCCCTGCAGGTATAAAGAAGCTACTGCTAAGATGGCAAAACTGTGTTGATAGTTTAGCTGAATATTTTGATTGTTGTACTGCTTCTTGTTTGAGATGTAATAAATTGCACTGTTGATTCAAAATCGGACATTTCATATTTAATGACACTAATACAATCCAGTATTTCTACTAGTAGGTGCTTACCTGAGAGAGATAAAAGATTATGTTCATGCAAAATCTTATGCAGCAGTCCCCATTTATCTGCAATTTCACTTTCCACAGTTTCAGTTACCTGGGATCAATCGTGGTCTGAAATATTGAACGGAACATTCCAGAAATAATTCATAAGTTTTAAATCGCATGCCATTCTGAACAGCCTGTTGAAATCTTTCCACATCCTGCTCTGTCCCAGCCGAATGTGAATCATTGCTTTATCCAGCATATCTTGCTGTGGATGCTCCCCCCTCACCCATTAGTCATTGACATCTGCTCCTGACATCCAGCCATGGACATTGACATCATCAGGGCTCAGTGATCTAGGATCGCCCAAAGCAGATGATCCTCCTGACTAATGGTGAGAAGGTCAATAGCAGCCTAACCTTATGTCACAATGCCTACGTCATTCACTTCACTTCCTCTCATCATGTAGGCATTTTATCATCTCACATCATCACAGGAAAAAAGGTGAGTACAGTACAATAAGATATTTTGAGAGAGAGGGTGAGAGAGATTACATTCACATAACTTGTATTATAGTATATTCTTTTACTTGTTATACTTCTATTATAGTGTATTATTTTAATTGTTCTATTTTATTATTAGTTATTGCTAATCTCTTACTGTGCCTAATTTATAAATTAAACTTTATCAGAGATATGTACGTATGGGAAAAACATAGTATAAATAGGGTCTGGTACTATCTGTGGTTTCGTGCATGCACTAGGAATCTTGGAACATATCTCCCATGGATAATGGGGAACTATTGTACACAAACGTTTATATCAGCTTTATTCATAGTTTCCAGAACTCTTTACTGGTCCTTCCCCATAAGTCTTTTTTATCTTCCCCTCAGCTACAACGGGTAGGTAAGATAAGAAGGGTTCAGGTAGGACCTCCTGTGCTTCCTGCAGCAGCAGCCACTCATGTCTCCCAGGGTAAGCTCCTGCCCATCATTCAGGGCTCCTCATCTTTTCTGTGAGACCCAGTGGAGGTCTGTGGAGAATAGCTTGCGAGTGAGTGTGAACTCCATTTGCAATTATAGCTCTTAAGGATTCTGTACTCTCATACTTGCTCACACTTGGCCTTTATCAATTCATTTAAAAATTTGGCTGTATTTTTTTTTTTTTTTTACCTTCTTGTATGGTTCCTCATGTCTCTTCCTCCTACATTCTGCCATAGATGAGCCAGCGCTATGCCTGTGTCTCCTTGGATGGTTCCATTTTTATTTGGATTTCTGGCTACATTTTGCCCTGAGATCTCAGCTCTCTGAAAATCTTTGAACTAAAATAAAAATTTTCTTACAATAAAAGCTTTTCCTTGCTATCATATTGTTTTACCTTTTCAAGAATATGAAAGTGTAAAAAAATACTTTTTAAATGAATGCTCCTTTGTTTAATTTGACTTAAATACTCTGTAATCTTTCAGCAGAGTTTCACTCAGAATAACATTTTTAAAAAAATAGATGAAAAATTGTGTTAATGCTAATCTCAAGAGTAAATGCTTCCAATTTTAGATTCAAAAAAATACGAAAATAATGACCTTTCCCCTCTGGCCACTCCTGGCTCAGATGCTCCCTTCCATTCCATCCTGCTTGCTGAGGGCCTTCAGAGTTGTGGCTTCTGCTGAGGCTGGTGCAGTGGGGCTTCCCTGTCCTTCTGCCTCACTCCGCTCTGCTGAGTGGAGCTTTCGCAACCACGGCCTGGATAGCCTTCCTCCTCTGGGCTTTCTCTTTCTTCTTGAGTTCTAATAATCACATTCAATTTCATTCCTGATCCCTTGTGTCTTCGTTTTGTGCTTTTGTTTTGTAAAGAGTCTTGTCTCTTTAAGATTTTTAATTCTTGCTAATATGTTAGTCACCGTTTTCATCCTACTCTCTGGCAAAGTTTTATTGAGTTATTTTTCTTTGCTGTTGCTTTATTCTTTTCTTTACCCCCCCCCACCCCCACCCCCTACCACTTGCATCATTTCTACATAGATCCTCTCCAAGCTTTCTTTACTCGTCTTAAAGAAGACTCTTTCATATCAGCAAGGGCTTGCTGCACAGAGTGGACAATCTACCTTGGAGAAAGGGGTCCTGGCAGTTTTTTCTAAGTCTTACAACTGTCAGAATCCTCCTGGTGTCTTTCTATATTTGCATTTGACTTTGTTAGTACCATTTGATCATGGCTTGGGCATTATTTTCCTGTATCTCGTGATTGGAGAGTTCAGTTGTTCTCTAATTTCATTGAAAATAGATTTTGTGTTCAATTTCTCATTTCCCCATTGCTTCTGGATAATTTCCTATATTTTAAAACTAGAATTTCTCTTTTCCTCCACTTACCCCATCCCAACACCATGTTTTTAATACAACTTGTTCTATTTAATAATCTGGTACAGTATGTGTAATACGTTTTAATATCAAATCACTTTTCTAAAACAAACAACTTTGCACATGTGATGGATTATGTGCCTGGAAAGTTGTCACCAATTAGATCATCACAAGGAGCCCCCCATTGTCTTATTGAAACTACTGTATGCACCAAGATTGCTTGCCTAACCAAGTCCCTGCCTCTTCGTTTTTGGTAGGAATGTTCTTGCATTTGATCAATTATGACAAATGTCATATAAAGATGGCTATATAACAACAACAAAAGTGCAGATGAAGTGACTAAATAAGGATGTGACAATGTCTTTGCCTAATAAGTATGAGTGGATACATAAATGAAGGAATAAATATGTATTTATGAGGAAGTTGGCATTGGATCAAACTAACCAGCTGGCCAATGTATTTGACCCATCACCAGTTAACAATAAGTGATCCTAGGAAAATGTTTTCTGAAATAATGGAAGAGCCTGGTGCAATATATCAGGAGAGACAGAGATCTAGCTGCTCTCTAGGCTGAAGAATGCAGTCTGACTTCCCTGCCTCCTTTATGTGGTCACCATGATCATCTTTTGGTTCTCACAGCAGTTTCCCTGAGTCATTGCCTTTGCAACTTCACACTTTCTGCCACCCTCCTTCTGGGTGTCTGTGCCCCAGTGACACCTGTCTGCTCTCAGTTCTTTAAACTAGTCAAGCTCTTTTCCAGCTCAGGAGCTTTATATATGTCGTCCCCTCTGCTGGCATGTTCTTTCCTCTGCCCTTATCAACTTCTATTCTTTTCTTAAATGCTCCCTGTTCCATGAAGTCTGCCTTCAGCACTCCATGGAACTTTTATTTGCCTTGTCAGGCTGCCATGAATATGCCTATGTACCTCAAGGGACTGCAAGTTTCCTAAAGCAAGGACTATGTCTTGATTTTCTTCATATATGTTTATTTAGTTTTAATTGATCTGCCTAATTCCAAAAATTTTTGAGAAATCTTTAGATTCAAAAAAATTCCCATGAGTTTAAAGTATCATGGTTAAAACAAAGATAAAAGAGAAATCAGAAACCATATGGAAAAGGTAGAAATAATTGGACCTGGTGTTAAATAATTCCTGGAAGTGAATTATCTACCTTTGTCTTATAGGGACCAAGTTTCTTGGCCCCCTAAAGTTTTGCTGAAAAATCATTGACATGAGGCAGATTCATTAATGGGAGAAAAGATATACAGATTTATTTAACATGTATATACAGGAACCTTCAGAATGAAGACCCAAAGATACAGGGGAAACTGTCTATTTTTATACTTAGGTTCAAACAAATATGGACAGCTATGCAGAAAAATGATTGAACAAAAAGTGTGTAATCTAATGCTTACAGACTGAGAGGGGAAACTCAGCAAGGCCTGTCTGTCTAGACTTTCCTTGGCCTCTCTGCAAATGCATTCCTTCCTTCTGCATTGGGGCGGGGCCTTCTCTGGAACAAGGGTCTTATGACCTATAGTCAAATAATGTAAGCCAGATAATTTCTTTATGACCAGTTTTTACACAGAATAATTTTAAGTTTCTTGGCAGGTTTTTGGGAAAAGGGGTTCTGGTTTCCATGACCTGCCTTGGGGAAGAGACAGTCTAGTTTCCATGGCTAGCCACAGGGGAGAATGGGACTGAGCGGCAGGAGGACACGAGATGGTCAGAGAGAAACTATTGCTTCTGGGGCCTTAATTTTGGAGTACAGTTTGATGAGCCCCATCAGTCTCCAGCACAGCATCAACATAGAGTTGTTAATTAATAAGAGTTTAACTGAGTTTCCCGTCTCCAAAATCCAACTGACTCACCAACATAGATGGCAAATGCTATGAAATCCCTACCTGTGTTAGTTGCCTGAATTTTTTTCTCTTTTGACTTCTCATGTAGAACCTGCTCCTGAAGCAAAATGTGAGCAGCCTAGGAAAGGTACCCAGGGCTGTTGGATCCCACACTCCTCACACCAGGGCTCACACTGGCTTAGTGTGGGGAGTCCTCAGGGCTTCTTTCACTGCCTCTCTGGGTGCTGCCAGCCAGCCTGGCTCCTGTCGGTCTCAGTGTGGGGCCACCTGAGCTCTCCAGTTGCATCATCCTGCTTCTCACCTCTGGTGTGAAAAAAGTAGAAAATGGCTTTTCTACTTTCCTTGTCGGCACCATCAGGGGACCACTGTCTTTTCCTTTTATCTGCCACTTTTAAGTGTTTTAAAAGATTGAATGTGGTCCTTTTTCTCTGCCTTCTCAAACCGTGGCCCTGACTTTGACTAATGATGCTTACGACTGATGTTTATTTACTCCAACCATCCATGTCTCCCAATCATGACCTGTCTCACACTCCCAATCCATGCCATCTTTCCTCTCTAAAGAAACATTTTCTATAGCTTCACAACTATTACTATACTATTTTTATAGCACTAAAGTCACATTGCTAGTTTATGTATGGTATATATTATAAGTTTTATTAGTGTAAAACTTGATGTGCTCATAAAATCATCATACTTATAATCTTAAATTTATTTATTCAGTCAGTTATTCCAAATATATTTATTAGAATTAGTTTAAGTTTTTGTTCAAAATGAAATTGCAAGCTCAAATAAACATAGCATCTCTTTCTTTTTTTCCAGTTTGTGTAAAATACTATAGCAAACATAGGAAGCTATTACAGTTTTCAAGTCTGTATCCTCTATGATTTCCAGCAGATCAGACCAAATGAACATCTTTGGAGTTTGTGCTTTGGGGGTAGGTTTCTGCAGACCTTCAGGGAATGTTGTTGAAATTCTACAACTATGCAGCAGAGACTCTGAACACAGGAACTTGTGAGCCTTCTCCAAAGAAGAGTTCACTTAATATGTCTATAATAAGGGATGTCCATGCCAGTTGCCCAAAAGAGGTATTTAAGAAAGAAATCAGGGGCTATCTCTTGGGAAAACAGATTATTCTAACAGAGATTTAGGATGCATCCTCCGTCATACCATAAAGCCAGTACAGTGTCCAGGCCCCATGAAACGAGAAGATGGTGCCTCAAATCCATGGGGAGGAAGAGTGTGGGGAGACCAAAGGAAATTCAAAGTGGTTGGGCCCCTAACTCTGCAAATAAGAGTGTTTGTGACATCTGACAGAACCTAGAAAAGGGAAGCCAGCATTTTTCTCACTTTTGTGTGGTAAAGTCTGTGAAAAGCTGCAACCGCTATACACTATAATATGGGATCATCGTGTTACATCTGGCATTAGCAAAATAACAGAATGTTTGTAATAAACACAACTGCGTCGTCTTGAGAAGACAAAATTCTTTTTACATAAAACTCTGTTAAGATAAGTCATATCTTTACATATGACTGCCCAGCTCCTGAGTAAAGAATGATGTTTTGATAGTATTTAGATATACTGGTTTGGGGAGAGGGTAGGGTCGGGGGAGGGGAGTAACTGGAATTGGTTGTCTTATCAATTAATTGTTGCATTTTTAAATACATGATACATGAAATTGATTTAAACTAAATTTACATATGTGAATTTGAAGGAGGAGCTGGATTTGGGTAGGCAGATGTTATGGAATGGGAAGGCTGATATTCCCAGCAAAGAAATCAGAACTGGCAAAAAGACAGGGGTGGGAATGGGTGTGGTTAACATAGGGACTTATGCAAAGCTATTAGTGGAGAAAGCAGGACTTTATGCTGGAGCAAGAGGGCAGAGCTCTTTAGTGTGGTGCTTGCAGTTAAGCTCAGAAGCATGAAATGAAAGAGGCAGAGGGACAGGAGTGGATGAAGCCAGGTAACTCCATAGAGAAGTCAAATTGAGGTCTGAGGTGGCTGGAACTTGGGCTGGGTGCTGGTAAGGGGAATGGAGAGTAAGGGGCACAGCCCGGGGCATTTCATAAAAGGGATAATGCGATTTTGTGACAAATTGGTTATGGGGCTGAATGAAAAGACTAAAGTGAAAGATGTCTTTGAATTTTCTCAGCTGACAGACCAGAAGAGTTCTGGTGCCCTTGAGTGAACTGGTAAAGTTGGAAGAGAATTCCGTTAGAAAGAAAATGAAGAAAAGGAGTAAGGCTGTGTTTTGGTCCCATCGAATTTGGTGTGACCGTTGAGTATCCAAGTGGAAAGTATCCAAGTGGAAAGACCTTAAAATGAGGTTGTTCTGTGAAGGTGAGAGATCAAGACAGAAGTTGTCATTCTGAAAGTCATCAACATCAAATCTGTACAGATAAAGGTGGATGAACTCTCAAAGTGAAAATAAGGACATAAGTTCTGACTCTAAGAATTGGAAATTGGTGCTATATGAGTTTTTTATGTAGTTATTTTTGGCAGGCAGGTCTACATTTCATTCAATTGATGATAACATTAAGATGGAGGAAACATATTTTCTGTTTTTCTATAGGTTTTCCATTATTTCTCTAGTCAAATTTATCCATTACCATAAAGAGACTATATTTGTTTTAGTGATGAACTTTCCTCTAGCAAGCATTTAAAAAGAGACCTGTCTGGCTGCAGATTTTTTTAAATGACACAAATACAGCCCATTTTCCCCCTTAATTTTCAATTCTGAGCTTTCTGACAATGAACTGCACTGTGGTAGAAGAGAGGAGGAAGGCAGTAGGTAGAGACAGATCTTTTTATAAAGATCAGCAATTCTCCATGCTTTTATCCCAGGCAAAGATTACATTTAACACCCAGGGGTCTCCAGTGCCTCAGATCCTTTTCAGAATGAGTGGCTGTGGCACTGCAGATAGTTTGGGGTGTCCTTTCATATTTTGACAGTATTAAATATACCCCAGTGAGCCATAAATCTGTGATTTATCTAAGAATAAATCATATCTCTAATAAGGGACCACTTCTTTTAAATTGGACAGTGTATTATATTAAACAGACAGGCTTTCTAAAATATACAAAATGTGTCAGCCAGCCATTTTAAATGAACATAACTTAAAATTTATCTTTCTTTAGGAGAAAGCTATTTCTCTTCAATAGGGCAAAACTGAGAGATTTGCTGGGTTTTGTTGGCTATTGTGTATATTTTATTTACTCTTTCTGCAGTGGGGAGAGGTAAGGTTCTTCTCAGATTTTTCAGTATCCAGGTTGTGTATTAGGAAAGGGAAAGAAAAAAATAAATAAAGAAGAAAGCCCTCAGGAGCTAAGCTTGTTGGAAGCATAGCAGGACAGGGCCCAGGTATAGACGGATTCTGTTCATGCATGTTAGTGTTTCATACTCCAACACGTCCAGCATCATCTCAGTAGCTGGGTCTGCCACATTTGCTCTGGCATCCCTGGTGTTTAGCATAGTATCTGAAACACCTGGTAGGTGCTCAGTAACTATCTGCCAAGTAGATATATTGTGTGCTGAGGTTATATGATTAATTTCTAAACATTCAGATTCCATCTTTGGCTATTCCAATTTACCAGAGATGTGATCTGTCCCTTTACCACTATGAAGCTGGAAGCAAAACAGGGAAAGAGAAAAGATTTTAAATATTTACAAAGATGCATTCATTATTTCATTCATAGCACAGAATGTTTTATAAGAATTTATATCTCTAAGGGAGGATATTGCCATATTCTGTTTAGATTTGTTTTAATTTATGGATTAATGGATTTCAGGGATGGGCAATGAAAAGAAGGGTATGAGAGTGGGCAGAAAGGAACCTGATTCCTTTGAAGGGGCTGTAATCTACTTTAGAGAACAGGCTATCCATAAAAATGAATAAATGAATCAACTGTTTACAGGTATAAAATATGAACAACAAGTGAAGATAGATATAAACATGATGGGTACATCTGTTTCTGGCAATATAATGGACCAAATTTCCTGAAAATCCCTCTAGTGCAAAATACCTGAAAATGCTGGATAAAACATTAAAGTATACCTAAGTTTAATCCATAAGTAAGTTGACACAAATAGAAGGAAAATACTTAAGGCCAAAAATAATAAAGCAATATTCCAGAAAGGTAATGAGAAATGAGCCAGTGTCTGCCCTGGAATCTGCTTATTCCAGACAAATTAGATCTTCAATTTTCAGGGGCTGATTCTGGGTACAGTCACAAAACTTAACATCAGTATAAGTTAGGAAGTCAGATCAGGATCCCTTCCTAAATCCATGTTTCCCAAAGAGTGGCACTCAGGGAAAAGACAAATTGGGGGAGGGAGAAGGAGGAATTTGCCCTACAAACGGAGAAAGAAAGGAAACTTTCCTTAGCTCTAAATAAAGAGAAAAGAATGTCTTCCCCGAGAATTTATAACCATAAATCGGCCCTCTCATAGGTTTGGGACAAGAATTTACACTATATTTGTGAGCCAAAAAGCCCAAACTAAGCATTTGATTGAAGGTGCTCTCTGGCTTGTAATGCTCTGAGGCACTGTGAAAAAGAATACACCTTAAATCCAAGCCTCAAATAATTCCCCTATATAAAATTGGATAAATGCAAACTCACAATTTTAAAAAGTCCTCAGGATGAAACAAGACATCATGAGTGAGAGGTTCCTTCCTCAATCACAAACAGCAAAATAAGACCACAAAGACTTAAATTTTCTAATCATAGGCACACAAATATAAAATAAACATGCATAAATATTTAAAGAAATAAAAGAAGAAATTTAACCTATGATTGTCAAAGAAAGGACTAAGAAGAAACAAGGAAGCAGGTTATTAAAAGAACCAAATAGAACTTCCAAAAGTAGAAAATTTGGTATATGCTCACAATGGAATATTACTCAATTCTAAGAAACGACAG